>OX422212.1:505313903-505818903 GCA_949130495.1 Sambucus nigra
TCTCCTTAATTATCCTGGTGTGATCCGAGTTCCTTTTACAATGTATTTTAGTATTTTGCGAATGTCCACATTATTAAACTTTTCCCTTTTTACCTAGCCGAAGCCAAAACCTGGGATTTCACCCCAATTTGTGTTACACTTTAAAAATTATCATTTCATGTCCTTTACACTTTAGCTTTGATTTTATTCCAAATTCATGTTCATTTAGGACCAATTTGTGCAATACTTTTTCCAATATTTTTATTTCATAAAAATGTTCCACTTTACGTAAAATTACCATTTTACAATTTTTGTTTTCAAACTTGTCTTTCCTCCATTTTCACAAGTTTTATTTCTCAAAACACAATTAAGTAACCCACACTCGCTTCTTAAGTATTTTTTATACATTAACACCTTTTTAACATTCGAAGTAACATTCTTTCAAGTTGGAAACATCTTTATAGCATTATTTCCTTTCCAATTTCATATGTGTTAATCTTTCAAAGCAATATTAATTTACATACACCAACTTCTCAATGTTTTAAACATTAACACTTATTCAACACTTTCATTAGTTAGACATTTGTTTACTTTCTTTATCCAAGAAATCTAATTACACTTAAAAACTACTTTGGTAAGAAAATCTCATTTCCTTTTTTTAACACATGTAGTATTACAACCTTATACTTATCACACTTTTAGCCCCTTTTTCACATACTTTGAAGACTAGAATTTTCATTTTTATTATTTCATGTTTAAACCCAACAAAGCCTTCTTTAAACTTGTTTATATATTCATCGTCAAGATACTAATGGTCTATATGCAAGAGAAGATAGATTTTGACTTCAAAAATCCTAGTAAATGGGTCACGCATACATTTCATTTTCGAAATTCATAATACTTACAAAATATACTTTCCAAGACATAAGGGACATTTTTATTTCTTTAAATTCAAATAATGTCCAACCTTAATAAAATCTTTATTTTTCAAAAAGCTTGGAATATTATTTCACCAAAATATTCTAGAAAGATAAATATCATTTTAAAACATTTTATTTCATAAAATGTTTAACTTCAAACTTCTAGAAATACCATTCGCACAAAAGGCCCAAACAGAGTTTCTTTTTAAGAAAACTTTGAAATACTCCTCATAATTTACTTCTAAACAACATAAAATTTTTATTCCATAAAAATGTTAAATACCAAACTACTTGAAACTCATTATATTATTCACATGCATCCTACTCTTATAATATGACAACAAGACTACTAATATGCAAGATATTGCCTTAATACTAAGAATAGAGTTTTCCCCACCTCAAATGAAGTTTGAACAATGGAAGGCATGAAATTTCTAAGAATATGACAACCCCCCACCTCCTAAGGTGGACTTAGAGCGATTGTCTAGCTCCACTAAGCTTGCCTCCATGAGAGCTCCATCAAAAACCCTCTTCAAGCTCTATAAATCCTCCATTTTCATCTTCTCCCCCCCCCCCCCCCCCCCCCACACACACACACAACACCTCCAATATTCATAGCTTAGCTCAAGAATGGTGAAAATTAGTATATGTGGTTCAAATATGGTGGAATACATGGCAAATATGGTGGTATAAGGTGGACGGGTGGTGGTGGAATGGTGGTTTAAGGTGGAAATATGCTGAAAATGGTGGGGGAGGACCACCCCAATCCACTTTCTCTCTATCTTCCTCCAACTTTTGATAACCCAAACAAACCCTTATAAAATCCTTCAAGACTTTCAAATCCCGTTTTTGCCCAATTTGTGGCCGCCAGAGCTCGACAAGTCATCAATCCAAGGGTCCACAATGTGACAACGCACAAGGGCAAGCCAAATAATTCAAATCTGTGTATTTTCGTTTGAACAAGAATCTCCTCTCATTCGAATGACCTTCGAACAACCTAGGCCTATTATGCAGACGGCCCTCATTCGGACATCTTTTGATCCCCACTTCGAATGACTTGTGATTCTCGTTCGAACGACTATAAACTCATTCGAACGACCCTTATTCAATTTCTCCAAATTTTTCAATTCTACCAAAAACTTTCAACATTTATAAATAGGCCCCCTAAAATAGTCAAGTAATAATATAATCCCAATCATAATTATCCAAATCTCAATGTCTTCATATTATTACAACTTATGCAGGAGAATAAATAAGATACTGGGGTGGGGTATTACATTCGTCCCTCCATAGGAAATTCCATCCCCGAAATTATAAACTCATTAATCCTCAAGCGTTTGGAATTCATCGATTCCTACTCTACATCATTGAGATCCTCCAAGACTAAATCATCAAAGTCCTCGATTGCTAAGATAACGTCAAACGCCACTTTTATGGGTTTGTCACTAAAATATTCATCATGCCTTATGACTTAATGCTAACCCTCAAGCTTGTCATCGAATTCACCTACAGTCCTCGAGTCCTCATTCCCGCTGATCGTGCTTAGTCGAGTCCTAGTATTAACTTTGATAATACCCAAAGCATATTGGTGCCCCTACCGGGTAACACCCTCTCATGATCGATACTCAGCCAAAGGTAGACCGCAACACAACCAATACCCGATTCATTATCAAGAATTTTCTCACTAAAATTACACACCCTGATTGTTCAAAATTTTCGAATCATTCAAGAACATAACTTTGATTGAGTTTGATATTTACCTCGAATTTCTAATTTCTCGCATCAAGGTGTTAACATACCACTAAGCCTCAAATCATGCGTCTAACTAATACCCTTTCACAAGATCCTCACACGAATCTAGTATCACTCATGGAGTCTAACCAAGGAACACACACACCTGAGCATCACACAATTCGCACACCGTAACAAACAATGCATAGCGTTAAGTTTCATCAAGTTTTAACATTCTAAAATGTCATAAAGTTATCAACCTACTCTTTACAACCAGAGCCTTTAATTGCAATGTCGGTCAAAATCCTGGATAGCTACTTCTAAGGAAATCGAATACTATGAGCAATCATGTGGCCGAAAGCGCAGCCATTCGCGCATGAAGATTTATGTAATAACAAGGATACCTTAGGCCAGGGCGCATCCATTTAACGAGATGCCTTGTCCATGCCACATCCCACCACGGTCTACTGGGCCAAACCGGGTCGCACTATATCGTGGTAAAAATTCGGGTTATCACAACCGAGGTATATAATTCTCTAACACTGAAACTAAAGGTAAACACGAGAACCATAAGAGATAAATAATAAATTCGATAGGACCCCACTCACGTATAATAGTGATGGTTCACGAAGATGAGCCTATGTTACACATTCGGAATCCACGACCCATCCTAAGAAAACACAACGGATCTTATCTTATCCATGCACCCTATCTTGAGTCATCAATCGTGACGAATATAACGATGGCCCACTCATTTCCTCAAGAATGTATTAACACATGAACCTCCTTACATCCTTAGAAAATACGACTCGGTCAATGAATGCTAACATCTTTATCAACACCGACCTTATCCATCTCATAAGTGATGACATCACCAATATAATATACCTAGATTACTATCTTACTTTATCGTACAATAGTCGTACTTAACATCTCCTTAGGTACTAACCAATTCGTTGAAACACACCATATCACAGCTATCATCGTCATAAGGTCACCGTGGCCTGTCCCCAAGTTCAATCCAATTGACTCCACGTGACGGCCAATCGCTCATCCTTAACACTATAGGGGTAACAAGTACCAATTGTACGTACAAATTCGAGTCCACATGAGTTTAACAAGATGACCCAAGGTCTACACGTTTCCCTACTAGTGCCATTCTAACACATAACGATCATGCTGTAACGCCCCACCAAATTTGCTATACGCAAGGCCTCGATCATAACATCATTGGCTCAAATCTCAAATGCATTCCTAGTACTCATCACAATCTAACACGACCATCCCTACGTTGGTCCCCTCAAGACAATGATCACTATACCCAATCATGATATGAATCTATAATTTCACCTTAGAAGATTGCATTACCTATCTACATTAAACTTTGTCCGCCTCACCTAAGGCTATATGAAACGATTCCTTTGAACTTAGTTGACAAGCCAGTGTCATCACCAAAAAATTTCACATACTATCACCTGGACATAACACCTACCACAAGATCGAGCCTGATGGATCCCCTATGGACACCAAGTATACCCAAGAAATTATTACCAAGACTAAATAAGACTTTATCAATAATAATTTCACAAAGCGATTATGCCTTAAGATTTTTCGATACTCATTTCATCGATTGCTAACCACTCACCCAAATATTTATCTATAATTCTCTAACATGGTAGGTCATAGATTTTAGATACTCAAGGCGTCACAAGAAGTTGACCTTTCATCCCAAGGATATTCTAAGGATCTCCTTACAACAACTATTGCTATACACCGCGCATTGAACCACAAGCTGACGCTACGAAGGATACAAGACATTCTTGCAACGAGAACATATCTAGGTCCACACCATTGATGTCGCTAAGGATCCTATTCATTAAACATTGCATCACTCTTTCTAAAACTACCCACAACGGCTATCTAAGTTTCATTCCCTTATCACTTCAACTCATCATTGTTACATACAAGACACCTTTACCACTATTGATCCATAACTTTAATCATAGCTTATGATATACATTCCTCAATCAACAATCACTACAATAAGGACATCATCCTATCAACTAAAATCGAATGTACCTATCCTCCATCATTAACACTAATCACCCATAAGTGACGCACCTAAGGACTATATGCATTTTACTCACCAACCTTCATTACACAGTCACAACACCCTAACTATCAACCTCTACCATTGACTATACACGATTTGTGCCACCTGCCCGATGGGATTCATCTCACTCTATCAGCATCTCATAAGACCCTACGTCGTTAAAGGTTGTAACACAAGAAACTCACACTAAAACCATAGTGTCAATCTATTGGCTTGAATGAACATCCATAAATTACTAACGTATCTAATCGGAAGCGCGAAAGCGATTAATAACAACTAACTTATTCATACACCACTTAGCAATAATTCACCTGTCGTGCTAACCTCTTTGACTTCACTGTCGAGGAAACGAACTAAACCGTCACCAAAACTAGCATGACCGGCCCAAACCAATACCAACGTCGAAAGATCCATTACCAACCTCACCGCGTCATTATCGTAAGGAATCTTGAACCGATAGCTCTGATACCATTTGTAGCGCCCCGGTCCGAATTTATGGATTACTCATGGTCAACCTAGTCTAACCCGATCATTAGGTGATAAGTGCCATAAAATAACCAATACAATGTTGTTAATCCAGTTTTATTTTATTTAAGGTTTTACTTGTTTAGCATGCGATTCCAATTTCAAATTTAACTACGTGAAGGACCCGTGGAAAACATCTCCGAAATCAAATCATACAGAGTTACTAACGTAAAATAAAAGAGAGTACTTACTGTATAACGCTCTCAAGATACCCCGCATACAAAATGCCCTAACAAAGATGAGGGTGTGAATAGAATGATCAGAGAAAAATAAACAGCAATGCAATGTAGAATCGAATGGAAGACTTTAACGCGTTATAGTTATATGCACATGCAACTATCTTATATATATACATATATACACTTAATGCATGAAACCATTTTTATTTCCAAAACATGATTTATCCTGATTAATTAACCTTAATCTCATAAAGAACTCCATATTTATTAACTTGACATTCATCCCTTTTATTTTACACAGGCGGTTAAATAATCAAACGAATGCACTTTATTTTATCGAAAATCCTTTTTTTTCGAAATCGCCATTTTTGCTTAAACCAATTCACCTTAGTATTTTTGTTGAAAATCAACCCTTTCAACACACGCGAACAACATGTTAGAAAATACTTATTTAGCCTTTGAAAACCTTTCACAATACATCCTTATATTAATTATGGGTTAAACCTTCTTAGGTTGCTTAACTTACCCATTTAACTACTATACTTTACATTTCCTTTACTTTATGGACATTAATCAATTTACACTATTTTGTCCATTTTAACCTTTACCAGAATATTTATCAATTCACTCAAGTTAGGTTGTCTTGACATATTTTCACCACACAACCAATTTCTTGTCATGTTCCTCATTTCTTTATCTTTTTCTCGGAATGTTCCAATAAACTGTGTACTTTAACGGGCTCCACACCGCCAACGACGTCACCATATGCTCTGGCGAGTGATTTGGAGTCTTTCACTCCATGGCTCCAGGCCCTCCTTAACTATATCGGTGTTATCCGAGTTCCTTTTTAATGTGTTTTAACATTTTATAAATTTTCACATTATTCAACTTTTTCCTTTTTACCCAGCCGAAGTCAAAACCCGGGGTTTCACCCCAACTTATGTTACACTTTGAAAATTATCGTTTCATGTCCTTTACACTTTAGCTTTGATTTTATTTCAAAATCATGTTCATTTAGGACCAAATTGTGTGACAACTTTTCCAACAATTTTATTTCATAAAAATATTCCACTTTACGTTAAATTACCATTTTACCCTTTTTATTTCCAAATTTGTATTTCCTCCATTTTCACACATGTTATTTTCCAAAATGCCATTAACTCACCCACACTAGCTTCTTAAGTGTCTTTAACACATTAACACCCTTTTAATTTGGAGTACCATTTTTTCAAGTCGGAAAGATCTTTATTCCATTATTTCCTTTCTAATTTCATAAGTGTTAATCTTTCAGAATATTATTAAGTCACACACTCCACATTCCCAATATTTTAACCATTAACACTTATTCAACACTTTTTCAAGTAGACATTTCTTTATTTTATTTATCTAAGAGATCCAATTACACTTAGAGACTACTTTTATAAGAAAATCCCATATCCTTTTATTAAGACATGTAGGCTTACAAACTTACACTTATCACACTTTCAAATCCTTTTTCACACACTTTGAAGACTAGAAATTTTATTTTTCTTATTTCATGTTTGAACCGAACAAAACCTTCTTTAAACGTGTTAATATGTTCATCGTTAAGATACTACAAGTCTACATGAAAGAAAAGATGTATTTTAACTTCAAAAATCCTAGTAAATGGATCAAACATACATTTCATTTTAGAAATTCATAATACTTACAAAATATACTTTTCAAGACATATGGGACATTATTATTTCTTCAAATTCAAACAATGTCCAACCTTAATAAAATCATTATTTGCAAAAATATTGGAATATTATTTCACCAAAATATTCTAGGAAGATAAATATTATTTTAATATATTTTATTTCATAAAATGTTTAACTTTCAACTTCTAGAAATACCATTTTCACAAAAGGCCCAAACTTAGTTTGTTTTCAAGAAAAATTTGAAATACTCTTCATAATTTACTTCTAATCAACATAGAATTTTTGTAACATTTTTATTCCTTAAATATGTTAAATACCTAATTACTTGAAGCTCTTTATATTATTCATATGCATCCTACTCTTATCTTACAACAAGGATACAAATATGCAAGATAAAGCCTTAATACTAAGAGTATAGTTTTCCCCACCTCAAATGAAGCTTCAACAATAAAAGGCATGAAATGTCTAAGAACATGGCAACTTCCCACCTCCTAAGGTGTCCTTAGAGAGCTTACCTAGATCCACTAGTAAGAGCTCCATGAGAGATCCATCAAATACCCTCTTCAAGCTCCATAAATCTTCCATCCTCATCTTCTCCAAACCCCTCCAACAACATCTCCAAAATTCGTAGCTTAGCTCAAGAATGGTGTAAATGGGTATATGTGGTTTAAATATGGTTGAATACATGGAAAATATGGTGGTATAAGGTGGAGGGGTGGGGGTGGCATAGTGGTTTAAGGCAAAAATATGCTGAAAATGGAGGGGGAGGACCACCCCCACCCATTTTATATATCTTCTTTCAACGTCCAAACAATCCCTATAAACCCTTCAAGACTTTAAAATCCCATTTTTGCTCAATGTGGGATCATCAGAGCTCGACAACTCATCAATCCAGGGGTCCACAACATGAAAACACATAAGGACAAGCCAAATAATTCAAATCTTTATAACCTCATTCGAACAATAATGGCTTCTCGTTCGAACGCTCTTTGAATGACCTTCGAACGACCCAAGCCTATTATGCAGACGACCATTGTTCGAACCTCATTCGATCCCCACTTCGAATGACTTTTGATTCTCATTCGAATGACTCTGAACTCATTCGAATGACCCTTATTCAATTTCTCCAAATTTCTCAATTCTATCCAAAACTTTCAACATTTATAATCAGGCCCCCTAAAATAGTCAAGTAATAATGTAAACCCAATCATTATTATCCCAATCTCAATGTCTTCGTATTATTACAACTTATGCGGGAGAATAAATAAGATATTGGGGTAGGGTATTACAACCTCCATATCCAAAGAGTGAACACCACTACTAGTGATCTTAGAAGGTCAGAAAGACTACCCTTAAGTGACGTGCACGTTCAGCTATCGTTTGACAATATACCAAATGGTCATCAAATAACATAATAATAAACTAATCCAAGAAAACCATGTTCATCAATTCCAGAAGTACTACCGTAGCATTGGTTAACCCAAATGGTAAAACCATGAACTTATACGACCCATAATGTGATGAAAATGTTATCTTCGGCACATCATGCTCTTAGTCCTGAACTAGTGATACACTGATCTCAAATCAATCTCAGATAAATATGAGGCACCTCATAACTGGTCAAATAAGTTAATAATACGAGGTAATGAATACTTGTTCCATATGGTGACCTTGTCTAACTCCCTATAATCCACACATAGTTTTGACGATATGTCTTTCTTCTTTAAGAAAATGATCGAAGCTCCCCTGGTAAAGAAATCCTCCGAGAAAATCCTTGCTCAAGAAAATATTGAATTCGTTCTCGAAGATCTATCATATATGATGGAGACATACGATGTGATGCTCGATCCATCGACATCATTCCTGGAGCTAATTCGATAACAAAGTTTATCTCCTTACTCAGCGATAACCCATAGATATACTAAAAAATGTTAGGAAACTCCCAAATAACTAGAATATAATATATAGACATAGTTAATCCCTTTAAAGTATCCTCCTTTATATAGTAAAAATGCATATTAGACCCACCCTTAGGTCATGGTATCGCAGTCAAGTACATCCCTTGCCTAGAATGGAATATATAATGGGCTTCTCATAATAATCTATGCTAGTATGATACTTGGATAACCAATCCACACCTAAAATAACATCATATGAAGACATATCCAAAATCAATAGGTTATACACAAACTATAGCCACCCAATATGCACCCATATATCACGAAAGACATGACGAATAGGTGTGCCCCATCCTATCAATGAATCTATATGCAATAAAGTCTCTGATGCTAAGTTTACCATCCCCACTGATTGAGAAAAATCTCTATTAACAAAAGAATAAAAATCAATTGTACTAAATAAAACACTCCCCAAGTACCCATGGATAGGAAATATACCATCAATTGTCTACACTGGTGCTTGCACGGACCTAAGACCAACTTAATTGACACGTACAAACTGTAGTTTTGGTTGGCTTTACTATTAGGACGATAGTGGATCTAGTAAGCGTAGAATGACCATAACTTGTGGGGTCGATAATTGTTGGTGTTGGTCCTGTAGTGCTTCGTGTCCTTATTTTCCTCTCTGACTTGGATCACACCGATTTCACTTAAAGAAACTCTAGTTGTGTGTTCCACCTCACCGCAAGTGAAAAAAGTGTCAAGAAATATCTCATCTTGTTGCCTGCAGTGTTATTGGATCTGCTAGCCTCTACCATTCTAACCCTAACCGTGGTGTGGCCTTTTAGGCTAGCGGGCATCCTTGTACGATAAGACTTACCCCCTGTCTTACCTACCTTGTTAGATGTGTCTCTGCGTGACCCCATATTTTTCATACATAAAGTCGTCATCCCATGCATAGTTAATACAGCATATCTGACTATATGGTATTATTATAAAAATGCAAGAATAAAATAATGACATATATAATGAATAAAGGAATAGTTAACAGAGATAAGGTACATCCATACACTAATTAAAAATATCCAACTAAGAGTATCAACTCCTAACATGATCTCCATTATAACTCAAACCCAACTCATGAGTAATATTGGAAAGAAAATAATAATCGTGCTCCACACATTGGCCATACATAATCTACGAATAAAGTAAATAACTACTGGGGAAAGAAACCCCCAGAACCAACATAATCTTGATGGATAGCCGAAAGAACATAAGCTGAATCTGCAATCAAACTCTAGAACGCTGTTGCACGTGACCTTAGATTCTTCAACTTAAACAGAGTCAAGATCTAACCAAACTTTCCTACATGATCCCAATTAGGAAATATATACTATAATAATATAATAATGATATCCTAATTTATCTTAATTGTTTGATTACCCCAACGTAAATATAATATTTATTCTCTCATATTTCACGGATATTTATCATTATGAACTCATTTCCATGTTAACATAGTATATTAAACTCTTACCATATTCCATAGGTTTATTATACCACATTACAAATAAAAATTCGCATAAATCATGTAAGGCTTCGCTCGTAGACCGCATACCTATTCAATATCTCAAAAGTGCACATATATTATACATATCCTCAGTCATGGCTTAAGTGAAATAAATTTAACCACCGAGCATACACACAGCTAATAACATATAAAGTGTACTTGCATCCATACATATTGTACCTTTTGCGTACATAAAGTGAACTATCCTCAATACCATAGGTAAATCGTTCTCCCGTAACTATATTGCAAACTCACGTCAATAAATTATGTGAAGCATCCTTGCGCATCATCATATAATATAAAAGGGCATCAACACAGTCCTCAAAATACAAAATTTCATATATAAAGTGTACTCGCCTCCATAAATTATGACGCATATAGTGCGAACTCACCTCAATACCATCTATAGATCATCCCATGCATCTATAGTGTGAACTCGCATTAGTAAATGATGTAGAGCATACACACGAGATAACACAACACAACAATCAGTCCCACACTACTCATCTCACTATTAGGAGTTCTTCTACTTATAAACTTCTCCTTATTAAAGTTTTAACCGCTAGTTCGATACTTTCATTGTATCATATTTTACGTTAATTTATTTCATGATTTCTTAATCATATTAATGCATTCCCAGTTATTCACTATATATAATCACAATTACAATTTAGATTACCAAAAATTTATAGTATTTAAAGCCTTTTTTATATCTAAAATTTGTATTATCAACATTTAGGAAAACCCCGAATAATTCCCGAACCAACCCGGACCAAAATTGAGACCAAACCAGCCCATGGAAGATTGTCAGGTCCAACTCAGTCTGAATCCAGGGCAGTTCAATTCGGGCTAGGGCCTAACTCGAGACAACTTATATTACTTATGGGTACCCAAATTTTAAAACAATTTACAATCCATTCAACTTGAATTTTTTCCATAATTTTTAGTAATTGATTAGGGACTTTAATCTAAACATTATGGAACATAATGTTTAAGAATTACATAACAATCATGAATCAAATCAAGCATAAGAACAACATATAACATAAGAACTCTAACAAATGAACTTCTAACATCTTAACTTAGATTGTGGATTTTAATTACATAAATTTAGTATATAGTTGATCTATATGTCATTACTATATCATGTTTAAGTTATTAATCTCATTATCTACATATAATCCTACCAATTTAAATAAAAACATATGAATGATCAAATCCACAATTTAACCCAATTTGGACATAAATTCAATTATAAGAGAATGTTAGTTAAACATACGAAATCTTAAATCTTTATTGTATAATTTCCAAATTTTCAAATGAGACGAGGATGGATTATAACTCAAAGATAAACTTGGCAACGAGATAGTCCAATTTCAATTTTGATCATTAACAGGATTAAAACTGCCCAATTTTAAAATTTCAATCAAATTTTAATTCAACCAATTCAGTTAGGTCAATTAGGATTATATATATTTTCTAAACAAGACTTCATTATCATATAATTAAATTAAAGTTAAAGAGTAGTACAAACGTTCTTGCCTTAGATTTGAAATAAAACCCTTTTTATTTGAATTCTCAAGCTTCCCTTTTTACTCTTCTTCCTTAATTTTTTTCTTTCTTTCTTCACTAGCCTTTTTAGGTTTAGGTTTAGATTTTAGGGTTTGTGATGTGTTAAAATTAGATTAGGGTTGCTTTATCTTTCTTTTTATATGTTGAATCCCCAAATTGTAATTAACCTCAACTTTAAGTGCGACTATGGACCCTAAATCCCAAATTAAACATGTTCAATCTCACGCCAATGGGTTACCCAACCCATTGGTACACTCTCCCATTATTTTTACCTTATTTGACCCTTTAAATAATCCCCAAAACCCAATATAAAACCAAGCAATATTTTTAGGCACAATTATCATGTTATTAATTTTATTAACCATTTATTAAGTTATTAGTTTCGCAAGAACTATTATTTCAGTTGATAAGAGCAACACATAATGAACACACATAAGTAATACAAAATTTAACATAGTAAGGTTATTATTTATTTTCGCATTGATTATAGTAAACCCCTCAATTATAGCAATTTTATAGATAGCCCCCTAATCCAAAAAATCTCGGTATAAATCCCCCTAAACTATTGAATTTTCACACCTAAAATTATGCATTAGAATTTAATACTTTTTATGCAAAAATCATGTTTTTCTATCAACTCGTTTTCAATGAAAATGTGCTAGGTGACAAAATACATTAGTTTAGGGGTAGGTTTTACGGGTTTTTAGATTAGAGGCTATCTACAAAAACGCTATAGTTCAGGGAGTTTACTATAGATTTCTCTTTATTTTATTATTATATCTATCATGTCTATATGACTAAATTATTAACCTAATCCATATTTATTTAATTTTCTCTATTTCTATAAGGGTAAATTACACCAAACCTCTCTAAAGAATTGATTTTTCACATCCAACCTATTTTCATTAAAAAAATTGATAAAATATGATTTTATGCATAAATAATTTTAAAATTTATTGAAAATGGGTTGGGTGTAACACATCAATAGTTCGGGGGGTTGGTGTAATTTACCCTTCATATAATTATTTAATATTAGTGGAATTACATTCCTACCCATGATAATGGAATTTCATCCTCGAAATTCAATACATACTTGTCTTGAAAAGCTATGGATGTTTCTCCCGCCTCTTGCTCTCCCGCTCCTAGGTCGATTTAACCTCATTTTGGTGCCTCCGATGGACACGCACTAATGGTATAACATTTAGAAAAACACGGTCCCTATAAACTATGATACATAAAGGCCTCTCCTCATAACTCGTAAGGGGATGCAACTTTATCTCTCCCAAATCTATATGTTGGTTATAAACCCATCCTATAAAAATCTCCCTAACATCAATACATGCAATACATCATGAGCCTGATAGGGGTCTTTGGGTAAAGCAAGGCAATATGCCACTGGTCTTAAAGTCCTATAGGGTTCTAGGGGAATCTATATAGATAAGGTAAAAACAAGCAAACCATTATTTATAATTTTTTAACTTTTAAGTTTAATTAAACAGATTAACCCAAATTAAACTAAGCGTCAATTTTAAATCAATTGTAGTGATAAAAAGATTAACTAATTTTATCTTAATCTAAACATGCATTTAGGTGAGTGCAAGATAAAATATATGAATCAAACCACAAAGTGTGATGTACGAGGAAAACCCAAATGGAAAAAAACCTCGAGTGGTCGAGCCACACAAATTCACTTTGGAAAGTAATTACAAAATTTGATAGATGACTTAAAAATGACTTAATTCCCTCTCAAGTCTTGACGCGTCTTCGATCTTCAACCTCTCCTCCACAACGACACACATGAGTCCACTCAAGCACTATCAGAATGTGGGTGTCCACACATGCCTCGATTTCTATCGAACAGTTTCAGCAACCATCACACACGGAGTCCACTCTATGTAAACAAACTAGGCACGAAATCCATCGAACGAAATAGATACTCAAATAGATGAAGAGTAAACAAAGGTTCCTAAAAACTATATCTCAAAGAATATATATGATCAAACACTTGGATCTTTAAAGAGTTGGGTGTGAATTAGGGTTTTAGTTTGAAAACATGATCATGGAAGATCGAAACCTTTGGAGAGAGGTTTTTTGAGGAGTTTTACAACTCTAAGGATATGAAGAAGTCTTTACAGAAATTTTTGCTCATAAGTCCTACTTATAATGGCTTTTCCAAAAATGAGATAAGGCCAAAAAATGAAATTTACATTAAAAAACACGTCAGGTCATTCAAATAAACTCAACCTCGTTCGAACAAAGACACTGTTCTTGCTCAAAACAACTTCTAATGTGATTTCCAGTGAGAAATTAGTGTAGATTAATTTTGTCTTGTTCGAAGTTCATTAGCTCATGTTCTAATGAGGTGTCAAATCTCATTTGAACGACATGCCTAATGTCGTTAACACGACTTTATAAAAATTCTAAAAGCTATTTTAATAGCAACACCCAAAACAATATTAATCCATGGATCAAAATATATAACATTCATTCCTGAGAGATCCTCAAAAGTCGAAGACTAAAATGCACGAAACACGGCACAAGAATGTGGTCTCTTTCTTTCATAGACGCTACGTCCTTAAACAAACATGCCACAGGCTGTGAAGGAAACACAAACTAACCCTAGCCTATGACTCAAAATGTTTTATCCGAAACTAATTCAATACATAAAAATTGACGTAATGTGGAAATTAGTTCTTAAAAATCTCCCCCTTTGGTTATTCCGAGACAAAACACAAAAACTAAAATCCTATAGGCTATCAAGCTCTTCTAAGACTCAATCTCAACCCCAAAAAGGGAAAAGTACAACTTTATCGATATATAAACTAAGTAAATTTACTTCTTGGTAAAAAAATTCGCATCGTTGCAAATATGCACACTTTCAAATGCAAAGAGAATATATAAAAAAAAGATATATAAATCTGCTTATGAATAAACCCTCCCACTTTGTCTAACAATCTTAACCTAAGTTAGGACGTCTCTCCCTAAGGCAAAAATCTCCCCCGGACTATAAAGATCGAGATACCATTTCTCCCATTTTTTGTTCAGGAATAGACGAAGATAAACATGCATAATAGATCCATTTCTCCCCAATATAACAAAAACTCCCCCTAAATGAAACATGGGTAGGCATAAAGGAAAAACACGTCCATCATAAAGTGGTGTAAAGTGAAACAAGTAACGACAAACACAACATGACAAAACAAGCACAAATAATCCAAACAATTAACAATTGATACAAATATTAATGCAAAAATGAGGTATCAATGATAGAAAATAACAAAAGATGCAAATATGATCATATAGAATGCCTATTTGAAAACACTTGAAACTGAAACTAAAACTGAATATGTGGCATACATAGATTAAATGCAAATGAAAATACCCAAAAGAAAACAATACCATATATATAAATATGAAAAAGATCCCAATGACATACAAGTATATATATATATATATATATATATATATATAAACATCACAAATAATGAAAAACACATAAGATTTCTAGACTAGTATACTATCGATATGTCTAAACAAGAGTGGTAAATGGAGTGAAGGTGCATGAACTAGAATTATAATAATTATGATCCACTCAATAAAAAATTATCCAAGGAATTTAATTTGACTAGATTGACTTTATCAAATAAAGATTTAGACTCATAGTGACAGATAAAGTGAACTCGTGATGGATAAACAAGTACAATACACACTAGCCTAGAAATATTGATGATTATCAAATGAATTACGTCAAACATGAATTAACTAGGACTCATTGTGAAAAACCATTATTCTTCAATGTATAACATCCCCAAAACTTAGATATATCATTTTTTTCACTCTCAGTTTTTTGAAGACCTCAATGTTTTGAAGAATCAATGCTAAAAATTGGCCTTGGTAATATTTTCTTTTCTTTGCCTCTTAATTTCTTAGGCTCTTTCCAATGGTGGCCTTTCACACAAGGAAGATTTCTTCATTTGTAGTCCTTTTTCGTGCACACTCATATTTTCAATAAAATAGCAAGCTCGTGGGAAACGGTTCTTACATGCACAACTCCCCCATAGTAAAAAAGATATGTGTAATGACAATACTGATAGGAGAACACCTCACAAAGCTCATGTAATATATGAAGTTAAAATCCAAAAGAACTCGTGCATGTGTGTGCGGAGGCATATGCAAAGTGAATCCATTAAGCAAGTTAAAGTCGAATAACTCCATGCAATCACGATTAAGAATAATCTAGGCATTAAAAATCATAAGCAAATGTTCTATACAAATGGAAACATAGATGAAATGGATTCAAACACACCAATATGCCACATAAAAACGTATGAAACTAAGCTACATATAATAAAAAATATTTTTGAGTTTAAACAAGTTTTGAAAAGACACCATATGAAAACAAAACTCAAAAGACAAATAAAATCTTTTTATATTTTTTCAATAAGAATCAAAAGGGGAAATCAAAATAAAAAAGAATCAAACATCATACAACTAGAAAACACATATAACATGAAGTAGAAAATCTAGTACATGATAACATGCAAAAACAATTGACCATTAGATTTAGTGTGAGAAGTATCATGTGTAAGCATTCGAGAATTAACTAGTCTAACATTTAGCGCCTCCAAAACCGATTTTCAAACCCAAGTAGATGAATACTTAATGCGTCGGGTTTTGGGAACCATGATGACACTAGATCTAGACTTCCTAGGACCTCTTCTAAGACATAACAAAGTTCCCTCAAGTAACCTTTCCTACCACAATGTGAACTTGTGGAAACATGAGAAATATTATCTATGGGTTGACCTTATTTAACGTCCTTGGCAGTGGTTGACACTCTAAAATAAAAGTTGGTCTTGGCTTTAATAACAGAAGAATTTGAATCATCAAAGTTAATACCTTTACTACTTGAGTCTCTTATATCATCTTCTAACTTCAAAATTTTAGACTCGAGTAAAGAATTAGACTCTTGAAACGTAAGGGACTCCTTCTTCAAAATTTCAATAATACCTAGAATGTTATCTCTCTCCCCTTAATGTAAGCGAACTTATCTCTAAAACTATTTTTATGCGCCTTCAAATATTTGATTAATTTATCATTGTCCTCTATTGCATGATTTTGTACCCTAGTCTCTAACCTCTTAGAGAG
The DNA here is from genome assembly GCA_949130495.1 of Sambucus nigra. Taxonomy (NCBI): domain Eukaryota; kingdom Viridiplantae; phylum Streptophyta; class Magnoliopsida; order Dipsacales; family Adoxaceae; genus Sambucus; species Sambucus nigra. Next base: position 505,331,221 of record OX422212.1, read on the forward strand.
CTCTAATTCTTTTTTCTAAAACCCAAACTTTATCATCACTCTCTTTCTTGGACACTTTTAAGTTTTAAAATCACATTTCATATCCTTAGCTTCTCTTGGAGGATATATCTTTGAGTTTGAAAAGTTTGCAAAAATTTGATTTCGTCTTTTAGGCAAAAAAAATCAAGAAATTTAACTTTATTTGCAAACTTCAAATTCAAACGAGTTAATTTTATATGGGGATTATGAATCTCATTAAACTCCTCTCGAATATCAAAATCAGCATCATCATCAAACACATCAGACAACTTATCATTATGATGACCCATGGAGAGAACCATACAACTCTAAACAGAGAGATAAACAAACTACCCTAAAATAATATGAAAAGATGAATCTGCACATTAACTTAGTTTACCCGCTCTGATACAACATGAAAGTGTTACAGGGTTCTAGGGGAACTTATATGGATATGGTAAAAACAATTAAACCACTATTTTTACAAATTTTAACATTTAAGTTCAATTAAACAGATTAACCCAAATTAAACAAAGAACCAATTTTAAATCAATCCTTTTGATAAACAGATTAACTAATTTTATCTTAACCTAAACATGCATCTAGGTGAGAGCATGATAAAAAAAAAAAAAATTAAACCACAACGCCCGATGTACGAGAAAAATCCAAATAAAAAAAAAACTCAAACGGCCCAGACACATAAATTTACTATAATAAGGAATTATAAAAATGTCAAGAGATGACTTACACAATGACTCAACACCCTCGAAATACTTGATGCATATTTCAGCTTTAACCTCTCCTCCATAACGGCATGAAAAATTTCATCGCGTACTGACACAACGTGTGAGTCCACACATGCCTTGGTATCCACCATACAGGCTCACTAACTATCACACACGGAGTCCATCGTATGTAAACAAATCAGGCATGGAATCCACCATACAAAACAAATACTTAACAAGATGAAGAGTAAAACATGGTGATCGCAAACTAGATCTTAAATCATATATATGATGAAACACTTGGATTTTCAAACAGTTGGTGGTAAAGTAGGTTTGAAAACATGATCATGGAAGATTAAAACCTTTGGAGAGTTTTTTTAAAGAGTTCAATGACTCTAAGGATATGAAAAAGAACACATAAAAATTGTTGCTCCGAAATCATATTTATAATAAGTTTTCCAAAAATGAGAAAGGCCAAAAAATGAATTTTACATTGAAAAATGCTTCGAGTCGTTTGAACGAATTCAACCTAAGACACGGTGCTCATTCAAACCAGCATCTACCGATATTTCCAACGAGAAACTAGTGTATACCCATTTTATCTCATTTGAAGTTCGTAAGATCAGTTTCTAACGAAATGCTGGATCTCGTTCGAACGACTTGCCTAATGTCATTAGCACGACTTTAAAAAAATTCTAAAAACTTTTAAAACCTTTTTAAAAATAGCACCCAAAATAATATGAATCCAAGGATCAAAATATATAGTATTCATACCTAAGATATCCTCGGGAGTTGAAAACTAGAATGAGGCACGAAACATGGCATGTTTAATGGGGTATCTTTCTTGCTTGACTGCTATATTATTAAACAAATACATCGCAGGTTTCAAGGGAAACACAAACAAACCCTAACCCATGACTCAAAATGTTTTGTTCGGAATTAAGAAAATACATACAAATTGACTCAATGTTGAAATTTGTCCTTATATGGTCCAACCCGATCGATAATAGTAAATGACCCAACATAAAAGCGGTGATAACTTAACCTTCTTCTGGAATATCATAACCCCCTTCATGGATGATACACATAAAAGAACCCAGTCACCTACTACCAACTCTAAGTGATGCTTTCGATACCTAATAACTTATTTTCTCCAATATCCAACCAATAAACCAAGGATCGATAAGGATGCCCATACAAAGCCATGTCAGGAACCATACCGATAGTTTTAATGATAACTATTATTTTATGCAAACTCGACTAATGGAAGTTATTGCTTTAAACTATCCCTGAAGTCCAAAATATATGCCGTAAGTAAATCCTCAAATATCTGGTTGACCCACTCAATCTTCACAAGTATCTGTGGATAGTACACAGTGCTCAAATTAAGTCGTACACTAATCGCCCCATGAAAACTATGCCAAAAGTGTGATTTGGTAGTAGAGTCCCCATAAAATACTATATCCAACGGTACACCATGGAATCATAAAATCTCAGTAATTAAGAGTATGGTTTACTACTCAATTGTGTAATCAATCCATACTGAAAGGAAGTGTTCTAATTTAATGAACATGTCACGTTAATCGAAATAGCATATTGCCCTTATTGTGAAAATGAAAATACAATAATAAAATCCATTAAAATGCTCTATTATTTCAATACGAGAATATCAAGTTGTTATAGAGTACCCTATAATCTTTGACGCTTAACCTTCACCATCTGGCATGTCATGCATTTAGACACAAAATTCATTATATCTTATTTTTTCCTCGTCCACTAATAGATCCTTAAATTTTTCCTGAAAATATAAGTCAAGTGTTTGGGCATTCACCACCCGCAAAATGATATCAAAAGTTGCTACCAAAATAAAAATAAAAGTATGGGCTAACTCACTCATTATTTAAGTGGACCCCACTACGACTTCCAAATAATTAACAATGTCACTGTCGATTTACGCCTCAAAGAGCCTGCCCGAAAGATAATAAATATTGAATTGGTAGTCCTTCATATATTATAGCCATCGACACTATCTCATATTTAACTATCATTGAGTGAAGAGATACTGAAGACTCTTATGGTCGATAATAATGTAAACATGTCTCCTAATAAGTAGTGTCTCCAAAAGCGCAAAGAAAAAAGAACTACAGCCAACTCTAAGTCATGATTAAGGTAATTCCCCTTATGAAACTTTACTTTACATGAGGCATAAGTTATCATCCTCTATTCTTGCATCAATATACCTCTAAGATCGTCCAACAATGCATCGATACACACTAGGTAGTCAAATCCACAACATGGTAGTGAAAGTATTGGCATAAAACTGAGCTTATCTTTCAGGTCCTCAAAGCCTCACTAACAATGAGTATCCTTAACAAATGGCACTCCCTTTTTAGTCAATTGATTCAATGGTCCCACAATATTAGATAACCTCTCAATAAACCATCGATAGTACACTGTGAGTTCGAGAAAACTATGCACCTTTGTTGGTGTAGTGGGTTATCCCCACTTTAAAATAGTAGATACCTTACTAGTGTATATTAAAATCACACCCTCTAATACCACATGACCCAAACACATTACTTCTCACAGTCAAAATCTACACTTTAAAATTTATCATACAATTGGTGATCCCTTAAGGTATGTATAACTATTTCAAATGATGTGAATGCTCATACTTGGTCCTTTAATTTACCAATATATCGTCAATAAAGACAATGTTAAGTTGGTCTAGATATGATCTAAAAAACTTATTCATTAAATCCATAAATACTATTTGAGCATTGGTCAACTAAAAAGGCATAAGATCTATTCATATGATTCATATCGGGTAAGAAAAGTAGTCTTTGGCACGTCCTCCTCCTATAATCGTACCCGAACCTCAATTCTACATTTTAAACATAAGAGGTGCCTCTCGATTTAATGAACAAATCATCTATACACAACAATGAATATTGTTCTGAATCGTGACTTTGTTCACTTTTCGATAACACACTAATAAATGAAGAGATTATTCCTTTCTTTTCACAAATAGGACTGGGACTTCCCATGTTATGTACTCATTTGTATAAAATCCTTACTATTGTGTCTCCATCACTATTAATCTACTACCTCTTGCTAAATAAATAACAAAAATTGATTTCTCAGCTCGACGATAATCCTGGAATCTCCTAAAACACACTTAAGAAATTTTGAATGTTAGGAACAGACTCTGGGGGCACGGTGGAATTGGAGGAAGTACTCTCATGACATAATATATATCGGTTCTAGATCCCCTATCGGGTCTAGGCAAAGCTATCAAATGCATCTCTTATTCGTGAATAAAAAATGTGGTAGCCTTCTCGTGACAATCAACTTACGCATGATAAATGTAAGACTCATGCCTAATATTTTATTATTTTTCTCGTATAAGTTGTATAATGCGAAAACCCGTGGGATTTGGATCATTATGTAATACCCCGTGTTTCTAAATATTTGAAATTTAATTAATTGAGTAATTTAATTAGCATTATATTAAATTACACGAGTGAAGTAATTTAATCAAATTAAATAATGATGTGAGTATTTACTATTAATCGAGAGAGAATTATTAATATTATGAAATGAATTTACTAAGTGAATAGTAAATTAGTTACAGTAATTATAACATGTCATAGCGAGTGATATTCGCGTAGTTGGATTTTATCTCAATCGAGAGTCGCGTGTTGACTAAATTGAGGTAGAGATGGAAAATATATTTAGAGTGGCTTGGATGATGATTTTTAGGTCATGAATGATTCCTAAAGGGTCGAAATAGTCGTAATGGTATACCCGGGGTATAGTTTGGATCCCGGATCAAGTTTAGACAAAACTGGCACATATTAAGGGAGTTTTAGTCATTTGAAATGTTAAGGTTAAGAGACCCACGAAATAAGTCTTATATCTGATAATAAGAGGGTGAGGCTAGGGTTAGAATATTGAAAACCTAAGATAGGCCATTAAAGGAGAAAAGGAAAGAGTTCTTGGAGGTTTTGAAGAAATTATTGGAACTTGCATCTTAATCTTACACCATAAATAAGTTGGGAGTGAGGATTGGAAGAGGAGATCATCAATCCATCATCTCAATCACGATATCATGACCCCAATGATCAAAGGAAAATGTTTATTTTCAATCCTTTTGAAGTTATACCCATGTTTTAGGGTTTTATAATAGTTTAATTAAATTGATAATTCTTAAACGAAAAGAATTATTTAAATGCATGTTCGGGTAGGAACTACATGTAGTATGATTGAACATCTATAGAGGATAAGAAACCATTGATTATATGTTAACAACCACGAATTAAATCTAGGTTTATGCTCAATATTAATGGAGAATACTAAAACTAGGGTTTTTGAGGTTTAGATGATTCAATCCATTCTTGAATGAAAATTATAAGGTTTAGATGTTGTGATTACATTAGAAATAATCTTAATGCATGTAGAAATGGTTAGGGTCAAATGGTTTCAAGTTTGGTGAAGTAATATTTAAGTTATGGGTGTGTAAATGGTGAAAAATGCAAGTCCGTAATGAAGAAGACAATTTTGTAGAAAAATAAACCGGTTCGGCCTCCAGGCGAACCGGTTCATTTCACAAAAAGCATACAATTTTCCCTTTTTAACGCTAGAACTCTTAAATAGTTATCGAGAAAACTTTTGGGACATCGTTAGAAAATAAATAGGAATTTATTATATTGCAGTAGACCTTGATAGGGTTATGGGATTAAGTCTTATCGAGAGAATTAAGACGGTGATTAAAGGGGATTAACGATAATGTAATTAATTCGAGAGAATGAGAATTTAATTACGAAAAAGCGTGAGTGAGCTTATTGTATAGATAACATTCCGAACCAATATATGAATGAATATTGGGGTCGACGTAACATTCTGAATCAATATATGGAATAATATTGTGGTCGAGTTAATATTTCGAACCAATAGTCCTTAATATGTGATACGGGAACATGATAGCAAAGTATGCACTTATAGTATTTATAGTGTGTGAAATATATATCTTATGAATAATTTATTTATGTGTGATAGTAGATTACTAGATGATAAAACCAAATAGAAAGGTAATTAAGTAGAGACACTTAATTATATGATTAAATGATAACATGTGAGAAATGATAATTAGAATGATTATAACATACGAGCAATGTTAATAAGATAACGTACTGTATGGGCGGTACTAGGACTTAAAAGTGTTAGTCATGAAATGAAGTACTTATGTCTAGTTAGCTTGGGTAGAATAGCTAGATAGGATTAGTAAAGACGTTAGGTGTGCACAATAGATGAGAGGTGAGGAAAGTCAAGTGAGTGTACGCAAACCTAACATGTGTAATCAATAACTGATTTTAAATTGTGATAAATACTTGCTAAATCTTTTCAAAATGTTTTGGGTTCTAAACCTTGCTATAAAATCTCTTCAAAACCTTTTAGGTGTCCATACACAGGGATGCCAGACGTGAGGATTCTTTACAGGGACGTATAGCTGCAGCACTATGGAGGCTTGCAGGGTTTTGATTAGACGCATCCATCATTTCATTTTTAGTGTAGGAGTTGATTCCAGTATTTTTGTTTGGGCATTTTGCCCCATTTGAGACTTTATTCATTTAATATTTCAGTTTCAGACTTGTATTCAGGTTTTCTTATTGGTTGGATTCTTTATTTGGTTTGGGATTTTAAGTGATAGTTCTTTCGCCAAGACTTTATTTATTCATTTACTTGAGATGATTTGGACTCTACTATGATGTGAATGTTTTAATTTAGTCTTATTGCCTATTATTACTTCTCTGTTTTAATGCAAGATAAAAATTTGGCATCAGCTTATTTAATTAATAGGTGATTAGTAATAAATTTGGTTTTCGACAGTGATGCTAAGAATGGACCATTTTGTGAATGTTGTTTTAATTTAATAAAGGCCTAATAACCCGATATTTAATTAGGCAGGGTGTTACAGATGGTATTAAAGCATCAGGCTCTAGTGTATAATAGGATCTATACGGCTTACTATGATTTAAGCTTTTCGTTCTTTTGATATAGAGCCCTATTATTAGGAATGTTATTTTTATCCTTACGTGTTTGAGATATCGTGCTTTTGCTACTAGATTTTGAGTAAACTGTGTACTTATACAATGTGATCTGCCAGATGCCACCGAGGAGACAGCGAGCAGAGAGGATAGCGGCTAGGGCTGAGATGAGGGGGGACTCATCAGGAGCCACAGGTACCGCCATCACAGCCACCACCGAAGATGATTTTGACTGCACAGGTGGTAGGGATAGTGGCCCAGGCGATCGACACAGCCATGAGAGATATGGAAGCTCATTTCCTTCAGCCCTAGGCATAGACCCAGTCGCACCAGAGATCCAAGCCCAGGCAGGGCCATCTACTTGGTAAAGATTCGGAGAGACCTTCCAGAAGGGTCACCCGCCCGAGCTTCAGGGAAGTTTCGATATTGTTAAAGCTTGCTAATGCAAAAAGAATATGTAGTTCCACCTGCGCATGGTGGAGTGTACAGTGACATAAAAGCAGATGTTAGTGACATTCGAGCTATCTGAAGCCACTTTGCAGTGGTGGGAGTCGGTTACTATCTCCGAGCAGAGAGACATGATGACTATCACAAAGTTCTAGGTGTGGTTTGACCGCAAATACTTTTTGCCAGTAGTGGAGGCAGAGATGCAAAATAAATTTAGGGAGGTAACATAGGGATACCGCTCGGTAACTGAATATGAGGAGGAGTTCAACTTCTTGGAAAATTTTGTGCCAAACGAGGTGAGCAGTGAGGATCGAAAGTAGGCCTTATTTATGGACAGTTTAACATGGAGGATTAGGCAGCATTTGATCGGTAACCCTGCATTGGTGACGTATACAAATGTCGTCAATGAAGCATTATTACACTCTCATGACCACCTTCCATCTGAGGGGGAGCAAGAGGTCAGGGGAGACTAGTGAGGCTGGTAAGACTAGAGGGAGTAGTGCTAGTTGGGCACCCCAACAGCAGGCAGAGAGACAGCAGGGGAAGGATTCCTTATAAGGGGATCATGCTAAGAGATTCAAGACTGGAGGATATAAACTAGATGGTCAGGGTTTCAAGTAGGTCCAACAAGGTGCTAATAAGCAACAGGTTCATCAGGATCGTCAGGGCCAAGGGAACCAAGGGAGGCCAGTAGGGCCAAGGACATCAGGGCTAACATCAGGGCCAGAAGGGCTAGAGACAGAGGCAGTTCCCAGGTCAGTGTTTCATATGTGCCCAGCAGGGTCACAAGAAGAGGAATTGTCCACAAAAAGGCAAGGCACAATAGCAAGGTGCCCAATAGGGGCAGCAGGCTTCGTTAGCTCCAGCTCCAGCATCAGCACCGACCTCACAGTAACAACAGGGCCAGATGCACTACGAGCATGTGTATAACGTCTGAGATGTACCTATGCCTCCAGTACCTTAGGCGACGCCAGCAGTATAGGATACGTTTCCTATTTATGGGTTTGAGGGTAGGGTACTTTTTGATACGGGGGCCGTCGCATTCTTTTATTACCACTAGATTTTCACGAGCTGCCTACCTTTTAGAGACAGGCGATACTCGCCTTATATGTGTGGAGTCATCATTGGGTAGTGGGTCACTCATTCACTCGATGTGTAGATGGGTAGACATCGTTATTGGGAGACTGAGTTTTGAAGCAGACCTCCTACTATTAGATATGGAAGGGTATGATGTTATCCTAGGTATGGATTGGTTGGACGGAGACAGAGTGATAGTAAATTGCTATGAGAGGACCATAGTGTTCTCTATTCCTGGGCAGGAGATGTTCCTAGTGACGATGAATTTTCCCGAGGGAGGATCGCGCACCCATTTATACTATATTGAGGAGGAGACCTCATAGGAGATAGTTGTTCCGTTATACTCGATTACAATAGTGAGGGAGTTCAAGGAAGTGTTTCAGGAGATACACGGGCTGCCACCGAGCCGAGAAATAGAATTTATTATCAACTTAGCACCGAAGACGAGACTAATTTCCATAGCACCGTATCGTATGGCCCCTTCACAAATACGAGAATTGAGGGAGCAGATTCAGCAGCTCTTGGGTCAGGTTTTCATTTGATGGAGCGCATCACCGTGGGGTGGACCCATTTTATTTGTAAAGAATAGGGATGGTTCACTGCGTCTGTGTGCAGACTATAGGGAACTGAATAAGGTCATGATACGGAATAAGTACCAACTACCGAGGATAGATGACCTATTTAACCAATTGAGATGGGTTGCGTATTTCTCCAAGATTGATTTGAGGTCAGGGTATCGCCAGTCGTGTTTTCGGGAGGTAGGCATTCCTAGGAGCGCTTTTCTGTTGCGGTATGGATCGTACGAGTTCAAGGTGATGTTGTTTGGGCTCACTAATGTGTCATCAGTGTTCATGGATCTGATGAACAGGGTATTTAGAGAGTTTTTGGATCAGTTTATGATTGTATTCATAGACAACATTTTGGTTTACTCTCGTACTGAGGAGGATCACGCTGAGCACTTACGATTGGTTCTACAAACACTGTTGGAGCACGAGCTATACGCTAAATTTGGGAAGTGTGGATTTTAGCTACGAGAGGTACAGTTTCTTGGTCGCGTAGTTTCTAACAGGGGTATTGCAGAGTAAGGTATCAACGGTGAGGGAGTTGGAATAGCACACGATACCGATAAAAATTCGAAGCTTCTTGGGGTTGGTCGGGTATTATCACCGATTCATTAAAGGGTTCTCGAAGATTGCAGGTCCCTTAACGAACCTGACTCATAAGGGGGTACCATTTATTTGGAGTGATCATTGTCAGCTAGCCTTTTATGAGCTAAAGGATAATTTGACATCAGTGTCGGTACTTGCATTGCCTATTAGTGAAGTAGAGTATCAGGTCTACACGGATGCATCCTTACAGGGACTTAGGGGTGTATTGCAGCAAGAGGAGAGAGATATAGCTTATGCATTCCGAAAGCTTAAGCCCCATTAGAAGAATTACCCCACCCACAACCTTAAGTTGGCAGCGATTATTTTTGCTTTCAGAATATGGAGGCAATATTTGCTTAGGGAGCAGTTCACATTATTCACGAATCATAAGTCACTTCAGTATCTCTTCACACAAAATAATCTGAACCTGAGGCAGATACGGTGGCTAGAATTCATGAAGGCTGCTAGTTTTACATCCAATATCATCCTGGTAAGGCTAACGTGGTGGCAGAATCGTTGAGTCAACGGCCTACGGGGGAGTTAGTAGAGGTCTAAAAAGTGAAGTGGATGGAGCTTCGATACGATGATGAGGTCGCCAGAACATGCATGTCGATGTTATCTATAACTCCTGAGATTATTATGCGGTCAGTGAAAGAACATACAGAGGACCAGTTGATAAGGCATAAATTCTTCACATTTATCCCCTTAATTTCGGTATTGTTATGATCCCGTTCATTGTAAATAGCTTGGATTTGTCTTATATTTATGATACTAACCCTCTTTGTCAATTATTTTGTATATCTTTTATGTGTTTTACAGGTATTTCATGCAAATTAGTGCGAAAGAGAATGCAAAACAATGAAAGAAAGCAAGAAATGGGGAGTGCGAGGGCATTTTCATAATTTTAAATATATATTCCGGTGATAGGAAAAACTATAAAGTTGAATATATCTAAATTATAAGAACATTGGAAAAAACGGCACCCCAATCCGAGCTACGATGAAGAAGTTATGCCCATTTAAAGTTGGAGATAGAAAGTCAAAGTTGAAATTAATTCTGGAAGCTGAAGAGTTTCAACTCTTGAAATTTCTTGTATAATTCCTTTTTATTAGTTGTAAAATGTTTATAGGCATGGGAAGAGTCATTTTTTAGATATATAAAAGGGCAAACCCTAGTAGGAAGAAAGGAGTTTTGTTACTTCACGTTGTAGGAGGCTAGTAGTTAGTTTTTAAAGGATTCTTATATCCAAGAACCCTAGTTTTGAAGTCTGGCTACTACTCAAGATTCAAAGATCTATTCAAGATTCAAAGATCTATTCAAGATTCATCATTCATCCATTTCAAGTAACTTTAATTTATTATTTTTACTGCTTTCATAGTTAGTTTAATTAATTATTGCTCTGTAGTTTTCCAATCCCAATTTAAGTCATGTTCTCAATTTTCTAGATTTAGTTATGGATTACTCCACTTTCATTTTTAAGTTTTCTTTTATTTTAATCATGTTAAGCTAAGTTTTTAAGGGTGGGGATGCATGAACCCAACCCGATGTGGTATGCATAGATATAAAATTTGTCCTCTAAATTAAATAAGTGATTAGATCGTGTTGTATAGTTTCACAACCATTGTACACCTTTTGACCTCGTTTTCCCTAGGTAACCGGGGTGCTTAAGGATGCAACGTGCATGAACTATTGCGACACTGCTTTACACATTCTTTGATTAGGTATGATGCGGGCTTTAACCTCAGATATGTAATGCTTTGGAGTACTAAAGACTGGGTTTGATCAATTATCTAATTTATGAATAGTTTTGTACTGGCATACACACTAGGGTTTGGGGGAGTGTATTCTTAACCCATTTCTTCATTCATATTAATTCCTTCTTAGTTAATTAATTTTGCATGCGTAGGTTAATTTAATTTAATTTAGTTAACTCACAGATAAAATCCAAAAATCAATCATCTTTTTCTTTTATTTTATTTTAATATCAACTTTAGGATTAAACTACCTTACCTTTGTCGTCACGTTCACACGTCCTAACTCCATGTGGATTCGATACCCAGACTCGCCACTATACTCCGCAAGAGTGTAGTTAAAGTTTAGGCTTTTGTATTGCGGTTGGAAGCTGATAACAACGACTAGCGTATTTACACGGACGCTCCTGTTTTTCCACTCGATCAAAATGGGGCCGTTGCCGGAGAATTAGGTAGACTTTAGGTTAGGTTGGTTAATCCAGAATTTGACCTTAAAAAATCCAAAAAAAAATCATAAATATGGGTGTCACGTTCTTGAATTGCTCAATTTGAAAAGTCTTACTTTAACTCTTTTGGTGGCTTTAATTGTTATTATAATAGTGAGGAGGAGGCGCTCAAGACTTATGAACATTGGATCAGTATCACTAAAGATGAGTCTCATAAATACAAGCCTAGTGCTAAGTCCATCCAAATTTATCAAAATGAATTGCTTGAAGAAGAAAGACTTGAAAAATAATATCGAGAAAATAATCGTTATTGGGAGCAAGAGTTAGATGCATTATTTGAACCCAATGAGGATTTTTCTTCAGATATTTTTGAAGTTGAAGAATGTTTTCAACCAAATAAGGAATCCGAGGTGCTAGAACCAAGGAAGCCTACTTTGTAAGAACTCTTGATTATTATCAAAAAACAATCTGATGACCTTGCTCCTACATAGTTGAAAATTAAAGCAACTTTCAAGGAGTTTAGTGATTATTTGGACAACTTAGAGAAGCTTGAGACTTGCGCTTCACCTAACACTTTTGAGGATGAAATCATTGAGAGTGATCCAAGATATTTTGAATACCAACCTCTTATAAATATTGCAAAATCTACTGAGGTTAAAGATCATTTGTCTCCTTGTGTACCCACTATTATCGAACCATTAAATCCATCACAAGAACTGGATGAATGTCTTGAGGATGTTGATCCGATTCTTGTATGGGAATGTTTTTTTGAGATGCTTCATCTTACGGGCCATACACTTAGACATGTCACTCCACCAGATCCAGTTGAAAATTTTGGGGGAGAAGATTTTGAGGACAAGGAATCTATGCTTGAATTGTTTTCCAAGATGGACTATTTCTGTTTGTGTGCTCCTCTTCCGATACTACTTGAAAAATATTTGGGACGTGATTATATTTTTCTTGGATCCTAATGGTACTTGTCCCCCTGTGCACTCAAATCCCTCATTATCCGACTAAAAATTTTAATTGGTGATGGTTAATTTTATCCACGTTGCACATGCCTTCCGCTTTTCAAACGAAATTCTTATTTTTCGGGAGGCATGCATCCTAATGAGGGTACACTGATTACCCCTCAAAGTCAAATTGTATTTTGGGTGGACCCTCAAATTTTTCGACTTCTAGTGTATAACTTATTAGAAGTTTAAATCGTAGGTTATACATAATTAGATTTTTCTTTTTCCTTTTTTTTATAGTTTAGAGTAATTAGTTAAAGTTTTTGTTATTCTTTTTGTTATGCTTGGTTCTAACATGTTTTGTAGATTCAATGGACTTGCACTTATCGAGGATCACTCTATTTGGGTAATATCTTTATTTTCCTCACTTTTTGTTGTGTTCTTGATTCGCATTGAGGACAATGCAACATTTAAGTTAGGGGGTGTGGGATATTCTTCCCGTTTATTGTTTAGATTCATTGATTCGTTCACATGTTCTTTACAAGTGTGTTTTTTTTTTAGAAAATTTCAAAAATTTCAAAAAAATTAAAAAAATTTGAAAAAAGCCAAAAATATTTTTGTTCAAAATAAATAAAAATTGGAGTTTAAATTTATCAAAAATGCCACCTTTATTCTATTTAAAGTCTCAAATTGTAAAAATTAAATGCACTAAGCCAAAATTGGCCGAAGATGGAAATTGAAAGAAAATTGACGACTTAACGAATAAGTGTGGAGATTGATCAAACCTGGTGAGATTTCGAGTCTTCTAATTTTTTATGAGTTTTTAAATCAATCCGAGTTTATGATTAACTCAAAGCTCTTTTCAGCGTTTTAATAAGTCGTTGATGATCTCAATCCTTTGTTTTGATCGGTTATGGGAAATGTGTGAAATGTTGTCTCGAAATTCATGCTAAATATAGCTCTAAACTTAATTAATCTCGAGATGCATATGGTAATGTGATTAGAAATTTGGACAATAAAGTAGGCCCTCTTTTGTTTAACCTCAAAAATATTAGCCATAATAAAGTTGTGAAAAAATTATCCCTTTGCAACCCACTTTGAGCCTAATAAAATATTTCCCTTTCGTTTGATAACCCGAAAAATCCAAATAGCCCGAAATTGTGAAAAAATAGAAATTCATCAAGTAAGTCCAAAGTGTGTAGTAAAAAAAGGCAAGAAAAGAAAAAAAGCAAGAAAAAAAGAAGAAGAAGAAAATGAAAGTAGAAAAAGAAAGAGAAAAATGAGCAAATGCCCGAAAAAGCATTAATGGACGTCATAAGGACATTTTTCAATTCTAAACATTCCGTCCATTCCCATTTTTACCCTTAACACTTTTTAACCCGAAAAGTCCTAACCGGGTCCGAATGGCAAAATTAATTACTGCATGGACAGCTAAGACATGAAAAGATAATAAGAGATATTAAAATGGTGTGATTAAGAGATGATGTTTCCCATTTCCTAATAACTGTATTCCGATGATGAGATCTTTTCACCATATATTTCCTTCTTTTCAATTTTGTATGCGTGAATTTGTGTCCATTATATTTACTCTTTATATCATGCATACCAAGAGAAAACAACCACAATTCGAGTGATTCATTTGTGAGTGAATCCGTAAGAATTTGAATCAAAACGAATTTTCGGAAAGTAACGTAATGCTCAATCGGTGGAAATTTGAGGTTTAATTTATGTCTTTGCACACACACACTATGGTTTGAGACATTTGAGTATGAATTTATGGTGATTATTTTTCGAAAAGTTTAAATTGTACAATTTTTAAGTATTTTGATATTTATTTGAGTCAATAAATAATTTTGTGGGTGTATTCACTGCAAACCCTCATGAGACAAAACTCGTCCTACTAGGGTAACCTAGGGGTTTAAAGGCTTATTGCATATGCTCAATGAAATCGCTTGCCTGCGAAAGGGGAATTTTATTTCAATAAAAGGAATTTCAGAAGTCAACTCATTTCTCTTACATTGCTCGGGACACGCAAAGTTCTAAGTTAGGGGGAATTGATTAGGCATAAATTCTTCACATTTATCCCCTTAATTTCGGTATTTTTATGATCCTATGCATTGTAAATAGTTTGGATTTGTCTTATATTTATGCTACTAACCCTTTTTGTCAATTATTTTGTATTTTTTATATCTCTTATGTGTTTTACAGATATTTCATGCAGATTAGTGCGAAAGAGAATGCAAAACAGTGAAAGAAAGCAAGAAATGGGGAGTTCAAGGGAATTTTGTAATTTTACATATATATTTAGGTGGTGGGGAAAACTAGAAAGTTGAAGAGCTCTAAATTACAAGAACATTGGAAAAAATGGCACCCCAATCCGAGCTACGGTGAAGAAGTTATGCCGATTTAAAGTTGAAGACAGAAAGTCAAAGTTCAAATTAATTCTGGAAGTTGAAGAGTTTCAACTCTTGAAATTTCCTGTATAATTCCCTTTTATTAGTTGTAAAACGTGGAGAGGCATGGGAAGAGTCATTTTTGAGATATATAAAATGGCAAACCCTAGTAGGAATAAAAGAGTTTTGTTACTTCACGTTGTAGGAGGCTAGTAGTTAGTTTTTAAAGGATTCTTGCATCCAAGAACCCTAGTTTTGAAGTTTGGCTACTATTCAAGATTCAAAGATCTATTCAAGATTCATCATTCATCCATTGCAAGTAATTTTAATTTATTATTTTTACTGCTTTCATAGTTAGTTTAATTAATTGTTGCTCTCTAGTTTTCCAATCCCAATTCAAGTCATGTTCTCAATTTTCTAGATTTAGTTATGGATTCCTGCACTTTCATTTTTAAGCTTTCTTTTATTTTAATCGTGTTAAGCTAATTTTTTAAGGGTGGGGATGCATGAACCCAACCCGATGTGGTATGTATAGATATAAAATTTGTCCTCTAAATTAAATAAGTGATTAGATCGTGTTGTATAGTTTCATAACCATTGTAGACCTTTTGACCTCGTTTGCCCTAGGTAACCGGGGTGCTTAAGGAACTATTGCGATACTGCTTTACACATTCTTTGATTAGGTATGATGCAGGCTTTAACCTCATATATGTAATGCTTAGGAGTACTAAATACTGGGTCTGATCAATTATCTAATTTATGAATAGTTTTGTACTGGAATACACACTAGGGTTTGGGGGAGTGTATTCTTAACCCATTTCTTCATTCATATTAATTCCTTCTTAGTTAGTTAATTTAGCATGCGTAGGTTAATTTAATTGAATTTAGTTAATTCATAGATAAAATCCAAAAATTAATCATCTTTTTCTTTTCTTTTATTTTAATATCAACTTTAGGATTAAACTACCTTACCTTTGTCGTCACGTTCACACGTCCTAACTCCCTGTGGATTCGATACCCAGACTCACCACTATACTCCACAAGAGTGTAGTTAAAGTTTAGGTTTTTGTATTGTGGTTGGTAGCCGATAACAACGACTAACGTATTTACATGGACACTCGATTTTTCCACTCAATCACCAGTTCTGCCAAGAGTGGGTGCGTCAGTTATTAGCAGAAGGTCCAGAGTCCTATTTGGTTAGCTGAGAGGGTGGTCAATGTTTTAATGGTAGGCTTATTGTGCCAGAAGATGAGGTTCTAAGACAGGCAGTTATGTAAGAGTCTCATGTTTCGAGGTTTGCGGTACATCCCGAAGGGGATAAGATATACCAGGATATGAGGAGATAGTAATGGTAGTCGAGGATGAAGCGAAACATAACAGAGTTTGTCTAAAAGTGTGTTACATGTGGTTAACGTGGACCACCAGAGGCCTTAAGGGATGCTACAGCCGTTAAATATTCCCGTGTGGAAATGGGAAAGCATTTTAATGGACTTTATTACAGGGTTGCCGACGTCACACATGGGTCACGACTCCATTTGGGTGATAGTGGATCGGCTGACTGAGGTGGACCATTTCTCGTTAGTCCTCACTTATTTTGAGACAACACAGTATGTGTAACTATTCATAGCGGAGATAGTGAAGTTACACTAGACAACATATTTATGTCTCACTTCTAGCAGAGTTTTTCAGGAGGTCATGGGTACAGACTTGAGGTTGTGTACAGCATAACACCCACACACAGACGGACAGGCTGAGAGGGTGAATCAGATGGTAGAGGACATGTTGAAGATGTGCATCCTAGATTTCGGGGGAGGTTGGGAGCGATACCTTCCACTGGTAGAGTTTGCGTATAATAACTCTTACTAATTTACTATCGACATGGCACCATTTGAGGCATTATATGGGAGACCTTTTCGTTCACCCACTTGTTGATTAGAGGTGGGGGATAACAATTTATTGGGGCCAGAGATGATACAGTAGACTACTACCAAGATCGAGCTGATTTGAGGACGTATCTAGACAGCTCAGGATAGATAGAAGAATTATGCTAACGCAGACCGTAAACACGTCGATCTAGAGGTTGGTGACCATGTGTTAGTACGGGTGTCGCCTATGAAGGGAATCATGAGGTTCGGTAAGAAGGGTAAGCTAGTGCCGAGATACGTGGGACTATTTCCTGTGATCAAGAGAATGGGATCAGTGGCCTACAGATTGGGTTTACCGGAGCATCTTCAGTGAATACACGACGTGTTCCATATGTCATCGCTGAAGAAATATCGGAGGAGCGAGAGAGATTTTTGGCATGTACCACTAGAGAAGATTGATTTACAACCAGACATATCATACGAGGAGAGACCCGTGGCTATTCTGGATTGTAGTGAGCGTAAGTTGTAGTCTAAGGTGGTACCATTAGTGCGAGTTCAATGGGGACACCACAATATTGATGAGTCGGCATGGGAGTGGGAGGATGACATGCGAGAGCAGTATCCAAAGTTGTTCACCGCAAGTATGTCCTAATTTCAAGGGCGAAATTCCTTTGCAAGGGAGGAAGTATATAATACCCCGTGTTTCTATATATTTGAAATTTAATTAATTGAGTAAATTAATTAGCATTATATTAAATTACACAAGTGACGTAATTTAATTAAATTAAATAATGATGTGAGTATTTACTATTAATCAAGAGAGAACGATTAATATTATGAAATGAATTTACTAAGTGAATAGTAAATTAGTTACAGTAATTATAACACCTCATAGCAAGTGATATTGGCGTAGTTAGATTTTATCTCACCCAAGAGTCGTGCGTAGACTAAATTGAGGTAGAGATGGGAAATATATTTAAAGTGACTCGAATGATGATTTTGAGGTCATGGATGATTCCAAAAGGCCGAAATAGTAGGAATAGTATACCCGTGAGTATAGTTTGGATCCCGGATCAATTTTTAGACCAAACCGGCACCTATTGAGGGCGTTTTAGTCATTTGAAATGTTAGGGTTAAGAGACCCACGAAATTTTAAGCCTTATATCTGATAATAAGAGGGTGAGGCTAGGATTAGAAGATTGAAAACCTAATAGAGCCCATTAGATGAGAAAATGAGAGAGTTCTTGAAGGTTTTGAAGAAATTCTTGGAACTTGCATTTTAATCTTGCACCACAAATAACTTGGGAGTGAGGATTGGAAGAGGAGATCATCAATCCATCATATCAACCACGAAACCATACCCTACTAATCAAAGTCAAGTGTTTATTTGCAATCCTTTTGAAACTATAATACCCATGTTGTTAGGGTTTTGTAATAATTTGATTAAATTTTTAATTCTTAGAAGAAAGGAATGATTTAAATGCATGTTCGGGTGGGAATTATATATATTATGATTGAACATATGTAGAGGAGAAGAAATCATTTATTATGTGCTAACAACCACGAATTAAATCATGGTTTATGTTGAATATTATTGGAGAATACTAAAACGTAGCGGTTTTGAGGTTTAGATGATTCAATCCATTATTGAATGAAAATTATAAGGTTTTGATGTTGTGATTACGTTAGAAATCATCCTAATGCATGCAAAAATAGTTCGGGTCAAACGGTTTCAAGTTTGGTGAAGAAATATGTAAGTTATGGGTGGGTAAATGGTGAAAAAATAAGTATGTAATGAAGAAGGCAATTCTGCAGAAAAATGAACCGGTTCGGCCTCTAGGCAAACCAGTTCGGTTCATAAAAAACATACAAAATTCCCTTTTTAACCCTAGAACTCAAAAATTATTGTCGGGAAAACTTTTGGGACATCTTTAGAAAATAAATAGGAATTTATTATATCGTATTAGGC
The DNA here is from genome assembly GCA_949130495.1 of Sambucus nigra. Lineage (NCBI taxonomy): Eukaryota > Viridiplantae > Streptophyta > Magnoliopsida > Dipsacales > Adoxaceae > Sambucus > Sambucus nigra. The sequence continues at coordinate 505,350,039 of OX422212.1, forward strand.
CTTAATAGGGTTATGGGATTAAGTCTTATCAAGAGAATTAAGACAATGATGAAATGGGATTAACGATAATGTAATTAATGCAAGAAAATGATAATTTAATTACAAAAAAGCATGAGTGAGATTATTTTATAGACCAGTAGGGTAAAGACGACTTAGCTACTAAAATAAACCAAGGGGTAACTAATGCCCTTAGAGTAGAGAATGATACTACATTAAATACGATAGTGAGAATAATCGTAAATTTAAAGTACGGTGAGTATTCGAGTAATATATACTATGTACGAGTTATGATATTTATATTGTGTGTATACCTACTGATTATCTATAGGTGGAGTGAATACCTATAGTATATTTGATTGTATTGGTGAACATACCGCTACTTGCTATCACGAGGATTATGTGAAGGCCAATTCTACCTTGGCGATGCCAACGAGGTTTGAAATTGTGCCCAAGGGCATGGAACTTAGGGCGGTCCGCTATGTGTCGTGTAATAGTGGACTTGGCAGGTCGTTTTAGGTATGTGCGACCATGTTCGCCTCCATCATATGAAATGAATATTGGGGTCGAGGTAACATTTCGAACCATTACATGAATGAATATTGGGGTCGAGGTAACATTTCAAACCAATATATGAATGAATATTGGGGTCGAGGTAACATTCCGAACCAATATATTGAAGAATATTGGGATCGAGGTAACATTCCAAACCAATAGTCCTTAATATGTGATACGGGGACATGATAGCAAAACTGTGAAGTTATAGTATATATTGTGTGTGAATTATAAACCGTATGAATAATTTACGGGCGTGTGATAGTAGACTACTAGATGATAAAACCAAATAAAAAGATAATTAAGTAGAGACACTTAATTATAGGATTAAATTATAACATGTGAGAAATGATACTTAGAATGATTATAACATACGAGCGATGTTAATAAGATAATGTACTATATGGGAGGTACCGGGACTTGGAAGTGTCAGATGTGAAATGAAGTATTTATGTCTAGTTAGATTGGGTAGAATAGCTAGGTGGTTTAAGTAGAGACATTAGGCATGCACAATAGCTGAGAGGTGAGGAAACTCAAGTCAGTGTACACAAACCTAACATGTGTAATCAGTAACTGATTTTAAATTGCGATAAATACTTGCTAAATATTTTTAAAATGTTTTGGGTTCTTACCCTTTCTATAAAATCTTTTCAAAACCTTTTAGGTGTCCACCCACAGGGATGCCAAACGTGATGATTCTTTACAGGGACATATAGCTGCAGCACTGTGGGGGCTTGTAGGGTTTTGATTAGATACATCCATCATTTCATTTCTTGCGTAGGAGTTGATTCATGTATTTAAGTTTGGGAATGTTTCCCCCATTTGAGACTTTATTCATTTAGTATTCCAGTTTCAGACTTGTATTTAGATTTTCTTATTGGTTGGATTCATTATTTGGTTTGGAATTTTAGACGATAGTTCTTTCGGCAAGACTTTATTTATTCATTTACTTGAGATGATTTGGACTCTACTATGATGTGAATGTTTTAATTTAGTTTTGTCGCCTATTATTACTTGTCTGTTTTAATACAACATAAAAATTTGGCACCGACTTAATTAACTAATAGGTGATTAGTAATAAATTTTATTTTTGACAGTGATGCTAAGAATAGACCATTTTGTGAATCCTGTTTTAAATTAATAAAGGCCTGATCACCCGGTATTCAATTAGGCGGGGTGTGACACATTAGTGTGGAATTCTATTGCTATATTTGATTATTCTGTGGGCTATGTTTGTAAGTGTTGGAAGTTATCAGGTGAAAGTGAAATTTGAGAAATTTGGTTGGTTCAAACAAACTCAAAGTCGTTTGACTGAGATCCTTGTCTCATTCGAACGAGGTTGCAGTGTTTCGAATGAGAATCCATTGTCATTCAAAGTAAGGTTACAACTAGCATCTAAAGAGATGCCACTTATTGAATTCGTTAGAAGGTTATTCGATTGGGGTATCGAATGAGATTGATCCCTCGTTCGAACGAGGTCTTGTTCTAGTTCGAACGAGCTGGCCAAAAATTTTAAGTTCGGGTTGCCTTTTTTTGCTGTCACATTTTCGACCATTGGATCGATGACGTGTCGAGTTATGGTGAACCAAGATGGTCAAAAATGGAATTTTAGTGTTTGGGATTATTTTTATAAGGCTTTGTTTGGGTTTTTTTTTTGGGGGGGGGGGGGGAGATGAGAGATTTGGGGTTAGTTCTCCCCATCTTTTTCAGATTTTATCCTTCTCTCTCTCAAACTCTTGAAGAGTTTCCCCTCTCCCACCACCACCGTCTACCCTACACCACCATATCTCCACCTTGTGTCACCATATTTTACATTATCCCACCACATTTAAGCCCTACACACCCATTTCCTCCTTGGTTAAACATAGCTATAAATTTTGGAGGTGTTGTTGGGGGTTTTGAAGAAGAAGAAGAAGAAGAGTAGAAATTTGTGCAGTTTTGAAGGGGATTTTCTTGGAGCTTTCATGGAGACAAGTTTTGGGGATCTAGACAACCCCCTTAAGGACACCTTAGGAGGTGGCGATTTCCATCATCTTCTTCCTCATCCGTCATTTTTGGAGATCCATTTGGGTGAGAAAACTCTAGTCTTAGTTTACGACTCTATTTTGCATATTAGTAGTCTTATAGCTAGAATTGTAAGAGTGTGATGCATTATGGCAAAAGAATGATATTTATTATGAATTGCAAAAATAGGTTTCAGTGGTTTTGAGAAAAATGATATATTTCAAAAAAAACTTGGAATTAAATATTTTATGGAATAAAAATGCTGGAAGAATGTTTATTTTGATTGAAAATATTTTATGGATAAATGTTTCAAAGTTTTCTTGTGAAAATTTGGGGTTTTATATAAATGGACATTTTATTCGAGTTTTGAAGAAATAAAAATGTCCTTTGCCTTAAAAATTATGTTTGTGCAAATATTATGAAATTTCTTGAGTAAATGACATGTTAGACCTATTTAATAGGATTTTTTTGGCTTAAAATACATCTTCTCGTGCATATAAACTTGTAATATTTTAAGGTTGAACATATAAACAAGTTTAATGAGGGTTTTATTGGTTTTAAATATTAAATGGACAAAATAGAAATGTCAGCCCTTAAAGTGTGTGAAAAGGATGTTAAAAATGTGATAAGTGTAAAGATTCAAGACAACACGTATTAATAAAGAAAGTGGTATTTTTCTTATAAAGTAGTCTTAGATGTTGGTTAAATTCTTGGAAAATAAAGTAATAAAATAAAGAGATTTAAACTTGAGAATAATGTTACTCCAAAATGCTAAAAAGTGTTAATGTGTTAAAAATATTTAAGAAGTTAATGTGGATAACTTAATGATGTTTTGGAAAATAACACTTGTGAAAATAGAGGAAATGACAAGTCTGGAAATAAATGGGTAAAATGATAATTTTAGGTAAAGTGGAACATTTTTTATGAAATAGAAATATTGGAAGAGGTGTTACATAAAATGATCCTACATGAACATGATTTTGAGATAAAACCAATGTTAAACTAAAAAGGACAAAAAATGATGATTTTAAAAGTGTAACACAAGTTGGAGTGAAACCCTAGATTTTGGCTTCGGCCGAAAAGAGAAAAAGTGGAATAACATGAAAATTTGAAGAATGTTAAAACACATTAATGAGGACTCGAATGACACCGGGATAGTTAAGGAGATCCCGGAGCACTGGGGTGAAAGATCCAAAATCACTGGCGAGAGCATATGGTAGCATAGCCAGCGGTGTGGAGCCCGTTAAAGTACACAGTTATTGAAAGATTTCTAGAAAACGATAATGAAAATGTAACATATCAAGAAATGGGTTGTGCAGTGAATATGTGAAAAGATAAGCTAACTTAATTGAATTAATAAATTTGTTGGTAAGGGATACGGTGGACAAGAAATGTAAAAATTGGTTAATGTCCATAAAGTACAGGAATGGTAAAGTGAGGGGATTAAATGAGTAGTTGAACAACCCAAAGAGGTTTAACCTATAATTAACACAACGGTGTGCTTACGAAAGATTCTCAAAGGAAAAATAACTATTTTCTAACACGGTGTTTGCGTGTGTTGAAAGTGTGATTTTTCAAAGAAATACTACTTGAATTGGTACAGATAAAGTGGGTAATATCAATGAAAGAAATAATTTTCCGTAAACAACGTGTATTTATTTTAAGTATTTGGTCGGGTGTGTTAAATTAAGGAATAAATATCAAGTCAAGTAAAAGGGAATTTCTTTTACGGGATTAAGGTGAATTAATCGAGGTAAATAACGTTAATGGAATAAAAAGATTTTATACATGTAAGTGTGTGTGTGTGTGTGTATGTGTGTGTGTGTGTGTGTGTGTGGTAGTTGCATGTGCACGTATATATAACGTGTTATAGTCTTCTTTCTGTCATTCGATTCTATATTACAGTAGTGTAACTTCCCATTGGGCATTCGACTCATTCCCCCGTCTTTGTTACGGCGGGTTGGGTGCGATTTCATATTTTGAGGGTATTGTATAGGTAAGTACTCTTTTTAATTTTCATTCATAGCTCTATATGATTAGATTCGGGGACACTTTCCACGGGTCCCTCACGTAGCTTGATTTGAAATGAAAATCGCATACTAAACAAATGAAATGTAAATAAAATAAAACTGTACTAGGAACATTATGTAAGTTGTTTCATCGCACTTCATATCTAACGCTCAGGTCAGACTGAGTTGACCACGGATAACCCATAAATTTGGGTCGGGGCATTATAAATGGTATCAGGGCTCTAGGTTCAAGGTTCTTTTCCAGAGTGACGTGGTGAGGTCGGTGGTGGATCTGTCTAAGTCGGTGTTAGTTTTGGTCAATCACGCTGGATTTATAATGGTTGCAGTTCGTGTTCTCCACAGTGGAGTTAAAGAGATTAGCACGACGGGATATTTATTGCCAAGTGGCATGCAACCAAGTTAGTTGTCATTAATCGCTTCTTCATTTTTTATTAGACATGTTAGTGATTTGCGAGTGTCTGTACGAGCAAATAGTGGCGACAACACATTTATTTTAGTTTGAAGTGATTGTGTGTCAACCCTTGATGATGTGAGAGGCCAATTAAGATGTAAAATGGTAAGTAACGTCCATCAAATTAGAAACAAGAATGTTGTAAAGCCAATTGTAAAGGCTAAGTGACTAGCGCATCATGCATAAGCAGTGTTGGTTGTGATAAGAATGCATTGAGTTTCGGGGTGTGGTACTATCAGATAGATAATGATGATTATGTAATTAGGCAAATTCGATCATTGGGGTAGTATCATATTGTAATACTGTTGATGACTCGGTAGACATAAGGAACCATGTTGGTCAACATTTGGTTATGTGTACTTGGTCAGAGTCGGTAAGATAATATTGTTGCTAGTAAGTCCCTTAGTAGCTGTTGATTGAAAGTTGTACCTCCCAAATATGATGAGAGTTACGGGAAAATTTTGATAAGTATGTTATGAATGTAATGATGATGGTTGAGGAGACTTAGGAGTGAACTCTTTATAGTCTTCCATGTTAGGGTTTTAGGAGATGTGATACGATTTTGAGGAATGGGATCTTAGTGATGTCGACGATGTAAACCTAGAGATGTATAGGTTGTATACGACGTCATGCATCTAGTTAAAATCCTTAGTAGTGTTAGTTTGTGACTTAGTACGTGGATTATGGTCACAACTGTTTGAAGGAGAGATAAGATTATTATCTAAATGTCAATACATGTTTTAACGGCCTAAGCAAAGGCTAGGTACGAGGTAATCCTAGTGTGAGTGTATTTTAAGGTCACTTAGAGTGTTCGTAGGACTAATTGTTTGTGGCGTCATTGGTAATAGAAATCAACTTATTGTGACGTCTTAAGGTATTCAATGGTTAAGGTGCGTGAAAAGTAGGAGGCCCACATATTTTTAAACAATTAAATTCTTTAATACTTCAAAAAGATAATTTCCTTTTTAGATATGCGGAAGCGTGAGATGATGGTTCAAATTAAAAACAACATAACAAATTTTAATTTACCTTGTTCAAATTAAAATTAAAATCAAGTGAAATAAGATGGAACACACACGCAACTTAATTTCACTTAAACCAATTAATTTAACCCAAGTCCTAGAAAATTTGCCTAAGTCATATTTCTCATTTTTACCAAATTAGGCCAAACCAATTTTATCAAATTAAATTAAATGACTTGAATTAAATTAACTAAACATTATCCAATATTTAATTTAGCACCAAATTAAACATGCAGTGAATAAAACCAAATTTTATCTTGAATTACCTAAGCATGCATTCTAGGTGAGTTTGCACAAGATAAAATAAATAATGAAACCACTACGTCGCGATGTATGAGGAAAAACCCACAACGAAAAAAAACCTCGGACGACCTTAGCCTCAAATCCACTAAGTACGGAATTTACAAATACAAGCAAGATGACTTACAACACTCGACTCGATCCCTCTCAAGTCCCGACGCGTCTTCTTGTATCAACCTCTGCCTAGCGAATGACCATGGAGCTCCACCGCGGTCTCGTAATCTTCAGTCCGATCGGACTTTATATGGTCACCGTCATAGAAACTATGAAGCAAACCCAAATGTCTCTTTAAATGGTAGAGATGAAAAATCGGTGCCAAACACTCCTAGCAAAGTATATATACATGGAACTTGGATTAAAAAACAATTGGGTGTAAACCAGTGTTTAAAAAAAATTTCTTGAAGAAGTAAACACTCAAAAACAATGAACTTTTTCCCTTTTTAATTTATCTCTCAAAACACTCTCTTAGAGGTTGTAGGATGTCAAAAAGTTAAACCAAAAAGGTTGGTTCCCGCACTTGGATATTCTGCCAAAAGTTAGTGGGGTAAAGTAGTGGAAAACATGGGAAAAACTGGTCAAAACTGCCAAATACCTATTCCCGCCAAATCTCGTTCGAACGACATTTTTGTTCGAACGAAGTCTCGTTCGAACGAGGCTTCTAACGACGTACCAGTGTGAAATCGTTAGAAATCTCGTTGAAAATATCGTTCGAACATCATGTTCGTTCGAACGACACGTCGAAACGACATTCCAGTGGCCTTTTGGGGAACTCGTTGGCAAACTTTTTTGAACGACATTGTGGTTCGAATGACAAACTCGTTCGAACGACATTTCGAACGAACTTCCAGAAAGTTTTAAAATTCTGATTTTAGCCCAGAAATTTTATATACTTTATTTTAAAGTTTTAATAAAAATCTTTCTGAAAAATAAACAACAATTTTAAATAATATTCACCCAATATAAAATGTTCCAAGCTCCTATATATATATTCAAATACATCCATACCTTAGGAGCAATGGAACCATGTTGATGACGTAGAAACGAGGCACATTAAACTCGATAATTTGAGGAAACTTTATACTCTTGGCCGCTACGTCTTCAACAAACACGTCATAGGCTTGAAGGAAGATCAATGAACTTTATCCTATGACTCAAACGTTTTTGTTCGGAATTGAGCCAAAACTACAAAGGACTCAATTGGAAATTTGTGTCCTTATAAATCTCCCCCTTTGGCTATTCCGGGAAAAAAACCAAAACAAAATTCTAAAGGGCCGTCAAGCTCTACTACACTGACAAAAAGTCCCACCCAAAATAAAAATGCAATGCTTGACTCAAACAACCCAAGGATCACAATCTTTGCCGAAGAAAGTTGCCACTTATAATATAATTCCTGCACACTTACGCAAACACATTACACGCATAGGGAATATCAAAAATATCAAAATATTTAATGCAAGTAAAGTAAGTACTCCCCCTAAATTATTTTTTTCCTTTTATCATCAATGATCAACTTAGAAAGACGTCTCCCCCTACGATAAATCTCCCCCAAACTAAGATACGATTACAATAGGATTAGATACCATTTCTCCCCCTTTTTGTTCAGGAATAGACAAAGGTTAAAGAATCAAACATTAAATTATCTCCCCCAATTAAAGCATATACACCCTCTAAACTAAGTAAAGGATAAATAGAACGGAATAACAAGCTAAAAACATGTAATTGTGCATAGAGTGATGAGAACATTATAGCACATGGGTAACAAATTCACAACTAATCCAATAAATAATTATGGATACCAACTAAGATGCAAGAAAATGATACCAATATGATACATAAAGTATTAAGCATGTGATATCAATAAAGAATGCAACAAGATGGATACCAATTATGAATTCAAGCATATATGGACTAGAAAGCAAGGCAAAGACAAAACAAAAATATCAAATATATGTCTACATAATATATACCTAATAGACTCAAGTACACATATATAGATATAAACACCAAAATGACACAAAACAAACTAACATAAGTTTTTCACGCCCTTATAGCATAAATGTGTCATATGGAAACGGAAGTGTTGGGGTGTGAACTAGTAACAAGTAAATTTAGACCCAATCACTTACAACATGTTCACGGAGTTCTCAATTGATTGCAAATATCATCACATTTGAATATAACATCATGTGACAATATAGATTGAACTCGATGAACAAACATACACAATGCATAAAAGCCTAGCATGTTGATGATTCCACAAACCAATAGAGTCCTGACATTGAAAGTACAACTAGGATAAACGGACATTGTGCAAACCGTTGATATACCATTCAATCTCCCTCAATAAGCATATATATTTGAATGAATATATCAATTAAACAAATTAGGCCTTGGAAATTATTTTTTCTTTTAATGCCATATTTTCTTTTAGGCCTTTGGACCACGTATTTCTTTTAGGTCCAAGCAAACGGTGACTTACTATTTGCAAAGGATAATAAATCCTTTCGGAGCCCTTCCCCGTGCACATTAATACATATTATTTTTATTTCTCACAAATCTCACGTGCAACTGATTTTGACATGCACTAGTCCTCCTAGGTCACAACTATGTAGATGACAAAATTTATATAGGAGAACACCTCACAAAGCTCAAATATACATATGAAGTTAAAATTTCAAAAGAGCTCGTGCATGTGTGAAAAGAGGCATATAAAAATAGAATCCATTTAATCAACACAAAATCCAACTACTCCATGTAAGCATGGTAAAGAACATAATAAGGATTGACAATCTAAACCAAAAGTTTTAGCCACATGGGAGCGTAAAAGATGGGATTCTAACACAAATGTATGCCATATAAAGTGTGTCAAACTAAAATACACACCAAAAAAAAATCTTTTTGAATTTTTGAAATTTTTTAACCAAAAATAAAAATATATACTCAAAAGGCAAATAAAAATCATTTGTATTTTTCATTAAGCATGAATTACGAAAAAGGTAAAACATAAATGATAAACAAAAATCTTTTTGTATTTTTCATTTAATACAAATTAAAATGAAAGAATAAAATACAAAAGATAAACAAGTCATGATTTCTAGCATGAGATGTGAAATAAAGCAATGACTAGAAAATGACTAAATATGCATACACCTAGCAATGATATAACATATGAAGCACAAAAGGCTAGAGTATGCAAACAACTAACACATTCAACCTTTAAATTTATCAAGGTAGGTTTCATGTGAAAGCAAATGAGAATCAACAAATATAATATCTAGCGCGTCTAAAAATGATTTTCGAACCCATATAGATGTATACTTAAAATGATGGGATTTGGAAACAAATGAGATGCTAGACATAGACTTCCTAGGACTTTTTTTAAGATCAAAACAAAATGACCTAAGGTGACCTTTCCTACCACAATGCATGCATGTGAAAACACGATAAATGTTACCTAAGGTGTGACCTTTTCTAAAGTCTTTGAATAAAGTAGACCCTCTAAAACAAAAATGGTTTTAGCTTTAGCAACGGAAGTATTTGAACTAGATGAGCTAGAACCATTATCACAACTACTCAAGTCTTGTAAATCATTTTAAATTTTTAAAATTTTGGACTCAAGTAATAAATTAGACTGCTCAATTTTACGGGACTCTTTCTTTAAATTTTCAATTACATCTAGAAGGTTATCACGCTCCCCCTCAATGTGAGCAAACATGTCCCTAAGAGTCTTTTCTCGATTATCACTCTTTTTCTTGGACTTTTCTAAAATATTATAATTGTGATTTATGTCCATGAGCTTTTCATGAAAAATATCTTTTTGAGATAGGGAGGTTTGCAAAAATTCAACTTTAGCTTTAAAATAAGAATTTTCATCTTCAAGAAATTTAATTCTTTTTGCAAATCTCAAATTTAATTCTCTTAAATTTTCGTTACACTTTTTAAGCCCATTAAATTCCTCTCGAATAGCAAAAACTTCATTATCATTAGAAATGGACAAATTATCATTAAGGCGTCCCATCGAAAGATACGAAACAAAATGAGTGTGAGAAAAAAAAATGAACCACCAAAAAAATACAAGGAGCACAAAAATTATGGAGGCCGAAAAATGGATCTTTGATGCGATAAATTAGCGGTCCGACTCTGATACCAATTTGAAGGAACGTGGGAGGCCCCTAAATTTTTAAACAAATAAATTCTTTTATACTCAAAAATGATAATTTCCTTTTATGATGTGGAAGCGTGAGATGATGGTTCAAATTAAAAACAACTTAACAAATTTTAATTTACCTTTTTCAAATTAAAATTAAAACCAAGTGAAATAAGATGGAACACACACACAACTTAATTTCACTTAAACCAAATTAATTTAAACCAAGTCCTAGAAAATTTGCCTAAGTCATATTTTTCATTTTTACCAAATTAGGCCAAACCAATTTCATCAAATAAAATTAAATGGCTTGTATTAAATTAACTAAACATTACCCAATATTTAATTTAGCACCAAATTAAACATGTAGTGAATAAAACCAAATTTTATCTTGAATTACCTAAGTATGCGTTTTAGGTGAGTTTCCACAAGATAAGATAAACAACGAAACCACTACGTCGCGATGTACGAGGAAAAATCCACAACGGGAAAAAACCTCGGACGGCCCTAGCCTCAAATCCACTAAGTACGAAATTTACAAATACAAGCAAGATGACTTACAACAATCGACTCGATCCCTCTCAAGCCCCGATGCGTCTTCTTGTATCAACCTCTGCCTAGCGAATAACCACGGAGCTCCACCACGATCTCGGAATCTTCCGATCGGACTTCATATGGTCACCATCACCAAAACTAAGAGCCTTTCTCCACGTGGGTAAATCAACGCAAACATCTTCTTCTTTATGGGATGTAGAAGCAAACCCAAACGTCTCTTCAAACGGTAGAGATGAAAAACCGGTGCCAAACACTCCAAGCAAAGTATATATATATATATATATATATATATATATATATATATATATATATATATATGTGTGGAACTTGGATTAAACAACAATTGGGTGTAAACAAGTGTTTAAAAGATTTTTCTTGAAGAATTAAACACTCAAAAACAATGAACTTTTTCCCTTTTTAATTTCTCTCTCAAAACACTCTCTTAGAGGTTGTAAGATGTGAAAAAGTTAAACCAAAAAGGTTGGTTCCCGCACTTGGAAATTCTGTCAAAAGTTAGTGGGGTAAAGTAGTGGAAAACTTGGGAAAAACTGTTCAAAACTGCCAAATACCTGTTCCCACCAAATCTCATTTGAACGACATTTTTGTTCGAACGAAGTCTTGTTCGAATGAGGCTTCTAACAAAGTTCCAGTGTGAACTCGTTAGAAATCTCGTTGGAAATCTCGTTCGAACATCATGTTCGTTCGAACGACACTTCAAACGACATTCCAGTGGCCTTTTGGGGAACTCGTTGGCAAATTCGATCGAATGACATTGTGGTTCAAACGATAAACTCGTTCGAACGACATTTCGAACAAACTTCCAGAAAGTTTTAAAATTCTGATTTTAGCCCAGAAACTTTATATACTTTATTTTAAAGTTTTAATAAAAATCTTTCTGAAAAATAAACAACAGTTTTAAATAATATTCACCCAATATAAAATGTTCCAAGCTCCTATATATATATTCAAATGCATTCATACCTTAGGAGCAATGGAACCATGTTGATGACGTAGAAACGAGGCACATTAAACTCGGCAATTTGATGAAGCTTTATACTCTTGGTTGCTACGTCTTCAACAAACACGTCATAGGCTTGAAGGAAGATCAATGAACTCTATCCTATGACTCAAACGTTTTTGTTCAAAATTGGGCCAAAACTACAAAGGACTCAATTGGAAATTTGTGTCCTTATAGTGCGCCATATATAGAGGCTCGTAGACTAGTGTCTTTGCGAGCACCTAGTAATCACTGAGCAAGTATTGAGAAGTTTGTAAAGAGTACCTACGGTAAGAAAGTCATGGATTATGAAATCTTGTCGGGTCTTGAGGACTTTTACGTAGAGTATGTTTAGTGTCCTTAGTAAATCGATTAAGTTCGGAATGAAGAAATATTAGTGTCCTAATGATGATCGTAGTGAAGATCTGGAACTGACCTCCAGTTGTTAGTCAAGGACTAAAGAAGTCAAATAGTGTACGAGTCAGGTGTTGTCATCCAAATTAGTTGGATGGGCAGTGTAACCTGCTAAGAGAAATTTGGAAGTTAGTGTAATGAGTGGGTGTGATGCTCGGGTGTTATGGAATGACTAGTGTAGGCGGTTTAACACTTGATTTTGAGGAGTACTAGAAAATATATTCGGGACTCAGATAGATGATGTCAAATTGAGAATTGAAAACGGCACCCCAAAATTGATTAATGTCCATAAAGTAAAGGAATGGTAAAGTGAGGGGATTAAATGAGTAGTTGAAGAACCTAAAGAAGATTGACCTATAATTAACACAAGGGTGTGTTTGTGAAAGGTTTTCAAAGGAAAAAAAAAGTATTTTCTAACATGGTGCTTGCGTGAGTTGAAAGGGTGATTTTCAAAGAAAATACTAACTTGAATTGGTACAAATAAAGTTGGTAATATCGGTAAAAGAAATAATTTTCCTTAAACAAAGTATATTTGTTTTAAGTATTTAACTGGGTGTGTTAAAGTAAGGAATAAATGTCAAGACAAGTAAAAGGAAATTTCTTTTACGAGATTAAAGTGAATTAATCGGGGTAAATAACATTTTTGGAATAAAAACGATTTCATGCATGTAGGGGTGTGTATATATATATATATATATAATGTGTTAGGGTCTTATTTCTTCCGTTCGATTCTATATTGCATTATTGTAATTTTCCATTAGGCATTCGATTCATTCTCTCGTCTTTGTTACTGCAGGTTAGGTGTTGTTTCATATTCTGAGGGTGTTGTACAGGTGGGTATCATTTTTTATTTGTGTTAGTAGCTCTGTATGCTTGGAATCTGTGGACACTTCCTACGGGTCCCTCATGTAGCTTGATTTGAAATGGAAATCGCATACTAAAGAAGTAAAATGTTAATTAAATAAAATTGGACTTATAACATTATGTTGGTTGTTTCAGTACACTTCACACCTAATGCTTAGGTCGGACCGGGTTTACCACGAGTAAAGCATAAATTCGGGTTGGGGCATTACAATAAGCTAATAACTATTCTCTCCTCAAAATCACATTATACATATACAATTCTATGACCAATAACTCGGGTACAAATTGTAATCTCCTAATATCTATTATCACGCCCTTACAAACATAGCGTAAATATGTACCCCTACCTAATGGTTTATCTATATGAAATAGTGTATCCCCCAAAATATCCAGTAAGCCCAAAGATTAAAGAAATCTACGGCTAACAAGTGAATGTGATGCTTTAGTGTCAAATAAAATGCGCCTGTATAACTATAAAAAGAAAACATACCCTCAATCACCTGAGGTGGATCATAATCATCTCTGGACGTAACATTATATATACGTCCATACTTAAGCTGTGGTTATGGGGCTAGTGGTTGGGACATAATAGGTGGTGTTGGAAATGTCGTCCTCGCTTGATAATATAATATTTTGTATATATATTTTATTTCATGTAAATTCATTTGAGTCTCGTGTTACTCAAGCCAAAAGGTTTGAATCCATATAAATGTTTGCTAAAGATAGATATTTATTCTTAGACTTTATGAACATTAAACGTTGAAGACCTACTTGGCTTCTTTACACAAAGACTTACGTTGTTGAACATTAAAGATATATCCATTTTACTTATGATTATGATTAAACATCTATGGATATTCACACACACACATTTTACAATTTGATTTGATAAAATGGTGTTTTGAACAAGACAAGTAATTTTATTCTTTAGTAAGTGATGTGTACAACTTTGGGAAAGACCTACGTTTTTTTAAAATATGTTTCGATGAAGGCAAAGTGGTTTGCTTCCTAAATCCGTTCGCACGCCCCCTTAATTGGCCCCATGTGCATGGTTGTGCTCGTTTTAGGCATGATGTATTCCCTGAATAAAACCATGCGCATAACTAAAAATTGGTACCATGGGCACGGATGCACGTTTTAGGCATGAACTTTATCACTACATAAAATTATTCGCGCGGTGCCAATTTTCCTCCGTGTGCACGACAGACCTAGGATTTAAAATTATTTTATAAATAAGGTTTTCATCACTCCATCTTAGAATATTTGAGTTCCTCTTTACTTATCTAACACCTAGAGAGTATTTTCGAGGTAAAGATCATTTCAATTAATACTTTTTATTCAAAATCACTTGTTTCTTTCAAAATTGAGTGAAAATCTCAATTTATACTAGATCTTTGATTTGTGAGGAATTAACAGTGTTTTGAAATCAGATCCACTTAGCCAAGATCAATATAATCATTATATATCAAAATTAAAGATCTAAAGAGGGGGTGTATTGAGTTATTGGAGAATTCAATGGGGATGCAACTCTTAAAAGGATAATCTTACTTCCTTATTCATCCTATGAAGCTTAGGATAGATCACTCATTGTCAATGGAGGAAAGTTCAATGTTCATAGGTAACTTCTCATGAGTGCGTGATAAAATGGTACTTTCTTGAATTGCATAAATCTTTTCAAAGTGGAATGAGAGATTAGAGCTCGTTGGGGTTTTTTACCCATTTATGGGGGGTTTTCCTCGTAAATTTTTTCTTGTGGATTGTTTGTGTATTTTTTATATTGCTTGGTTTATCTCCATCACACATGTCACTTTGATCTCCCTTAGAACTATTTTAATTCATTAATTTAACCTTACCATTTGAATTGAGTGTTTATTTATCACAATTGACCTAGATTTCCTAATTAATGCTACAAATATTTGATCTATATGTCATCATCTAACCTAGTTAATCATTGTCCTAGTATTGTTAAAATTGACAATAAAACTAAAATTGGTAAAAATTAGGCAAACTGTGTAATTAAACATATTCATCCCTAGGTTTATCTGAGCAGAATACTTACTACATAACACATCATATCCTCAATGGGTATCAGAGTGATTACTTTCATAAAAATTAATGTATTAGAGTTTGATCTTGCATATTTGTGTGTTTTTATTGTTGTTCATTACTCTTAAACCTATTTGTCGTATGTTTTGGTTTATGATTGAGAATAGATCAATACCGAGATGGCAGATCCACAAATAGGCCACCATATTTTGATGGATCTAATTATGGGAATTGAAAGAAGAAAATATGCACACACTTGAGATCCAAACATTAAAGAGAACGTATGAGTGTTGATGATGGATGGAGTTATCTTATGATAGAGGAATATGGAGTGAGAGTACAGAAACCAATATTTTTGTGGACGAATGTTGAATCTTTAGATTATAATTTCAATCAGATTGTATTAAATGTATTATTTGTATTTTTGAGTGATCAAGAGTACAATCTTATTATTTATTATGAATAATAAAAGGAAGCATGGTATATTTTGATAATGACACGTGAGGGAACATCTAGTGTGAAATGATCTAAGGTTCAAAACATTGCGACTAAGTTTGTAACGATGAGATCGAGTGAGGAAAAAAGATTTAATGAGTACTACAGTAGGTCAACTGAAGTAGAGAATGACTTATTTAATCTTGGTGAGAAAAATTCGGAGAATAAAGTTGTCAAGAAGTTGTTGACAATGCTAGCTCCTAAGTTTAGTAACAAAATTGCTATTCTTCATAAGATTAAAGAAACCAATGTTTATAGCCTTGAAGAACTTGTAGGTTCGCTTCAAATTTATGATCAAGAAGAAAATGTGATTTTGTCTAAACTAAAAAAAATTAGCATTCGTGGTTAAATCTAGTGAGAAGAATGTGTAAAGCAAGAGTAGCAAAAAACCAAAGGAGAATGTTGAAGTGGAGGTGGATTTATTTGTAAAAAGGTTTAGAAAATTTTACAAAAATAATAAAAAGTTTTTTAAAAATGAAAGAAGATTTGATACTAAACCTTACAAATCCATTAGATATAACTCAAATGGTGAGAAAGGTGTTTCTCAGAGAAACACTACACCAAAACAGCAGATTTGTAAGTGTTTTAAACACTTACAAATGGCATTTGTAAGTGTTTAAATCACTTACAAACAGGCGAGTTGCAAAAAAATTGTAAGTGTTCATAACCGTTGCAAATGTCATTTGCAAGTGTTCATTGGGAACACATATCCGTGTCAAACAACCGTTACAAAAAAATTGTAAGTGTTCTAAACACTTACATATTAAAATTTTGCAAGTGTTCAAAACACTTACAAATTTTGTGTTTGCAAGTGTTCAGAACACTTGCAAAATTCAGCAACCTTTTTTAATTTACAATGGTTATAAACACTTGCAAAAGAGAATATATATATTAATTTTGTAAGTGTTATGAACACTTATATAAATTAAAATATTAAAAAAAATAAAAAATTTCCACCACATACCACCAACCTCACATATAACAAACAATAAAAATAGCTAAAAACATAACAATTATATCCAAACACTTTCACACAATATTTCATGATATGTTCGACATAAACAAACACTCATCAAGAAAGCAAGAAAGAGCACCAAAGGTATATATTGAGTATTCTCCTTAACAAACTTCATACATCTAGTTATTGTATCCAAATACACATGTACCACAACCCTATTAGTACGGCAAGGAAATCATGTCGATAAGAGCATTGTCACAAGTTCCCTCAAGAGGCCACTGTCAGTACTCACCGCCTCGTCGCTAAATGACTCTCCAAGTGCATAAAATACGAAATCAGAGCTTCTACCACTTCATCATTCCTATCGACAGAAGATGAAACGACACTACCAATGAGAGTCTGTTAAAAACCCGAGTAACATCACGAAAGTCAAATTTAGCAATAGTTTTATGTGATTGTGGACATAAACAAATAAGTGACTCTTAAAAAAACTCCAAAAATTCAAATGGAGTAATGTATCCCCATTGCTACCTCCAATAATTTTTCCAGTCATTTGAATTGGAATATATTCATGTTCATAACATATTCAACTATACAAAACCAACCATCAACATTAGTTTCCCGACGGTATTGAATGTGCAAAGATTTAAAAATTTCATGATGTTGTCTGCATATTCTTATACTTCAAGAGTCAAAACGGAACAAATATACCAACAATATTCCTAAAAATAACGTAATTTTGAAAGAAAAACCATCACCTCTTGTCTGGAAAAAGGTTAAGACTCTGTTGAAGCCGAACCCGATTCATCGGATCCAAACAAATCAGATCGAATCATCAATGGTCGAGGTGTTGTTGCCTATGATGATTTTGAACTGAAGGGTTGGTCGGGTCCGTGGTCATTTTGGACTGAAGGGGTACCTCCGAAGATTTTGGATGGGGTCAGAGTCAGATCTGGACCAAAAGGTTGGTTAGAGTTGGTGTTATATGTACTACATCCCTCTGCTGCGCGTCTGGAAAATAAAGAGAGAAAAAAATTAATTGAGACGACAATAAATCGGTAAAGTGAGATGATATGATAAATAGATAGATCGTACATGGGAGCTAGGAGAAGAACTATAAAATTTTGTATATCTACAGAAAGAAGATGCAAAAGTAGAATATCATGTCAAAATAAATAGAGAGATCTTCCCAAAAGGAAATTACCACTTCCTAATTCAATCTAAGCTTTTATAGTGTTGTCATCTTCTGCATATAAAGTTGAAATTTCCATTCAGTCCTTCAGTTCATGTATGTGTGTGTGTGTGTATGTGTGTGTGTGTGTGTATATGTGTGTTATACCTGATGTCTTCAGGCAAGAGAACAGTATCACCTTCCTTAACAGCAGCAGGGATGGTGTTTCTAGATTTATCACGGATCCCTGGTCCCACCGCCACCACTTTCCCGGGGTTGAGCTTAGCTTGAAAATGAAACATATGTTGATAATCACCACCAAGGAACAAATGTAAGCCTTCAAATCAGAAAATTACACTTGCAACACATTTGAAGAAATGTTACTAACCTTCACTTTTGAAGAAATGTTACTAAGCAAAAAAATAAGCACAACATTTGAAACACAGTTGATACATAAGAAAGTGTCAGAAGTGTAGCATCTTCAACAACTTCATAGTAACCCATCACTTCACCTCCCATCCCTAGAAAATCTCTAGTCATGTTGTTTTGAACCGCGATGTTTAACCCGGGATGCAGCCTCACTGCTGGCATTGCTTCACCTAGTGTAACCCTAGTTTGCATCATAACCTGATCAAAACTGTTTGGTACTGAAGATCTCATAATATTCGAAGTATTCCCCACTATCCCTTGCCCTGCAGATGAGGTCATAACCCCAAACATGTTACCAAACACTGATGGGCTGCTGCTCCGTGTAGAACCCATCTGGGTCGCCTTCTGCAGAAGTGCGGTTGCTGACATTGGCCCACTAGGCTTCGCTTGATAATTATGATTATCAGAGTACAAAGAAGAAGCTAGTGTCTCATTACCAATATTGTTCACTCCCAGTGAAGATGAGCCGAACACATTATTAGTTCCCATTTGCACCATATCAGGTAAATTATTAGAACTCCAGGACATGTACATATTGGAGTTTCCTGAAATATCAATAGGATTAAGCTGAGAATTAGCTTAATCCAACCAAAGTGACAATCTGGGCTTTTGCTGATCTTCACTATAATCAGATTGAAAATCCGACCCGAATTGGGAAATTGTTGAACAGAATGCATGACCCATATTTGGTTGAGGGTTAATCACAGTCTCATTTGAAGTATCATTTATGAAGTTCAGATTATTAGAGGCAACAGAATTGAATCTCACACTCTCTTCAGCTAAGGCATCACAAAATGCTCGGTGTGTGATAAAACTATCTTTCCTGTACAATTTAATCATACCCTATTTCAGAAAATAAATACTACATGATATGCGAGCATTTATTTCACAGACACAAAAACAAATATTCTGAGGGAATGAAAATAATGAAGTACCTGGAAAAGAGTGTGCCACAGTCACACTTGTACTCTCTAGTCCCACAAGTTTTAGAATGAGCTTTCCAGTCAGATTGGACCGCATATTTCTTCGAACACTTCTCACACTTCCACTTCTTCTCGCCGTGTTTTCTGCTGAAATGTTTTTTTATTCCGGTGAGGTCACCCAGAGCTCGAGATGGGTCATGGTGAACACAAGTGTTTTCAGGGCATATATAAACCTTCTTTCTTATCACCTCTTTGTTAGACCTTTGCTTAAGCGTCCATGGAAGTTTGTGCCCTCTTCTGTGTAGCTGCAAATTCTGGTCTCTCTGAAAGCCTTTGTTGCAAATCTCACAGATGAATCTATTAAGTGTCTTTGGCGATAAAGCAATCACTTCAGCATCTGGATCTGTAAAAATAAAGTTCAGAATAATAAAAATAAAATCAAATACTATAAATATATGCATGTATAGTGGGAAGATTATAGCTGGTAGCTTACCTGGTTTCCTGGTAGATTTATCTTCTTCTTTAGTGATGGGTTTGAGATGGGTTTGGGGTTAACGTTTGGGTCTTGTTCTTGATGACCAAGCCCTTTGATCGAAGAGGGAACATAAAACATATCACCGGACATCATTTGCATCGGATATTAAGTGGGTTGGGGAGATGAGTAGATATCGCAAGCAAAGACGGTAGAAAACAAAAGTCTCGGGCACCCTCCTCCGTGCCCGAGACCCACCCAAACCTGCATTCTACCACATCGAATACCAGCCCCCTCCTTCCATGAAATCCCAAAATACCAAATTCGTCCCTGAAACAGCCATTTCAATTTTCAAATTAACCCAGGACCAAATTAATAACATCAAGGCCAAGTCAAAGGATGATGGGAACACCGTGGGATATAGCTCGTATGCAATGCTGTCAGGGCATATATGGCGTTGCGCGTGTAAGGCCCGTGGGCTTCCAGATGATCAAGAAACCAAATTATACATTGCGACAGATGGACGGTCAAGATTGCGCCCTTCTCTCCCGCCGGGTTACTTTGGGAATGTGATTTTTACCACCACTCCTATCGCAGTATCAGGTGATCTCCAGTCAACGCCTGTTTGGTATGCAGCTAGTAGAATTCATGATGCATTGGTCTAAATGGCCCAAACTGAAGATTAATAAGAATTTTAAAACCCAAATTAAAATAGAATTTACCTGAGTCTTTGCACTCTTCAACAGCCTCTTCCTTCACCACAACCACATAATCTTTTGCATTCAAACCCATGAAGTCACTCTCCATCTCAGAATTAAATCAGATTAACAAACCATGAGTACTTGTGCCTATTAATTGTTGTTGCTGCTTCTTCAAAAATAACACCGACAAAAGCCCCAACAAACAACAAATGACAATACGAGGAATTAACCCAATTTATGAAGCCCCAACAATTACACGAATGTTAACCAAGCAAGTTTTTCCCCCCAAACACAAAGTAGGGAGAGTCGTGATTCTAATGCTTGACAGTGACTGTTGACTACTCAGAAGATCGATTTAGAAGATGAAAAGATATATCTTTGAAAATTTTAGAAGATGAAAAGATATATATTTAAAAAAAAAGAAGCTTATTCAATATAAATGTTGCAAGAATAGAATGAGACATTTGACATTACCAAGTCCGAAATGTATTGAAAACTCCTAGTTTGCTTCCCATCCCCGCAAACGGCCAATGGCTCATTCTTTAATGCCTGCATGATCATATTACATCCTAATTAGTACTGATGAGCACACCTTTTTTAATGAAAAATATTAACAGTCACACGCTAACAATGTCCGATATTGAAACAATAAGAGCCTAATATTTTTCGGGCAGCCCCATCAAGACCTTATTCTTACTTCTATTGAATTTATAATATTTTCCTTGACCTTTTAAAAATTAAATAGAATATCAGTACAAACTTGTCATGTTGTTCCCGCACAAAAAATAAGTATGGAACAAAATAGATGGTGAAGTGATGGTGACTAAAATTAGTCCTCCTTTGCATATCATGTCATTTAGTACTTTAATACTTATATTGGATCCCGGAACAAAAGAAAAATGAAACTTCTAAATTAAATGAAGAGAATGCAAGAAATCAAGTGTAAAATTTCACACCTGAGCAACAAAATTGCTAACACGCCCGTCATCGATACACTTGTGGTCCATAAGTATTAAAAAACCGAGCAATGTCCCCTGTAAAATAATTAATTAAGGGGTGGAAATCCACAATGGTTTCTTTATAGGTGTTATTGTTGTATTTACAAGAGGAAAACTGAAAAACACTACATGTATAAATTACCTTAACATTAAGTCCTTTGTGGTCCATGGTCAGTGTCTCTGTTGTACGCTTTCCTTCATCATACCAACTCCGACCACCTGCCCAGTATCCCAGCCCACAATCCAACATAGAAAAGAGAATTATCATTGACCAATTTAACCTCTCCCGGAGATCCAAAAGATAGGAGACTGAAGATACTCATTACAACCAAGCTTGGATACAATAAAGATATGAATCCCTACCAGCATTACCAAATCTGCCATTTATGTAGATGAAATTACTCATACTAAGACTTTTGTTCTTGATGCCTTGCTTTCACCTGATCCAACTGAACTGAAAGAATCATTTAACTCTAGACTAGTAGGAAGTAATGATGATATTTAGATCAGATTGAAGATTAATGAAGATGCAGGCCTAACTACCGAACTACCAAAAAGGGAAGGCGAATCCCAAACAATACAAAGTCACCACAATGAATTTACATATTTACATCATTATCCTTGCCCACGGAACAGAGGTGAATCCCAAATAATACAAAGTCCCTTTTAACCATTATAAATTGGGGACTTCGTGTTTCTAAATATAAGAAATTGATACGAGTCATTACTCTTGATAAATCAGTTGGTTTTATAAAAGAGGCACCTCCAACAAGTCTCGAACTCATCTAATTTGATCTTAATATTTTAAAGTTTTAGATTCTTAAAGTAATATAGAACGTGAAATGCAATTGATGGCATGAGATTCAAACACTAGAGTATCTTCACTTTCACGCAAGTAGATTATGAAGGTATAATTTCTAAATCTAACAAATTAGGACATCAAATAATTAATCGTATAACAAAGAATGTAAAGTTGCATCGAGATTTAATGGAACTTTGAGAATGAGCAACAAATATATACTGCATAAATACACACACGCAGTGTACAACTACATACACACAAAGCAGATCACCTCATATCAAAGAGAGTTAATGTAAAGTGATATGTTAATCAACTAAATCAAGATTTAATGTAGAGTGATATGTTACCTCATATCAAAGAGAGTTATAAGTGACTAAAAAACTTGGGAGATACAGAGAGTCAAATTCAGTCAAGCCGCAGAATCCATGCTCACCGTTGATCCAAATTCCTAATGCATAGATGATTGGACAAAGAGTCACACTACATTGTATGATATGCTCTAATACACTAAAATTAACGATCTGAGAAAGGTTTTCATATTTATCCCTAAAACTTCAGCACAATTTCAAGATGTCAAAGTTAAAACTTATGATATGCTCATTTAAATGAGGAGAAAGATGAAGACCATTGTTATGTTTGTGGTAGAGTGAGACATCAAATTAATTTTTTTCTAACTTATTTGAGAAAGAAAGAAAAGAATAAGATGTAGACACGAAAAAATATCCACAAAGATATTTTAAGTCGCTCGCAGAGTGACTACGAAGAGAACAATTTAAGTGAAAAGAGTGGAAGTGAGATAGCCTTAACGGTTAGACTTAATAAGGGTGAAAAGGTGAGTGAAGATAGGATGCATCTTGAGAGTGTTGTGCAGAGGAATATGATCAAAGTATACAGTCCTAGGTTGCTTAGTGATTCGTCATCTTGTAGTAGCAAATGTTCATATACTTATTTTCTTGTATCACGAGAGGAAAGTTATGTTGAAGTTAATGACATTTATGAGGCATTTGATTAACTTTACCAAGAATATTCAAAATAGAATAAATCTAATATCAAGCTTCTAACTAAAATCAAAGCTTTTCAATTTGAACAATATGATAAAGATGAGAAAATTAAAATGTTCAATTCGGATGTTTCAAACTCAAATAAAGTGTTGATGTTTTGAAAAATGAGAATGATTCTTTGAAAAACCAAAATGAGACCATTTTTAAAGAAAAGGAAGAAAATAAACTTCAAAAAGAAATTTTAAGAGTTGATTTAAAAAAAATGAAAATCGAGTTACAACATGCTAAGAATTTGAAGATTAAAATGATTGATAAAACAAATGTTCTTGATAACATTTTGATAATTTATTGTCGAGTGAAAATGATAAATATGGAATTGTCTATGTTGAACCTTAAAAAGAAAATTTTGATGTTACAAAATCAAAAAATGAGATTTTTTTCTTGTGGTAAAAAAATGGATTGGGAACAAATTCTTAAATTGAAAAAGAATGAAGTTGATCATAAATCAACATTTGTGACAAAAGAAATGAGTTGCTCATTTTGGGTAAAGATGAATCATATTCCTCATTTTTATTTTAAAAATAAGAATCTTGAGAAAGTTGGAAACAAAACATAGTGTTAGGTCTATGTTCAGAAGAAATGTTCCATTTTGCAACTATTGTAAACTATATGGACATTCAAACCAAGTTTGTAGGTTTGGGGAGGAAATAAATGTGAGGTTCATGAATAATAGAAAGAAAGTTGACTAAATAGATCCTATTCGTGAACTTTGAGGTAGAATAGTAAGATATGTGAAGGGAGCTATTTTTTTAGTCAAAAGGAGGAGTAAGGTTAAAATGAGTTTCCTACCCCCAGAACTTTTACTCAAATTCCAATGAATATGCATAAGAATATTATGAGTAATGAGGGATTGATACCTAAGCATGTGAGAGGTATGCCTAGAAACACTTCTAGAATGAAAGTTGAGGTAGAGATTCCTCAAAAGAGGTGTTATTATCTAAAATTGGTATACGAGTTTATGAGTCTTATCTACTAAGTACCAATAATAAATAATAATAGATAAAGAAATTACCACTACCAACATGCCAATTTGGGACGAATAGAGAGAGATAAAAGACAGATAAAAAAATAAGGGATTAATTTGGTTCGACCTAATGCGGTGCTAGGTCCACAGGTGCGGTGTAGATTGTATGTATTTCAATAGGCAATAGACAATTAATGAATGATTGCAAGTTATCGAAATTCTCTCTAGGGTTTTGCATATGTCCGTTAGGTGGGATCTTTTTTGGATCCCTAGTTATATGGGATTTCATGCTATTTATAGGCCATTATGAGAGAGTGTATAGAGATAGGTGGAGTACCTTTAGAGGCAGACAGTTACACCTTCTACATAATAGGAGACGTCTAATGATGAGTAGGTTACAACCTACTAAGAAGGTGGTCTATAATGCAGAATAATCTAAGTGCATGCTGGTGTTAGTGTGACTATTCATATTCTATCATGTGACTCATATGTGTGGCCTGACGGAGTCCATTAATGGTGCCAACTAACGTTAGCAATTGTTTGTCCGAATAGAATGATTACTAAACCGACCAGAATGAGGTATATTTAGGTGACCCAAACATTTTCTGATGACAGGTGTCGCTATCTTATTGGTCTTCCCAATGTCCTATATTTATGGTATAATAAGAAGGTTGATAAAAACTAAGTTATTTTTTATCCTCCCAATGATCTAGAGAAGCTTCGCCCATCTCTACCTAGGCAGTTGTTTGCTTAGGATACCTAGGGTCTTCTTGTTGTAGGTCCCCTTCCTAGGTAATTTTATATTTGTATGGGATCAAATCATTTTGGGTGAGAGTTTGAATTATTCATTTTGATCGGTTTTCATAATTTTGTAAGGATTTTTTATGCATTTATGCATTATCATGCATTTTCTTACATGCCTCATTGCTTACATGATATAGTTGTATGTATTGGATCATTCGTATTTTTTAAAATGACGAAAAGATTTATGTTTTATTTCTTGTTGTGACTTTGTGATTAAGTTCTTTGATTCATTGATTTGATAAGCGAACTTAAATTGGATGATGATAAAAGAATGGATTCTTAACCTTTTAATGCAAATGTTGGTTATATCCATGACAGATTAGAATTCGCTTCTGTGATTTCACTCTACGCATGCACTTGCATATCACTTGATTCATATGATTATAGTTATGGGTATTGCACTTATTTCTTACCTTAATCATGATTAAATCTCAAGATATCATATTTTTGTATGAAACGTTTTAGTGGTCCATTGGAGAGTGTGTGTGATTTACAATATACTTGATGGAGTTAATTGGTAAGACGTTTTTATATACGGAAAGGGGTACCATTTGTAAGATAACATTCATGTGAATTTAAGTATAATAACCTGCAGATTTTAATATCGAGGTTAATCAAGCCCAAATATTCAAATATACAAATTGCTATAATTTAAAATATCATTCTTATCATGTGACAGAAATATGAGACAGTTTAAAACATCTTTAATTCAATACAATATATTAGGGATTACAATGTGAACAAGTTTCCAATGATAATATTTGAATATAAAATCCTCAAATAGCTCGATTACAATACAACAGTCTAAATAAAAAATCCTCAAATATAAAGATGGAGTCACAAGTTACTCAAAAATCCAATAGATGTCTCATATAAAATACAACGGAACGAAAACTACATTGGAACGTGAGAGTAAATATCCAAATAATCACCATATTATTCCAATATCCAATTACTTCAATATCTTGAACCTAACCTGAGAGGTTAGTCGATGCAGCAAGTCAGGTCCCACTACAAGAATACTAACTACATTTCTAAAATAGGGTAGCATAAGAAAGTTAGAAATATAAAATGAAATATATACAACCATAAAGTCTTGTATACAATAACGACCTTAAGATTTAGAATGTTTATTAAAAAATAGACATGTAAGGTTATAGTATACCTAATGTGTTCCATCGAATCAATTGTAATACCCCATAATTTTATCGATTTTTAATTATGGGATTAATGGAATTAATTATGAGCAAATTTACTTAGAATTAATCTGTATTTAAATAAATATTAACTAGAGAGTCGAGGGTTAGTATTTATTATTGTGTATCATATTGAATATTACTGAGTGAATAAATTAATATGTGATTATGGATTTATTAAAAAATTATCGCGAGTGAAAAATACGACAGTTTCAGTAAAGAAGTCGGGACGCGCGTGTCAGTCGTGTCGGGACTCAATTTTTGAAATAAAAAGGAAATTTGTTTTTAAGTAATCCAAATGGTCATTTCGAGTTCTCTAAAGTGTCCGAAAGGGTCGAAATAGTCAGAAAAGTCTACCCGGGGGTTTAGTTTGGTTCCCGGAGCACTTTTAGGCCAAATCGGCACCCCTAAGGCGTAATTTAGTCATTTGAATTTTTTAAGGAATTAAACCCACGAATTTTAGAGAGTTATATCAGATGAGGAGTTGTGTCTTCTAGGGTTAGTAGTTACCATATTCACAGAATCCATTATAGGAGGAAGGAGAACAACACCCCAAGGCTAGAACCACTATTCCTACACTAATTGCAACATCGACACCACCGTTACGTAGATCAAAAAGAGGGCATCGCATCCATACCATCTTCTTCAAAGGATCAGAACTTCTATTAAAGGCAAGTGTTTTATCTTACAAAGATTCAGTGCATATATATTATCCATAGTGGTTTAGATTGAAAGAAATAACCATGAATAATTGATATTTCATAAATTTGGAGAATTGAACCACGATTATGGGTAGGTTTCGCATGTAGATGAATTTTTGAAATCATTTGGAAAAAAAATAATAACCTCAGTGTTAGAAATCACAGATTAAATCTGAGAATTATGATGTTCTTGAATACAATTTGAGGAACTAGGGTCCTTAATAAATATTCATGAATTAATCCAATAAATCGATGCCCCGTGAAGATTTTATGATTCTTACACATTAGAACTCGTGTAATTATGTTAGTACAATATTTAGTATGATTGATTGGGAGTTTGGAATGATTAAATTGAGGATTTGAGGTTGAAAATGGGAGCAACCCGTAAGAACGCATATGCAGATTTTCGATACCTATATGTGCAAATCGATTCCGACCAGGCCGAATCGATTCGGCTGTCGAGAATCTATCTCTTTTCCCTTTTTGCATAGAATTTTTGGGAGATGTTCAGGATTTAACCGTGGACTTTAATTTTAAATATATTAAGGAGTATTTAAGAAAACCAGTAGTCTTAGATTATAATTGGGTTTAGATCCGTGAGAACGAATTAGGGATAAACTTAGTTAGGTTTAATCGAGAGAAATACCTAAATTGGAGACTAATTCAAATCCTTAAAATCCAAAGGATATGATTGTAACACCCCGTATTTTTGAGGATTTAAATAATTAAGTGATTAATTATTATTGTTGGATTAATTAAATTAATATATGAGAATTAATTGAAATATTAATCAGGATTAAAACTGAATATTTACTAGTGTGATGAGAGTTAGTAATCATTAATATTACTGTGAGAATAAGTAAAATGGAATGATGATTTTATATAGTGGTCATGAGAGAAAAATACAACAATTTTGTACATTAAGTCGGGACGCGTGTGTGAGTCGTGTCGGAACCAATTAAATGGAGTATAAAGGTAAATTATTTTTAAGTAACTTGTATGATCATTTCGAGTGCGCCGTTGAGTCCGGGAGGGTCGAGATAGTCAGAAAACTCTACCCGGGTATTTTATTTGGACTCCGGGATATTTTTAGGCCATACTGGCACCCCGTAGGGGTAATTTTGTAATTTGGATTTTTGGATAAATTAAATGGACGAAAATTAGAGAAGTATTATATCAGCTAATTGGGGACAATTAGGGTGAGAATACACCAAAATCAAGAGAGATACACAGTGGGTGAGGGAGAGCAAATCCCAAGCGAGGAGGTCAATCTAGCACCACTTTGCACAACCACCATCACCATCGTATAGATCGGAACGCGAGGAACACACCTAGGACAAAAACACCAACGGATCAGACCTTCGAAATCAAGGCAAGTGTTTATGACTTGCTTTCCATTAGTGATAATTGTGCTCATGTTAGTATAGGATTTAATTACATGATTTGAATTGGAAATGGGTGATTGTAGAGAATTAATATCACAAATTGAGAGTTATCTTGATGAAGAATTTAACCCCTATACATGTAGAATAGGAAACCCAAAAATATATTCTTGAATTGAAATTGGAAGAGCTAGGGTTTTAATGATTTAATTTGGGGATTTCATGTTGGTGATTTAAGGATCTGGGAGGAATCACAGGTTTTGGAGCCTTAATGGTGATTCTGTTCGCGATCCCCTGTAGAAAATCGCATTTTCTACATTTTGTTCTCTCATGCACTTCCTCCAAAACGACTCCAAAATGCCTTAAAACGTCAATTTATTAATCTGGGCAGAATGTGGAGCAAATTTTTAAAAAAAGTTTTTTTTTTAAATTGTTATTCTAGAATAAATCCAAATAGTGAATTAAGGTTTATGTTGAGTGATTTGTAACCTTGTTAATTAAGTGGGAGAAACTTAATTGAGTTCATGGATTATTAATGAGGATTTAACGATTCTGGAGTATTCGAAATTATCCTTACATGTTAGAATATTATTTGGTATTGGTTGTTAGGAGTTTGGGCTTGATACATAAAGGTTTTACGAGAAACAAAAAATGGTGGGAAAACGTATTGGGCTAGAGGTTGAAGACGAACTGTCCAGGTCGCGCAAAGTCGCCCAAATGACACGTGAAAGTTATTCAAGCGACAGAGTCCTCTGGTTCGAGCAAGAGGTCCAGAAAAATTTGAAAATTTCTATTTTTACCCCAAATCGATTATATAATTTATTGGAGTGAGAGAAACTGCCATTTGGTGAATTTAACGTAGGACAGAAATGTGGGAAATTATGTGAGGGAAATGCTTTTATTATTGTCGAATAAGATTTACCTTGGAGATTACGAGAGAGAGAGGTGGTAATCTAATAATTATACTATACATAATAATGAAGAAAAAATACGTATGGGAAGTATATGAGTAGGTTGGGAGAATACCTATGGATTTTAATAGGATGTGTGTATGCCTATGATTATTATATTGCACTAATGAGTGTTAACTCGGGGGTGCAAGATTATTATTGTTAGGTGAATTAATGGGTGTTAACCCGGGGATGCAGGATTATGATTGATAGTGGCATTAATGGGTGTTAGCCCAGGGATTGTTAGGGGCACTGATGGGTGATAACCCGGGGGTGATGGATTATTATTATTAGGCGCACTAATGGGTGATAACCCGGGGGTGCTGGATTATTATTGTTAGACACACTAATGGGATATATCCTGAGGGTGCTGGATTATTATTGTTAGGTGCACTAATGGGTGTTAACCCCGGGGTGTTGGATTATTATATTTTAGGTGCACTAATGAGTGTTAACCCCGGGGTGCAGGATTAGTATATACATATGTATAGAAATGATGTGACTATATGTAATTATATACATCATTATGATTTGTGCAAATGGGTCTTAACCCAGGGGTACAGGATATATGTATATATATATATATATATATATATATATATATATATATATATATTTGAGGAATTTCTAGTAAGTGAAACTAGTAGTCATGGTAATAAGGATAAATAAAATAATCTTAGTAAGAAAGATTTGATTACTCGAACGATAAATATGAAAGGTAGTGATCTGGGATAGACTACTTGTGAGCGTATTATTTGGGTGATATGGGTATACTACTGGTGAACGCAGATAGTTCTATGATGACTTTAAACTAGTCAGCCTGGGTAGCATAGCTAGTATGGTTTAGAAGATGCGTTAAGTGTGCACAATAGGAGAAAGGTGAGAATATCATGCGAGAGTTCGATAACTAACATGCACATAATACTTGCTTTAATGCAGTTTTAAATACGTGCTAATAAATCTTTTTAAAACATCGGGCTCTGACCCGTCTCTTGCATCTCTTTTCTCTTTTTCTATATTTATATGTATTAGTATAGGTGCCCAGCCACAGGGACATCGGTTCTAGATACTTGGATGGTTTGCCAAGCTGCACCTGTTGTGGAAGTTGTGTGTCATTGAGATTATACGCTTCTCTCATTTCATTCAGTTCCTAGTTCTGATATTTCAGTTCGGGCATGTGTCGCTCATTCTCATTAGCAAGGTTGTACTCAGTTTCCTTTATTGCTCTTTTCAGTTGGATTGAGTATTTATTATGGTTTGGTTTGTGACTTTGAACTGGAAGGTTTTATCCAGTCTTAATTATTCCGTATTTGATTCAATCAGTATTCATTTCTTGTGTATGGTTTATAATTAAATGTACTGAAATTAAATGAATTAATTGGTTTCGAGTTTAATTGGAGAATGTTTTGACACTAGCTTAATTAAATGTTAGGTAATTAGTTGGAGTTAAGTTTTCGACAGTGATGCTAAGAATGAACCTACCGAACATTTTGTTATAAATTTTATAAAGGACTGATCACCCGATATTTAATTGGGTGGGGTATCACAAGTGGTATCAGAGCATCAGATTCTAGAGTTTTTTAGGATTCGTACGGCTTTTTATGTTTCAGCTTAGAGTTCTTTGATAGAGAGCCTTATTCTAGGATTGTTGTATTCCACTGCGTATGCGATTTACGCTCTCCTGCGATTAAGTTTAGTGAATCCAATTCATATGCAAGTTTGATTGGACTTCGTACATCGAACAATGTGGGACGACCAGCGAAGGGCGTTAGCGGGACTGTAGGAGGATGGAAATAATTGAAACTATGGATCATTCGGGGAACAGTGACTGCGATAGAAGTCACCAGTAGTAATATCTAAGGGCGATGATCCAGTGGAAGGAGTAATCCAAGGGCAACAAAGTAAAGTAGAGTGCAGTGACACTCAGAATTTAAATTACATACATAAATAACAACTGGGAACTAAGACTGCCAAGTCCGAGAGAAGGACATCCCAAAAAGGACCAGTAGTACTAGTGAAGGGGAAATTGCCCTATATGTAGAGAGAGGGATTTCCAGTATTGAATATGTTAACGTGAGAAGTGAAATTTATAGGATCGGGAATATCAAACCATGCCTGTAAGGCGTAATAGTTGGAGAAGTGAGATATCCACTGTCGAAAATTGGGCCAAAGGGATTGGGCCCAGGAATTAACAACCCGAGAGTAGTGGGTCTGGGCTGAACCAGTATAGTCCTTAACAACTGTAGCATACCGTATTTTAGGGTCAACAGACCCAGGAAATAAAAGGAAGGGCAGTTGGGCCTAATTGAGGCCTAGAGATGTGGGGCCAACGTATCAATGTCGAGTGTGTAAGACGCCGAACAGAATAATTTACCCACAACGAGGAGGGGGGAAACTAATGAATGAAATCCAAAATGTATAACGATTATAGTTAATTATGGGTCGCGAAAAGTGCGTCTGGGGACCCTACGATCAGGCTAGACTGATGAAGTTTTGTTTCATCCGTGTGAGTAAATGATGAATTCAATTGACATGGGTGTGTCACAATAAATGTGGATAGTTAACACTAAATATTCAAGTGTGCATTGGGTTTACTGAGTAAGCTGGCGATGGCAACCTTATTATTCATATGACTACCATTTGGTAGCGAGATTTTTGTACCACCTGTGGGGAGGAGCAGGCGTAGACACTAAGAGAAATTTGTATGTATTATTACGTAACGATTTGTGCTCCTTTGAGTTCTATGGTAGTGGAGCCTATTATTATTGTATTGCATGGTTACTAAATACCGAGAGTTTGAACGGTAGTAAATTGTGTGATAAGACTATCGTACGTGAAATTTTAAGTTTAAATATATGGTTTTGGCGAGGCATCACCTGAAAGACGATTGAGCCTGCATATGTGTTGTATTGTATCGTAGACTTCAGCGAGTATGTTGTCTTACTATTTTGATCCCGGTGATCAGGGATGTTTTACAGATATAATTCAGGGTATATTGGCTTGTAGTAGGGCGGAGAGATATATCTCGCTAATTATATAGCGCTAATGACTTGTGATAGTGAGAGCATCGCGTTGTATCTCGTCCTTAGTGACATGAAAGTGGACGAGTAAACTTTTTATGTTCGCAGATGGGAATTCGGGGGTATATGTTATGGATTAAGGACTTAAAAGATCTCGATGACCAGCAGTGTTAAGTAGTAGTGTATTGGTGGGTCCTTGTTTGGATTTCGCTTTGCGAGACATCCCACGCATGAAACTTAGCGAACATTGGAAGTTGGGAGAAATTTGACTTTAGTACATGAATTTAGTACTGTAGTGATTACACGCATACGTAGTTATAACTGTGAGGTAATGGTTATATTACAGAGTAAGGCCGATAAAGTCGTATAAGGTTAATGTGTGAAAATGTTACAACCGTTGACACCACGAGCATACCGGTAGGACAACCTAAGATATAATTAGGTGGAAAAGGTAGGGTGGCTGAGTAGGACCTTACCATATCGTCATGCCAAGTATGTGAGGCGTAATTTGATAGTAATATAACGCGTCTAGTATAGTGGTGCTGAAATGCATGAACCATAGGGTGTATGGGCACCCTAGATAGTTGGATTATAGTAATTTTCCATAATTGAGAATTTGGGCACAATGCGTATTTTTGAGGAAAATGAAGGTAGAAGTTGTGACTTCAGAACTTAGTTGTTTGATGGTTTAGGTCAGTTAGGACTGATACTTCCCAAATTTTCCACGAGGATGGTATAGGAAGAATTCGATAAAGTTTAACCCGGGAAAGTTCAAACTTACTTGGTAAGACAAGTAGAGACCATGTTTCACGAGAATCTGAAATTTAAAGAGAGGGGGAAGGACTTGGGACACGTAGTGATGACATTATTGCACGAGTCAAGGATGTGGATGCATTTATGAGAAAGGTAAAATGCATCATGACATAAAACCTTAGTAGTGATGGCATAAACGAAGCAAGACTAAGGTAGGACAAATCATAACCTGCGACAGTAAACCCCAAGCATTATTCCTGAGATAGCAAGGTTATATGCACTACCATTAGAAACTTTGGTTGATAGAGTCAAGAGAGTTACGACTCGATTATTGGGAAGGGTTTTTGGGAGGCCATGAGTATCAAGATACGTATGTTTACGGCCTAACACACTCGCAGGCGGACGGGCAGACTGAGAGTTCTAGTTACATATTTCGATATATGTTGTATTTCCAATTATGGGAAGGTTTAGAGTACTACTTTCCACTGGTGGAGTTAGTGTACGATGACTCCCCTCGGTTCATTATCGATATAACTCCATTTGAGGCGTTATATATAATGCCTTGCCATCCTTGTGCTTAATGGATAGAGTTGGGGAACAACGAGCTACTAGGGACGGAGGAAATTAGGGCCGGTTAACCAAGATTGACAAGATTTGGAGTTGCATTATTTCATGTTGGAATGAGAAAATTGGTGCCGAGTGATGTGGGATCTTTCCTATTATTGTTAAGTTTGAACCGATAGCTTACAGGTTTGGGTTCCATAGTATTTTGCTGAGGCAGTATGGCGAAAATGTGTTGGCATATTGTGTGTAAAGTATATATCGTACAAATAAGGATAAACTACTGATGATACATGGTAGTGAGACGAATTTGTATGTATCTAAAGACTTATTTATCTGCTAGAGCGAATAGTAGGAGGCTAGATAGTAATTATCTAAAATTTAAGTAGTGAAACTTAAATGGTAAGGATTTAAGTTTAAATTATAACATCAATGATGTGTCAGTATTAAGGGTATTCAGTGATGTACCGTATGGGCGGTACTGCATAGATTACATAATATGTGAGGCAAATACCTGGAGTTGTCCTTACCAGAAATGCCTTATTTTCCGAATTTCGCGATGAAATTCCGTTATTAGGGGGGAAGTATGTAACACCCCGTATTTTTGAGGATTTAAATAATTATATGATTAATAATTATTATTGGATTAATTCAATTAATATGTGAGCATTAATTAAAAGATTAATCCGGATTAAAACTGAATATTTACTAGCGTGACGAGAGTTAGTAATTATTAATATTACTGTGAGAATAAGTAAAATGGAATGATGATTTTATATAGCTGGTCGTGAGAGAAATCCGACAGTTTGGTATATTAAGTTGGGACGCGCGTGTGAGTCGTGTCAGGACCAATTAAATGGAGTATAAAGGTAAATTATTTTTAAGTCACTCGTATGATCATTTTGAGTGCGTCGTTGAGTTCGGGAGGGTCGAGATAGTCAAAAAACTCTACTCGAGTATTTTATTTGGACTCCGAGATATTTTTAGGCCATACCGGCACCCCGTAGGGGTAATTTTATAATTTGGATTTTTGGAGAAATTAAATAGATGAAAATTAGAGAAGTATTATATCAGCTAATTGGGGACAATTAGGGTGAGAATACACAAAAATCAAGAGAGAGCCACAGTGGGTGAAGGAGAGCAAATCCCAAGGGAGGAGGCCAATCTAGCACCACCTTGCACAACCACCATCACCATCATAAAGATCGGAACCCGAGGAATGCACCTAGACAAACAACAACAACGGATCAGACCTTCGAAATCAAGGCAAGTGTTTATGACTTGCTTTCCATTATCGATAATTGTGCTCATGTTAGTATAGGAATTAATTACATGATTTGAATTGGAAATGGGTAATTGTAGAGAATTAATATCACAAATTGAGAGTTATCTTGATGAAGAATTTAACCCCTACGCATGTAGAATAGGAAACCCGAAAATATATGATGTGATTGAGAAACTAATTTGGGTTTTAATGGTTCTTGAATTGAAATTGGAAGAACTAGGGTTTTAATGATTTAATTTAGGGATTTCATGTTTATGATTTAAGGATCTGGGCGGAATCACAGGTTTTGGAGCCTTAATGGCGATTCAATTCGCACTACCCTGTAGAAAATCGCATTTTCTACATTTTGTTCTCATGCACTTCCTCCAAAACGACTCCAAAATGCCTCAAAACGTCAATTTATTAATCTGGGCAAAACGTGGAGAAAATTTTTAAGAAATTTTTTTTTTTAAAATTGTTATTCCAGAATAAATCCAAATAGTGAATTAAGGTTTATGTTGAGTGATTTGTAACCTTGTTAATTAAGTGGGGGAAACTTAATTAGATTCATGGATGATTAATGAGGATTTAACGATTCTGGAGTATTCGAAATTATCCTTACATGTTAGAATATTGTTTGGTTTTGGTTGTTGGGAGTTTGGGCTTGATACATAGAGGTTTTAAGATTAAAAAAAATGGTAGAAAAACTTATTGGGCTAGAGGCTGAAGACGAACTACCCAGGTCGCACGAAATCGCTCAAACGACACGTAAAAGTTGTTCAAGCGACAAAGTCCTTTGGTTCGAGCGACAGGTCTAGAAGAATTTGGAAATTTCTATTTTTACCCCAAACCGATTATATAGTTTATTGGAGTGAGAGGAACTGCCATTTGGTGAATTTAACGTAGGACAGAATTCGTTAAAGTATGTGAGGGAAATGCTTTTATTATTGTGGAATAAGATTTACCTTGGAGATTACGAGAGAGAGAGGTGGTAATCTAATAATTATACTATACATAATAATGAAGATAAAATACGTATGGGAAGTATATGAGCAGGTTGGGAGAATACCTATTGATTTTAATAGGATGTGTGTATGCCTATGATTATTATATTGCACTAATGAGTGTTAACTCGGGTGTGCAAGATTATTATTGTTAGGTGCATTAATAGGTGTTAACCCAGGGATGCAGGATTATGATTGATAGGTACATTAATGGGTGTTAACCCGAGGATTGTTAGGAGCACTAATGGGTGATAACCCGGGGGTGCTGGATTATTATTGTTAGGCGCACTAATGGGTGATAACCCGGGGGTGCTGGATTATTATTGTTAGACACACTAATGGGTGATAACCCGGGGGTGCTGGATTATTATTGTTAGGTGCACTAATGGGTATCAACCCGGGGGTGCTGGATTATTATATTTTAGGTGCACTAATGGGTGTTAACCCGGGGGTGCAGGATTATTATTGTTATGGCACTATTGGGTCTTAACCCGGGGGTGCAGGATTAGTATATACATATGTATAGAGATGATGTGACGATATGTAATTATATAAATTATTATGATTTGCGCTAATGGGTCTTAACCCGGGGGTGCAGGATATATATATATATATATTTGAGGAATTTCTAGTAAGTGAAACTAGTAGTCATGGTAATAAGGATAAATAAAATAATCTTAGTAAGAAATATTTAATTACTCGAACGATAAATATGAAAGGTAGTGATCTGGGATAGACTACTTGTGAGCGTATTGTATGGGTGATACAGGTATACTACTAGTGAATGTAGATAGTGCTATGATGACTTCGAACTAGTTAGCCTGGGTAGCATATCTAGTATGGTTTAGAAGATACATTAAGCGTGCACAATAGAAGAGAGGTGAGAATCTCATGCGAGAGTTCGATAACTAACATGCACATAATACTTGCTTTAATGCAGTTTTAAATACTTGCTAATAAATTTTTTTAAAACATCGAGCTCTGACCCATCTCTTGTATCTCTTCTTTCTTTTTCTATATATATTTATATGTATTATCCTAGCCACAAGGACATCGGTTCTAGATACTTGGATTGTTTGCCGAGATGCAGCTGTTGTGGGTCATTGAGATTAGACGCTTCTTGCATTTCATTTAGTTCCTAGTTCAGATATTTCAGTTCGGGCATGTGTCGCCCATTCTCATTAGCGAGGTTGTACTCAGTTTCCTTTGAGTTCTTTTCAGTTGGAATGAGTATTTATTATGGTTTGGTTTGTCACTTTGAACTAGAAGGCTTTATCCAGTCTTAATTATTCAGTATTTGATTCAGTCAGTATTCATTTCTAGTGTATGGTTTATAGTTAAATGTTCAGAAATTAAATGAATCAATTGGTTTCAAGTTTAATTGAAAAATGTTTTGAAACTAGCTTAATTAAATGTTAGGTAATTAGTTGGATTTGAGTTTTCGACTGTGATGCTAAGAATGAACCAACCGAACATTCTGTTATAAATTTTATAAAGGACTGATCACCTGATATTTAATTGGGCAGGGTGTCACAATAATGCTTTAGACCAGTAAGATATAAGCGAGTTACTTACTAATATTATGTTAGGAAATAAATGAGATACTTAGAGTGGCGAGAATTACTCAGGAGCGTACGACGATAGCTGTAATATATTTCATTAACACGTAGGATATTCGTGAGAAAAATATGCTACGTATAAACATATGCTAAAGGATGTGCGTACACCTATAGTAAAGATGGAGATTTATGTACTAAGCTTGTGTGAATAATTAATGTATGATTGATTGATTATGTGTATGGAATACCTACCATCCTTGCTATCACAGGAGGTCTTAGAAAGCGGACAGTATTATCTTAATGTGCCTTCGGGGGGATTTTAGAATGGTGCCTCAGAATATAGGTTTGGGAAAGACTTACCAATGAGTTGATAAGTTTGCAGTCGTGTAGCTGCATAGGTATGTGCATATCCCAAAGGGCTGGGAGCTATGTTCTCCTCCAATATATGTTATTTGTATTGATGCGATTCTAGAGTGATTCGGAACTCATAATCCTTATGTACGTGATGTACCGGGATTTGATAGTAGAGTACGTACGCACCACGGGTTTAGCCTTTTGGGGTACCGTATCAATAGATATATACGATAGTGATTTATATATTTACACTTGTGATTATTCTACTGTGTTGCTTAGTAGATGAGAAGGATTACACCATATTATAATAATCAAGAATGTAGAAACTTTAACGAGTAATAAGATACTTGAATTTTATTTAATTAATATTGAAAATGAAAGTTGTATTATTCGGGTAATACGAGTGGGCATAATGACTTACGTATTATAATAAGACTCGATTTAAATTAGATAAGTGGGATAGCATAATAAGGATGGGTTAGGAGCTTACGTTAGGCATGCACATTAGTTGAGAGATGATAATCTTAAGTGAGGGCACGTGGAACTAACATGTATATAATATTTACTGTTTAATGCAATTTAAGTACTTGTTGATTTTTTAAAAATATTTTCAACTCGGGCTCTGGCCCATTTTCGTCTAAATCTATTTTGTTTTTGTAAATACCTTTTAGGTGCCCAGCCACATAGACGCCAAGCATAGGAGTTCTCATCATTTGACGTGTTGTAGCTGTTGTAGAAGTTACAGCATCTCGGTACTAGATGCCTCCACACCTATCTTTGATTCTTTTCGAGTTATTTACTCCACTCGAGCATATTACCCATCATGATTCAGATATATTCAGAGATAGATATTTCAGACATTTATTTATATTTCAGTTGCTCGGTTTTATTTCATTTTAGACTTGTATTTGAGATTTAGACTGGAAATGCTTATTCCAGACGTAGTTACTTATTTATGACATTTTCTTACTATGAGATTGTTTATTGGATGGTGAATGTTTAGTTATTTATTTATTTGGTTATATGTTAATTTAAAAGATAAAATTTGACACCGAATTTTTTAACTACTAGGTGGTTAGTAATTAATAAAAAAATATTTTCCGACGGTGATGCTAAGACTGGACCAATTGGATATTCTGTTTTAAATTTAATAAAGGAAGCAACCGATATTTAATTAGGCAGGGTGTCACAGGTGGTATCAGAGCATCAGATTTTAGAGTCTTTAGGATCTGTGTTGCTTATTATACGTTCTGTGTAGCCTTATTTGATATAGAGCCATTTATTTAGGACTGTTGTATTCATTAATTGTGCATTTTATGCCTTCAGCTATTTTGAGATAATTACTATGGACTTATAAAAAAATTCTCTCATTTTAGATGCCTCCTAGACGTGCACAGAGAGTCCCGTAGGGGTGTAGAGCCTGAGCCTCAACCAGCTCCGGCCCAAGGTACTATGAATGTTGCGAAGGTTGATACTATAGTGGCATAAGCAGTAAATACAGCTTAAAAAGTCGTACAGCAGGCACCACCTCAGGCACAGGCAGTGGCACTGGCACCAGCTCACGTGTTCCCTTCTTCTTAGGAGTGAGTCAGGGATGCCTTCCAAAAGGCACATCCACCGGAGTTCGCAGGGAGTTTCGATATTGTGGTAGCTAGCCAGTGGAAGAAAGATATCCAGCGGCACCTGAGAATGTACGAGTGGGCAAAGGTTCAAAAATAGATACTAGCTATTTTAAGCTAGTGGGAGTGGCACTGCAGTAGTGGGAGTCTCTTACCACTGCTGGGGAGAGAGATGACATGACGATTCAAGACTTCTGGGTACGGTTTGACCGTAAATATTTTCCTTCCATCGTTCAGACGGAGATGAGGCAAAAATTGTTAGACCTCACCCAGGAGGGGAAAAGCATTGTTGAATATGAGGAGGAATTTACGAGATTGATTAATCTGGTGCCAGATGAGGTACCTACTGAAGAGAAGAGGATTAGGATGTTTATAGATGGCTTGACTTGGAGGATTCGTCAGCACTTTTTGGGTAATCTTTCATTAAGGTCATACACCGATGTGCTTAACGCTTCCTTACTACACTACCAGGATCATCGCTTCCATCTGAAGGGAAGTACGCGAGCAGGGGAGTCCAGCCAGTAGGGCAGAACAGGAGGTAGTGGTGCTAGTGGAGCACAACCAGCTGAGGGTCAGCACAGACAGGGTGAGCATGGTTCCCATCATAGGGACCCTGCTAAGCCACACAGATTCGGTGATTTCAGGCAGGACAAGGAGGCTTTAGGCAGGTCCAATAGGGATATCTTGGTCAGCAGAATCAGAAGAGTCAGTAGGGCCTATAGAGGGGCGGTAATAGCCAGCAGGGCTGAGGTTAGTAGGTACAGAAAGGAGGAAACTTTGTTGTCAAATGTTACGTATGTGGTAAACCTGGCCACAAGCGTCACGAGTGTCCTGAGAAGGGCAGAGTCCTAAAGCAGCAACAGCAGGGTGCTCGTCAGGATCCCCAATGACCTATATTTCTCTCCGCCCTCCCAGCATCACCACAGATGTTAGATATGCATGCCATTCTAGTTTGGCAGAGACATCTATAGTATGGACGTGTTTACAACGTCCACCAGGCTACAGTCCCACAGGATCCCCCTACAATTAAGGGTATATTTTCTATCCAGGGGACTATGGAGCGTATTTTATTTGACACAGGGGCTTCACACTCATTTATTTCCACTAGATTTGCACGTGATATGGGGTTATTAAATACAGCTGATAGTACTGTTACGTGTGTAGACTCGCCATTGGGTAATGGAATGTTGATTTTCTTTATCTATCGGGGCGTGGGTATAGAAATTGGTAGATTCATTTTACCTGCCGATATTCTTATGTTGGATATGTCAAAGTATTATGCTATTATTGGGATGTATTGGCTAGTTACATATAGGGACATGATTGATTGCTATAATCGGAGTATTGTATTTGCCATACCGGGTTAGGAGAAGTTATTGGTGGTGATGCATCACCCTGAGGGTGGATCGGTCACTCACTTGTATTAGATAGATGAGGAGATTTCTGAGGAGGTGGTGATCCCTCTTGATTCAATTTCGGTGGTTTGAAAGTTTTTTTACGTGGTCCAGGATATACCAGGGTTGCCGCCTTGCAGAGAGAGAGATTTTATGATAGATTTGATGCCAGGCGCTCGGCTGATGGTTCGTGCAACTTATCGTATGGATCCGATGGAGATAAGGGAGTTACGGGATCAAATTGAGCAGCTGTTGGGATAGGGCTTCATCCGTAGGAGTACCTCACCTTAGGGTGCTCCCATACAGTTTTTAAATAAGAGAGATGGATTGTTACAATTATGTGTTGACTATCGAGAGTTGAATAAAGTCACGATGCGAAATATATATTCGTTTCCCCTAATCGATGACTTATTTGACCAATTGAGAGGATCTGCCTACTTCTTAAAAATATACTTGAGATCAGGGTACCATCAATTATGAATCAAGGACGTGTCGAAGACCGCTTTCCCGACGAAATATAGGTCCTATGAGTTTCGAGTTATGCCATTTGGGTTAACCAACACACCGGTTATGTTCATGGACTTAATGAATAGGGTGTACAGAGAGTTCTTAGATCAGTTTGTCATTGTCTTCATAGATGACATACTAATTTATTCCCAGACTGAGGAAAAGAATGCCGAGCATTTGCATCAGGTATTGCATACACTACGAAAAAATCAGTTGTATGCAAAATATGAGAAATGTGGGTTTTAGCTGAGGGAGGTTCAGTTTGGGGAAACATAGTATCTGACAAGGGGATATCTGTAGATTCGAAAAAAGTATCAACGGTGAGGGAGTATGGACATCCCACGACATCGATGAAGGTGCATAGTTTCTTGGGGTTAGTCGGATACTATAGGCGGTTTATCCAAGGATTCTCGAAGTTCGTTGACTAACTTGACTCATAAGGTGTGCCATTCATTTGAGATGAGTCTTTTCAGTTGGCTTTCGATGAGCTAAAAATAAGCTAACTTTAGCACCAGTTCTACCATTGCCTAAGCCGGGAGTTGAGTACTTAGTCTATAATGATGCGTTCCTTCTGGTTGGGGGTGTGCTTCAGCACAAAGATCAGGTTATAGCTTTTTCCTCCCACAAGCTTAAGCCTCATGAGACAAATTACCCCACCCATGACTTGGAGTTAGCGGGAGGCGTGTTTGCACTTCGGATATGGAGACATTATCTCTTAGGGAGAAATTTTGCCTATTCACATATCATAAATCACTACAGTACCTGTTCACTCAGCGAGAGATGAACATGTGTTAGCGGAGGTGGCTTGAATGTGTGAAGGACTACCAGTTCGATATCCAATATCACCCGAGGAAGGCTAACGTGGTAGTAGACGCGTTGAGCCATAGGCCAGCAGGTGAGGTGGCTAAGGTATGGAAGGTGAAATGGAAGGAGTTGGGACATCAGGATGTAGTGGCACGATATTTTATGCTAGTCATGACCATTACGCCTCAGATAGTCCTGAGGGTTGTACAGGCTCATGCAACAAATCCACTCTTCCAGGATAGAATTGTACAGCTTCTAGCCGAGGCAGTCGAGTTTTATTATATGGGTTGAGATGGGGGTTTGCGCTTCAACGGGGGTTTGCGCTTCAACGGGAGACTGATTGTTCCAGAAGGAGAGGGCTTGCGACATGAAGTGATGACAGAGTCGCACGGTTCATGCTTTGCAGTATATCCCAGAGGGGATAAGCTGTACCAGGATATGAGGCGACAGTGTTGGTGGAATGGGATGAAGAGAGGCATTGTTAAGTTTGTCTCGAAGTGTGCCACCTGTTAGCTAGTAAAGGTGGACCACCAGAAGCCAGCAGGACTTCTTCATCCGCTAGAGATTCCTATGTGGAAATAGGAGATCATTTCTATGGACTTTATTATAGGATTGCCTATTTCTCAGAGGGGTATTGTGGATCGATTGACTAAGGTAACTCATTTCCTACCAGTCCAGACAGATCTCACTGCGGGACAGTATACCCAGATATTTATAGCTGCGATAGTGAGACTTCATGGGGTGCCTCTTGATATCCTATCCGATACAGACAAGACTTTTGTATCTCAGTTTTGGCAGAGCTTCCAGGAGGCTATGGGTACAGAGTTACGATTGAGTACGGCCTATGACCAATAGATTGATGGGTAGACTAAGAGGACGAATCAGATGATAGAGGATATGTTGGGGATGTGTGGCCTTGATTTTAGTGGGGTTGGGAGTCGTATCTCCCACTAGTGGAGTTTGCTTATAATAACTCCTACCAGTTCACTATTATCATGGCTCCATTTTAGTAACTATATGGTAGGCCTTGTCATTCTCTAACGTGTTGTCTGGAGGTGGGGGATAATAATCTACTTGGTCCAGAGGTGATCCAGGATACTTCAGCCATGATTGAGGTGATTTGGAGTCGTTTTAGGGCTTCTCAGGATAGACAGAAGAGCTACGTCGATGCCAAGAGGTTCTACGGGGAGTTTAGTATGGGGGGCCAATTATTGTTATGAGATTCTCTTATGAAGGGGATAATGAGGTTTGGGAAGAAAGGTAAGCTGGCGCCGAGGTATGTAGGGCCATTCTCTATTATTGAGTGGACTGGGCC
The DNA here is from genome assembly GCA_949130495.1 of Sambucus nigra. NCBI lineage: Eukaryota > Viridiplantae > Streptophyta > Magnoliopsida > Dipsacales > Adoxaceae > Sambucus > Sambucus nigra. Next base: position 505,393,582 of record OX422212.1, read on the forward strand.
AGTGGCTTACATACTTGGATTACCAGAGCACTTGCATAGGACTCATGATGTGTTCCATATTTCTTCACTGAGGAGATTTCTTCGGGATGAGTTGGCCCACACTCATATTGCTTTAGAGGAGATTGATCTACAGCCCATTAGTTCCTACGAGGAAGGTCCAATTGCTATACTAGACCATAGCGAGAGGAAACGAAGGTCGAAAATAGCGTCATTGGTACGTGTTTTATGGCGGCATCATAATGTCGAGGATTCTACTTGGGAGCGTGAGAATGAGATGCGCGAAAAATATCCAGAGTTGTTCTTGCAAAGTATACTTTTATTTCTGAATTTTGGGATGAAATTCCATTATTAGGGGGGGCAGTATGTAATACCCCGTAATTTTATCGATTTTTAATTATGGGATTAATGGGTTAATTATGAAAAAAATTACTTAGAAATAATCCGGATTTAAATAAATATTAACTAGCGAGTCGAGGGTTAGTATTTATTGATGCGTATCATATTAAATATTATTGAGTGAATAAAGTAATATATGATTATGGATTTATTAAAAAAATTATCGCAAGTGGAAATACGACAGTTTCGGTAATTAAGTCGGGACGCGCGTGTCAGTCGTATGGGGACTCAATTTTTGGAATAAAAAGGTAGTTTATTTTTAAGTCATTTCGAGTACGCCAAAGTGTCTGAAAGGGTCGAAATAGTAAGAAAAGTCTATTCGGGAATTTAGTTTGGGTCCCGAGACACTTTTAGGCCAAATCGGCACCCCTAAGGGGTAATTTAGTCATTTGAATTTTTTAAGGAATTAAACCCATGAATTTTAGAGCGTTATATCAGATGAGGAGTTGTGTATTCTAGGGTTATTATTTACCATATTCACATAATCCATTATAGGAGGAAGGAGAACAACACCCCAAGGCTAGAACCATTATTCCTACACTAATTGCACCATCGACACCACCGTTTCGTAGATCAGATTCTTCTTCAAAGGATCAGAACTTCTATTAAAGGCAAGTGTTTTATCTTGTAAATATTCAGTGCATGTATATTATCCATGGTGGTTTAGATTGAATGAAATAACCATGAATAATTGATATTTCATAAATTTGGAGAATTGAACCATGATCATGGGTAGGTTTTGCACGTAGATGAATTTTTGGAATCATTGGAAAAATGAAATTATAACCTAAGAGTTAGAAATCACGGATTAAATCCGATAATTATGATGTTCTTGAATACAATTTGAGGAACTAGGGTTCTTAAGAAATATTCATGAATTAATCCGATAAATCGATGCCCCGTGAAGGTTTTATGATTCTTACACATTAGAACTCGTGTAATTATATTAGTAAAATATTTAGTATGATTGATTGGGAGTTTGGGATGATTAAATTGAGGATTTGATGTTGAAAATGGGAGCAACTCGTAAGAACGCATATGCAGATTTTCGATACCTATACGTGAGAATTGATTCCGACCAGGCCGAATCGATTCGGCTGCCGAGAATCTATCTCTTTTCCCTTTTTGCATAGAATTTTTGGGAGATGTTCAGGATTTAACCGTGGACTTTAATTTCAAATATATTAAGGAGTATTTAAGAATACCAGTAGTCTTAGATCATAATTTGGGTTTAGATCCGTGAGAACGAATTATGGCTAAACTTAATTAGGTTTAATCGAGAGAAATACCTAAATCGGAGACTAATTCAAATCCCAAAAATCCAAAGGATATGATGACTTAGACCAGTAAGATATAAGCGAGTTACTTACCAATATTATGTTAGGAAATAAATGAGATACTTAGAGTGGCGAGAATTACTCGAGAACGTACGACGAGAGCTGTAATATATTTCACTAACACGTAGGATATTTGTGAGATAGATATGCTATGTATAAAACATATGCTAAAGGATGTGCGTACACCTATATTAAAGATGGATATTTATGTACTAAGCTTGTGTGAATAATTAATGTATGATTAATTAATTGTGTGTATGATATACCTACCACCCTTGCTATCACGGGAGGTCTTAGAAAGGGGACAGTTTTATCTTGATGAGCCTTTAGGGAGATTTTAGATTGGTGCCTCAGAACATAGGTTTGGGAAATACTTATCGGTGAGTTGATAAGTTTGCGGTCGTGTGGGTGCATAGGTATGTGCCTATCCTATAAGGCTAGGAACTATGTTCGCCTCCAATATATGTGATTTGTATTGATCCGATTCCAGAGTGATTCGGAACTCATAATCCTTAAGTACGTGATGTGCCGGGATTTGATAGCAAAGTACGTATACACCATAGGTTTAGCCTTTTGGGGTGTCGTATTAATAGATATATATGATAGTGATTTATATATTTACACTTGTGATTATTCTACTGTGTTGCTTAGTAGTCAAGAAGGATTACACCATCTTATAATAATAAAGAATGTGAAAACTTGAATGAGTAATGAGATACTTGAATTTGATTTAATTAATATTGAAAATGCAAGTTGTATTATTCGGGTAATACAAGTGGGCATAATGACTTAGGTATTATAGTAAGACTCTATTTAAATTAGATAAGTGGGATAGCGTAATAAGAATGGGTGAGGAACTTACGTTAGGCGTGCACATTAGTTGACATCTGAGAATCTCAAGTGAGGTCACGTGGAACTAACATGTATATAATATTTATTGCTTAATGCAATTTAAGCACTTGTTGATTTTTTAAAAATATTTTCAACTCGGGCTCTGACCCATTTTCGTCCAAATCTATTTTGTTTTTGTAAAACCTTTCAGGTGCCCATCCACAGGGACGCCAAGCATAAGAGTTCCTATCAGTTGACGTGCTATAGCTGTTGTAGAAGTTACAGAACCTCGGTACTAGACGCCTCCACACCTATCTTTGATTATTTTCGAGTTATTTACTCCAGTCGTGCATATTGCCCATCATGATTCAAATATATCTAGAGATAGAGATTTTAGACATTTATTTATATTTCAGTTGTTGGGTTTTATTTTATTTCAGACTTATATTTGAGATTTAGACGGGAAATGTTTATTCTAGACGCAGTTAATTCTTTATGACATTTTCTTGCTATGATATTATTTGTTGGATGGTGAATGTTTAGTTAATTATTTATTTGGTTGTATGTTAATTTAAAAGATAAAATTTGGCACCGGGCTTTTTAACTACTAGGTGGTTGGTAATTAATAAAAAAATATTTTTCGACAATGATGCTAAGGCTGGACTAACTGGATATTCTGTTTTAAATTTAATAAAAGACTGATCACCCATTATTTAATTAGGCGGGGTGTCACACAAATTATCTAAATTCCTTTCCAAAACATATTTGAGTCTTTGTCTAATACATCCTCAAAAAGCTTCATCAACTTCATCATGTATTCATTCATGCTGAAGCTCAATTACACCACTTAGGAAAGGTTTAAGACTTAGTGGACTTAGATTAACACCGTGGTTAATTGTTTTCATTATTGAAAAATCTTTTTAATTAACATTGTTTGGGGAATTTATCAATTACACCATGCAAATATACTCTTCATAAAAAAAATTATTTTCTTAGAAATTGTATCTTTTTCTTGTATTTTGAGTACGAGTGTTTTTTGTTTGGCGTAAACATGCTTAATGTTTTGCCAAAACATATTTTCAAATCTTCTTATAGAAAAACTAGATGGATTACTTGAATATCCTCACAGGTTGTTTAGCCGCAGCGATGAGTTTCTTTCCTTTAATAAAAGGCCATTGTTGGTCAAGAACCTACGTGACCTTATCACTTCAACTTTGCTAGAGCAAAGAAATTTTTCACTGCAACAACACCATCAACGATCGAGTCTGACAGTGTCGAAAGTACTTTTTTAATGACATATTTTCTTAATATCTCCTTGCTCTTTATTCCAAGTACACCTCTTAGACTAATTAATACTTGGCATCTTAAGAGTTTGACACATAACCTATTAGCTTCATAAACTCTTTCTAACCTAAGGCTATATAGCTATGTGTTTAACACTATTCCAAACCAAGAGTGAGAGCTTTGAAATCTCTTGTTGTTGATTAAAACATTTCGAACACTTCAGATCATGTTTTCACTCCTCTTCTTTAGGTTCTTAATGCAATTGCTTTCGGGTTTTTCTCTTTGATAAAACCGTAGATATTTATTTATGCGTCATTGTGTTCAAACATTATTTTCTAAACTTTTTATTCCTGAGTAAAGATTTTCTCTTCCTTGGCTTAAAAAACTCGTGAGATTTAGAGCATCGTACCTTTGTAATACACCAACACGACCTTTTAGGATTCTACCAAAATCCTTGGTATATCTTTTGTGGTTGCTTGAAAGTTGCATTCTTATAACGAGTACCTTCAACTATAAAGAAGAATGTTTTGGCGAAAGATTTTATGACATTAGTCGAGGACCAAAACCGTTGGCGGTAGTGTAGCGTTCTTCAACTGGCAATGCTCTCCTTAGAGGATATGGTGTGAAAGAGTATCTAGTCGGTCATAGCGTTGCGTGGTTATAAGTCTTTGTCTTCTAGTTACAATTTTCTACCATAGTTTATTTGTCGTTCTTATTTGCCCGATGTCTTTCCCGTTAGTGAGTTTTCTCCCGTACATCCAGTTTTGTGCTTATTTTACTTTTTCGCATATTTTAGAATTATTGTCTAACTTAAAGAAGATAAAACTTGGATTCTAAAACCTAGTAAAATATTTTTTTTTCATATAGACTTTCATATTGTTAACCCTTTTGTAATTACAAATTAGTTTTCTTTTTTCTTGAATTCGATGACTTAATTTTTATTTGGGTAGTTGCCGTCAAGAGGCACACTCTCAATATAGAAATGGCCATTTGAATAACAATAGGATCCATTGATGTTCATAAGTTATAGAATTTACTTTTTAAAATATAACAATTTATAATACTTCGAGAATATGAAGGGATATCTAGTTACTAATAAAGTCTAACAAAAAATCTCATGACATAGGTTCACTCTCCATAATATATTCATTGTTCAGTATCAACACCATATATTTATTAGATGAATCTTATCAACCATCGATAAATCCACCGACTCACCATTATAACAAAATGCTAAGTTCAAAGTTATGATTAAAAGCCATTTATTCTCTTTACAATTTCCATATTTGGTTAATTGCATCAATTCACTTTCATTAGTTATATTATTTTGAGAATGTTATTGATTCAATAGATTGATTTGTATAATGGTTTATTTATTATTTCTGGGGTTTAAGAATTTTTAAGAGGTTATTTTTTCTAAAAAGGCGTTTAATTTTTTTGTAGAATTTCTTTTGGAAATTACGCCGCCTCATTCGAATGAGATTGGCGTTCGTTCGTACGAGGTAGTCTAGTTATTCGAACGAGTTCCTTTAAACTTCAAATGACGCAATTTTGGTTGTCCAATGGAATCTCATTCGAATTTGTCATTCGATACCAGTTCGAACAAGATTATAGGTGACGTTCGAACGAGGTGCAGGTTTATTCGAATTACCTGACGAGAATTTCATTTTTAATTAGATCTAATCCAAATCCTTCGTACTTATCATATTTTATCCAAACTTCTTATAAATATACTGAACGGGATCATACTTCTTCAGAACTATTTTCATAATCAAAAACACCCTTTTTGAGTTCTCTTTTATGATCAAACACCTCCATAAACATTCCAAACCCCTTGGAATAATTTAAATCACTTTAAATAAGTCATAAAGAAGGTTTGTATCTCCTTTGTGAAGAGAAATCACTATTAGTGAATTATGAAATCGGATTTTCACGGCTAAAGAAGGAAAGTATGATCAGTGGATACCAACGGTAGACCGTTACTTGTGGACGGCTCTGGATTAAGTCGTATTCTATTGAAACTTTTGAAGGCTCTGCGCGTCTCACTTAAATTATCTAAGTTTTTATAAGTCGATTGTCATTCAAAACATTTAATATTACTGAACATATGGTTTTACCCTTTTAGGGATTTTTTTCCCATCTTTGCGTAAGTGTTTTCATGCATGGTTCATAATTGAAAATTGGACTACATCTCATATACACACCTAATTTTCGAAGTAAAATTTGATAAAAATAGGACTTGTGTGTGACAATTTATTATATAAATAAATCCATTGAATCACTAGCATTCTCAAATTGGTATCAGGGTCTATTGCACTATACTGTGTGATCCTTTTTACAAAAAATAATTATATCAATTTTTTCAAAAATTATTGATCTTTAAAAAAATTTGATTTAATGGATAATTTGTAAAGTAGGCTGTCGATTTTTTATGGGTCAAATTATGCTTACTGGATAGCTAGGATGAGGTTTGCTTTAAAAGTAATAGATGAACGTGTCTAGATAGCTTGTGAAAGAGGGTGGACACCACCCACAGTGACAGTTGATATTGTTTAAAGTCTTAAACCCGTCACTACCTGGATGGAGGATAAATTTAAATGGAGTACTTACAAATCTCGCGGCTTAAGTGTTATTTTTGGAGCTGTTGCCCCTGACAACTTCTGTCGTATCATGATGTGCACTGCGTCTAAGGAAGCTTGGGATACCCTCCATCTCACTCACAATGGGACAAATGTTGTGAAAGCGTCTAAGCTTCAAAACCTTACCACACAATTTGAAACTATTACCATGCTAGAATCCAACTCTTTCGATGAGTTTTATGCACATTTGTCAAACATAATCGATTCTAGTTTTAATTTGGGTGAGAAAAATCCTGAAACGAGAGTTGTGAAAATTATTTTGAGATCCTTGTCAGCCCGTTTTAGCCCTAAGGTTACCGTGCTAAACTTATTGGGAATATTAGATACTTTTAGGTTAGAAGAACTCGTAGGAGACCTTCAAACATATGAGATAGATATATTTCCCAAAACTGTTAAACCTAAGGAAATAGGGATTTCTTTGAAAACTCAAACTCAGAAAAGGAAGAAGGAAAAAGTTTGTGATTCTAAGTCTAATTTTGATTTTGATGTTGGATAACTTAGCCCTTTTGTAAGAAATTTCAAAAAAAATCTCAAATTTTTTATAGAAAATTTTTCTAAAGAAAAGATTTCTTAGAAAAAGAGAAATGGGAATGAGGGCAAGAATGGTTGTGAGAAAGATACAGAGATAAGATTCTATGAATGGGAGGGGAAAAGTCACAAGGTACATTAGTGTCCTACTAGGCTTAGGAGACAGGTCAATAAAGTTACAAATAAGGCCACTCTTAGCGATAGTGATGTTGAACCGGTGAATTTCGAGGATGAATCACCACATGAGTCATGTATTGCGTTAATGGCCAGCCACGTTAGTAGTTCTAGTTTATTCCATACTGATGAGGATATTTCTAAACGTGAGTGCCTCGACGATATTTTGATTCATTCTAGAGAGAGTGAGAGCGAGGATGAGAATTTGAGTGAGGGAGAAGGTGGACTCCAAAAATATTTTAGTGATATTTACACCGAGACTTTAAAAATGAAAAATCTTAGTAAAGATTTGTCTCTTTGGGTGTTAGATTTGGAAAAGGAGGTGAAAATATTGAGAGAATGTGAAGTGTAGGTGAGTCAATTCGAGAAGGTAAAAATTTATTTGTGTGAGAAGCTGATTGTTTTAGGAAAGGAGAATATCGATTTGATCAACACCGTGTCTAGTCTTACGACCGATCTTCAATCTTCATTGCAAACTCGTGATAAACTTAAAGCCCGTGTATCCTAACTCGAGATTGATCTCAAACGTGCCCTGGAGGTCAAGGTCACATTAGAGGACACATCTAAGAAGGTTGGTAAGATACTCATCGGTCCCGCATTAGGTAACGTTGAGAGGCAAAGAACAGGTTGTGATGGTGCATCCACTTTCAAATCCGCACCCGAGTCGATTCTCGAGTATATGATGGATTCTTATTTCCCTCATCCTAACCAACCTAGGAGTCCTAACCCACCTAAGAGAGCTCATCCTAGACATGTGGATCAAGTTGGACCCAGGCTTACTTATGTTTGTTCCCATTGCAAACAAAGATGTCACCTTAGAGAGTTTTGTTTTAAGCTAGGGAGAGTTTCTTATATGTGTGTTCCTCGGTATGCTCCCACCCGTGTTTCTACACAAGTTCCCACACGCACCCTCAGATGTGTTACTCCACTTGCTCCTGTACATCAGCATAGATATTTTGAGAGTTTTCGAGAGCAAGCACACTATTTAGTTAAGACTTCACGATGTTTGATGGAGGAATTTCATAGGATGGCTTCTCTTTTCGAGAACTCCTACGGGCCTAATGATTGAGTTTGAGACTTGTTTCCAGAATACATTGTTTATCATGTTCTCATATTATATTCCTTTGCTATATTGTATTATTTTTGTATATTTATATCTTTTCTTTTTTATATATTTTAGGAAAATCCAAAAAGAGTTTTGTTTTTCTGAAAAAGTTTGAAAAAAATAAAAAGATTTTCATTTTTTTAAAAAAGGTATTAAAAAGGGAAAATGATTTTATTTTTGATAAAAAATTTGAAAAAGACAAAAAATGTTTTGTATTTTCCTTTATCACCGTATATTAATGAACATTTAAGATTTCCAGATCACCCCTACATTCCATCCGTTCACGTGACTTTTTCGTAGTGTTTTAAGACATGACTTTGTTTCGTTAGTGTGCTTAATAATGTATGGATTCATTGCGTTGATCTTTGATGACTACTATCTACATGTTAGACTCATTGTCTCCTTTAATGCACACTTGCACGAGCTTTATGAACATTGTGCTTAATTGTTATTTATCAAATACGATGTTCGCATCTTAATTCAGCACACTTGCACTGGTTAATATGCAAACTCCCTGTTGTTGTACTATTTGGATTGTATCTATTTGAATCCCTATCTCAACCTCGGTCATTGTGGCCTCCCGAATGAACGTTGCCAACTCATCGACTCCCATAAAAAAAAAACTGATTATATCATGTCTATCCTCTGAAACCCACCATCGCATTAGCCCTCAAGTCTCCCCTATCTCCCTTCATCCTAGTGTTCACCTTCTGAAAATCAGGTTCCCTAATATAACCTTCTTAATTGACCAAGTCAAACAACAAATGAAATAATTCTTCTTATTTTCCTCCATTGGCACCTCTTCTGGGACAAGTGTACATAAATTTATGAAATCTTGTTCATATTCGATCACGCTACATAAACCCTTCTCCAAAGTGAGGAACTCCCTCTTCTTCTCAAATCTAATAGCTTATGGAAGACATTTGTCATTAAACCATGACATTAACTCTCCATAAGTCAAAAGATCCCTCTCCTCGATTACGGTCACACTCTCCCACTATTGCAAAGCATTACGGGTTGACTTAAATATCCAGTATTCACTTTTGCACCTTTGTGCATTCCACGACCTAAGGTGTCTCTCCAAGTCTCTATTCCATTGATGGGCCACATTGGTTCGAATCCCCCCGAGAACATGAGTGGATTACCCTTATGAAAATTTTCCCTCACCCTTTTCTAAGTTGATATGCTAACTCCTTGTTGTTGCACCTTTTGGGCTCTATCTATTTGAATCCCTATCTCAACCTCGATTGTTGTGGCCTCCCGAATGAACGTTGCCAACTCATCGACTCCCATAAAAAAACTGACTATGTCATGTCTATCCTCTAAAACCCACCATTGCATTAGCCCTCAAGGCTCCCCTATCTCCCCTCATCCTAGTGTTCACCATCTGAAAAGACAAGAACAAAATGCACATTAGACTAAAAGTCTAATTAGAGTGTAAATAAACAAAACGTATTAAAGAATGACATACAAAAAACTAGCATATACCTATAACCCTCGATGCCGATGACCATGCTATGATACACGCTGTAACAACCCGCATATTTTAATATCGAGGTTGACCAAGCCCAAATATTTAAATATATATATTTTTATAATTTAAAATATCATTCTTAGCATGTGACAGATATATGAGACAATTTAAAACCTTTTCCCTTCAATAGAATATACGAGACAAAACAATATGAATATGTTTACAATATAATATCTTAATACAACATCCTATAATAGCTCAATCATAATTCAATAGTCTCAATACAAAATTCCCAAATAGAGAGGTGCAGTTAAAAGAAAGAAATTCAATAGCTCTCACATATAAAATACAACACGAAGGACACTACTCTGGAACATAAAAGTAAATCTCCAAAGCACCACCATGTTCTTCTAAGATCCATTTGCTCCTAAGACTTGAAATTAACCTGAAAGGTTTGTCAATGCAATGGATTAAGGCCCACTACAAGAATACTATATACGTTTTCCAAGTAGGGTAACACAACCGAACCAGAAGTATAAAATTGAATAAAAACCACAATAGAGTCTTTTATATAACGGCAACCTTTGGCTTTAGAATCTTTATCAATGTTTGTCAGATAATATACATAAATGTCTATTTGAATAACAATAAGAACCACATATGTTCACAAGTCGTGGAATTTACTCTTTAAAATTTTACAGTATATAATATTCCGAGAGTATACAAAAACATCCACTAACTAATAAAGTCTAACAAAAAATCGCATAATATCGGTTCACTTTCCATAATATATTCAATATCAAAACCTTTTATCAGTAAAATGAATCTTATCAACCGTCGATAAAATCACCGAATCACCGTTATCACAAAATGTTCAATTCAAAGCTATGATTAAAAGTTGTTTATTCACTTTACATTTTCCATATTAGGTTAATTGCATCAATTCACTTTTATTTAGTTATATTATTTAATATTTTATTTCTAATCCATCCAATCAACCCTTTATTAATTATCCCGTTAAGTGTATGTTAACAATTTACTCTATATTATTTCATTCATGTCACCCTTATTCTGATAACTTCATTCTCATTAATTGACCTATAATACAACCCCAAACATCCCGTGGTATTCCCCGTGTCTAAATTTATAATATTATAGTTCACCGATCTATTCCCTTACCCGAATTAACATATATTATGTGTTACAATTATATTTATAACAATACAATCCGTCGGCCTATATCATAGCCCAAACTAGCATATATTATATTTCTCATTTATCTTTATAACAATATAGACCTTTGCCTCATAGCTCGGCCCAAACTAGTACATAATATGCTTCACATTTTCATTTTACCCCCTCTAGATTTATTTGAGTAGAACACTTAATATATAACATACTAAATCATAATCGCTGGTGGGGTTGATAATTGTTGACACTGCCCCCCCAAACGTCCGTGGTGTTCCTGGGTTGTCCAGTTGCCCTTATGGAATATTCTAAAAGTGTTTCCCTTATATTTACATGCGAAGCATGAATTGGGAAAATATCTATCATGCTTCCAGCTCTACAGATGGCCAGGTTGCCCTCGACCCCGGTGTCCCTACCCATTAGGCTTAAAGCCCTGATTGCCCTGATATCATTGATCTTACTGACTTTGCCACTTGAAATCACCCTGCACTTTTTATCTCTTGGGTGGTTTCTCTCCCTGAGATTGACCCTTATGTTAATGGTCTCCATCCTGAGCATGTGATGACTCAATATTATCTCCAGTCTTAGGTCCGGAGTAGTAGTGACAAAATGTGGGCCAAATAATAAAACAATCCATATTAGTCCACTTATCTAAATATGGCGTCCATATTTAAAAGTTATGAGTTAAATATGGATCCCATATTTCAAAATTATGAGTTAAATATAGACTCATATTTGAATGCTAGGAATCAAATATAGAGCCCAATTTTAAAAGCTACAAATCAAATATAATAATCATTTTTAAAAGTTGTGAGTAAAATAAGAGTTTTTTTACATATACCTCGAATTGTAATACTTACTTTAGTAGAAAAATAATGAGTTTATCCAACCCATATTTGGTTCGTTCATATTTGATTCAGCCCACATTTAACCCAACTCATATTTATTCAAATCCACGTTTAGCCCAATCCACATTCAGTCCATAATTTTGCATGTACTAATCCGGAGCATACCCATTATCTCCTTTCCTGTCCCCCCCTATCTCGCTGGAAATCTCTTTAATCCTAAAAGTTCATCAGTGCCATATTCACCACTTGAGTGTAAGTGGTGTAAGCTAGATTCCACGGTATAATATATTTAATCCCTGACGTTAAACCCAAAATAAATAACTTCTTCTTCATCTTTACCTCTGTGCTAACCTCCGCCGGTGTGAATAGTGAGAGTCTATTGAATTTCTGCTCATACTCATGTACTGAAGTAAGGAACTTTCTCTTCAATGTCGATCTCGCAGCATATGGCAGATACTAGTCCTCAAATGATTTTCAAAAGTCAGCAATAGGCATATCCATCTTTAGCTTAATTGTGGTAAAAGACTCCCACCACTGTAGTGCATTCTCTATTAACCTAAAACTGGTGAGCATTTGAAGTTGAACCTCACAGAACTCAACCATCCTCGAATGGTGCTTGACATCTTACTGACATTGGTAAGCAATCATCGGATCAATCGACCCTATGAACTCAATAGAGTACCCCTATTTAAAGGAGATATGGAGTTTTACCCATCTTAAACTTTGAGTTAATATTGGTGCAGCTGCCTAAGGTGACGGCAATGGCTGGTTCTACAACACAAAACCCATAGTAGCAATAATAGCAGTAAAGTCTGGTTGTGGTGATTTCTTCCCCTGTGGTAACTCTTTATCAGCAGCCTACTTATGATGCTGAGGTCTCCTACGTGTGTTTGCCATCTATAAGGGAAATTCAAAATAACATCAGTATCGTACGAGACATGGAAAAAATACAAATCTTATAAATGAAAGCTCTACAAAATATCAAATAATGTTTATGCGGAAATGTGAACCAATCCTAAAGACCCTAAGATACTAGAATCCGGAATGCTTTCATATCAATTATGACACCCCTATTTTCCATACATAAAGTGATCGGACCATGCACAGTTATAAAGGCAATCAAACAATATGGTATCATCTTCAGCATTTAAATAAAATAATGACAAATATAATAAATAAAGGAAAATAAATAATCGATTCCACTAAGTAAATATATACAACTGAGAGAGTATCAACTCACAACATGATCTCCACGATAACTCAAACCCAAGTTATGAGTAATATTGGAAAGGAAATAACAAATGTGCGCCACACAATGCTCAACCATAATCTATTAATAAAATAGATAACTTAAAAATAAATAACTACTAAGGGAAGCAACCCTTGACACCAGGGCCGTCTCTGAAATTTTAAGGGTCCTAGGCGAAAAATTAATTTGGAGCCCTTTATATTATTTTATTTTATTTTTAAATGTGTTCTTCTCGTATTTTTCGATGCAAAACTATCAATTAAATCATAAAAATTTATTATTGTTAACAAATCTTCTTCAAGTGATAACATGGCTAATTCATTTAATCTTTCTTGGACATGGTAACGAAGGTAAGATTTTATTAATTTTAATTTTGAAAAATTTCTCTCGGCGGAGGCAACCGTAGCGGGTATTGTCAAAATTATTCTATAGGCAATCCAAGCGTTTGAATTTTTCCTAGTAGACATATTCACACAACAATAAGTGTAATTTGCAAAAATAAAAATTAATCACAAGATTCTCAACAATATTGACAAACAATATTTAAGAAAAATGCTAAAGAGGAACAATAGAACCTTATTTGTAACCAATTTGAGAGCAATCTCAAGTTTTAATTTGTAAATGCCCAAATAACAAATTGGAATCTACAAAAAAAAATACACCACAATTATTAGTAGTAAAACAAACAAATTTATATAGTGGAAATCTAACAGAGCAATGAATAATATATACTTACACAAACAATCTCCAATCAAGCCCTAACTTTTTGAAATTGAAGAAATTGAAACCCTAGATTTTTAACCCTTATTTTGATGAGATTAGTTCAATTAAAAAAGGGGGGGAGGGGGGGCTGCTCGTTTTTTTTTGTTGGGGTGGGGGGGGGGGGGGCAATGGTGGCTAAGGGTTTTGGGTGGTTGGGGGGGGAGGTAAAAGAGGGTTTATTCTTGCTTTGGTTAGTAGAGAAAGAGAGTAGTGTGAGAGAGAGAAGAAGAGAGGAAGAGAAGAAGAGTGAGAGAAGAAAGTGGGTGAGAGAAATGAAAGAGTTAGAGTTAGAATAGAATAAGTAAATGGGTTGGGTTGGGTTAAGTTTGAGTTGGGTTGGGCTATGATGGTGGGTTTATTGTGTGTGTTTATTTTTTAGTGTGTGTGAGTGGGTTATTATGTTGTTGTTGGGTTTAGCGTATCAGTTTATTTTAAATAGAACAAATTTATTTTGGGGGGCCTTTTTTTAAATGATAACTCTAATTTTTTTCATAACTAATTTTTTTTGGGGGGGGGCTTTTTTTTACATCTAATTTTTTTTAAACCTAATTTTTTTTATATACCTATTTTTTTTTTATACCTAAATTTTTTTTCCCAAAAGGGGCCCTATGCGGCGGCCTAACCCGCCTATGCCTAGAGCCGGCCCTGCTTGACACACACATAAGCTTGATGGATGGTGAAAATGATAAAAGTTGAATTTGCAATGAATCTCTGGGACACTGTTGCACGTGACCTGAGATTGTTCAACATAAATAGAGTCAAGCTCCAGCAAAAACTTTCCTACATGATCCCAAATAGGAAATCTATACCATAACAATAAAATAATGTCATCATACTTTATCTTAATTAGGTGATTACTGTGACTCCCGCATATTTTGGCATTAGAGGTGGCCAGTCCCCGGTGCCAACCTACACCGAGTGTCAGAATTAAAATACCATTCTTAGCATGTGACAAAAATGAGACATATAAAAAAAACACAAGATAAGAATTGAAATTAATTAATGAATATACAATCCACAATAAAATCCATCACCATGCTAACCCCAATAAATAAATCTCAACTCCAAAAGACAAATTAATACTCAAATGAATAATCAAACTATAAATCTCCAACTTAAAACCGTTAACAACTGTGGCACCGAATGGCCCACCAAATTCATAAATGACTAGCTCATATATAAAAAGACGGAAAAAAAAACTAAACTAATTAAAGCAATAAAAAGGTAACTACAGTTGCAACCCCATAAATCTCCAATAAATCTTATGCAACTACTCCAGCAACTACTTAAAATGTTAGTCAATGCAACGAATCAGAGTCCATCGCATGAATACCAGTTACTCCTCCCAAATAGGATTCATTAAATCCAGACATAAACATCATACGAGATAAATATTACAATAGAATATTTTAAATTAAAACGATGTAAGAAGATTCGAGTAAAGTAAAACAGTATTAACTACCCACACAAACTAAGTCACCCCACTAACTAAGTTCAATTATGTTTATTTCAACAGTGAGTTAGACTTAAAGCTTCATCTTACTCAATTTGATTAAGTAATTAATTTATTAATGTGACACCACTATAGTCAGTCAATATTTCTATTGGTCCTATACATACTACTGGCGCACTTAAAACTCAACGCATCACACCCACACCCATCACTATAATCGGTCAGCCTAATTTCGTTAGCTCTGCACAACTCGTGATGTTCCACGCCCGACACGTCACTATAGTCACTCATCCCAATTTTGTTAGCGTTGTACATACTCGTGACGCCAATACATACCCACGTTACTATAGTTAGTCACCCAATTTTATTAGTCACGCACATAGTCGTGACACAAATCCATTTTTAATACCCGTTAATTACCTTAGGCATTAATTATTATATCTTAATCAAGTTCTCGCATTTTTCAATTTGTCCCACCCATAAATCGGGCATCACAAACAAAGTCATCCCTAGTCCCATACGTAGAGATCACCAAACCATAAGTATTATCTAGTCTATCACCTACGAAAGATACCTACCAAAAATCATCACCTAGTGTCGCACCTAAGCTAAAAGAATAACGTAATGGCAACTATCTAGTCCCACCCGGGAAAATACCTAACCGTGCAAGTTCACACTTACTAGTCTCATAACTAGAAAGTGATAACAATAATAAAGTCTACCTACTAGTCTCATACCTAGGAAGAAACCTACTAATAAGGGTGAAAGTACAACTACACCCCAAAATCCCAACGTCCTCGTTGCATCAAAATATTAACACAATAATATTTCCGTAAATTATATATTTAATTTAACACTACAATCCTCCAATTAATCCCACTATTTCAATTCCATTCAAATCACATTTATTTAATCATGTAATAACTAAGTTCTAAAAAATAGTTACACAAGTTGCCAAATTCCATAATTCCAATACGAGTGATATTATAGCAATCTAGCACATAATCTAAACCAAATATGTGTAGTGATAAAGTTTTACAATAATTAATTACGTTCTACAACATACACATTAATATCATGATTTTTCGAGTCAAAATGTTATTCGAATGTCACATTTTAATTCTAACATATGATTCGCCCCATAAATCTACCATAATCCAATACACTAATCTAAGCATGCGATGTTTCAATTCTTAAATCATATTTTTATATTTAATAAAAATAATCCCGAATTTATTCTCATTTTTCGAATTAATCTTCCTAATTCTTTTTTAAGAAAATATGATTAATTAAGATTTAGGCAATATTTAAAACATATAATATTTAAGGGGAATAATAAAGATATTCATGCCTGAAAATAAGTCGTCTTGAAAATCTAATTACTCTGTTGTGACCATCTAGTGAAAATAACAAATTTTCGTTCTTGATTGATCTTGGAAAAATATTATTGGAGCCTTCAAAAATTGGGTTTAAGCATTATTTTAATGGAGGTTTAGGTTTTGTAGATTAGGGAGAGGAAAACTTGAGAAGTTACTGCTTTTTACTATTGTAGAAAAGTGTTGAAAAAGTCTAAACCCCGAGTCTTTTAATATAAGAAAAATAATAAAGTCCTAAACCATAATAAATATACAAAGAGAAGTCAATTCACAGCCACTGCACGGTGCAAATCAATTCGACCCTAGGGCTGAATCGATTCAGCACCTAAGAGTATCTCAATTTGGCCAAAAATTAAAGTGGCTAGTAAAATTATCGATTTTCCCACCAATTCAAAACCGATAAAAAGGCTTGTTATCTTTATATTAAAACCAATATTTTTAAAATGATAAAAAAAAATAATTAAGTCAAATAAAAAAAATTATTTTTCGACTTTCAATTTTTATAAAAGAATATTCTATGGTTCAAAAATCGCGTGATATTACATTCTTCCCCACTAACAGCGGAAATTTGTTTTCGAAATTCGATGAGGCGTAAATGTATAAATTTAAAATTGTGCAATTAAAATAAGGCTCACATGTATTTACTCATAAAATGCCACGATTGGACATCCATACACTCAATCCTACACGCACCTACCCCACGAGTATAATATATATATATATAAATATATAACTGTGAAAATAAAGGTGTATCACGCTCTCCCACGAATCATCTCTCGATTTTATCTCAAAAGCCATCGTAACGCTTAAATACTCAATCAAATCACATCGCCACTTCGATACTACAGATATCTGACATCTGCACCAATGATTTGAAAAATAAAACTCGTGTGAAAAATCTGCTCTAAGGATTCTCATATCAAGATTACTACTTCTAACCTCAATGCCCACAACGACTTTAACACAAAACTCTTTACCTGCAAGAAACACAACTAACACGTATACTAGACCCAATATCATTGGGAGTACAAACAACAAAGGGAATCAAATATTGGTAACGCAAAAGCTAACAGACTCATAACCTACGAGACTTAAGACCATGATCTGATACCGATTGTGACACTCCACATATTTTGACATTTGAGGTGGCCAGTCCTTGCTGCCAACCAATATCGGGCATCAAAATAAAAATAAAATTACTAGCATGTGACAGAAATAATGAAAAAGTAAATTCATCTTCAACTCTATAAATCTCCAGTAAACCCTGTGCAGCCACTCCGACAAATACCTAAAATGTTAGTCAATGCAATAGGTTAGAACCCACCGCATGAATACCAGATACTCCTACCAAATAGGATTCGTGAAATCCAAACATAGCATACGAGATAAATATTACAATAGAATATTTTAAATTAAAATGATATAAGAAGATGTTAGTAAAGTAAAATAGTACTAACTGTCCACATAAACTAAGCCACCTTACTAACCAAGTCCAATAATGTTTATTTCAACACTGAATTAGATCTATGCGTTTATGTTACTCAATTTGAATATTCAATTAACTTATTAATGCG
Source organism: Sambucus nigra (assembly GCA_949130495.1). Lineage (NCBI taxonomy): Eukaryota > Viridiplantae > Streptophyta > Magnoliopsida > Dipsacales > Adoxaceae > Sambucus > Sambucus nigra. Next base: position 505,411,800 of record OX422212.1, read on the forward strand.
ACACTACTATAGGGAGTTAATCTTTCGATTAGTCCTGCACATACTCCTGGCATGCTTAAAATCTCAACTCAATACACCCACATCCATCACTATAGCCAGTTAGCCCATTTTTCGTTAGCCCTGCACATACTTATGATGTTCCACGTACAACACGTCACAATAGTCAGTTAGCCCAATTTCATTAGCCTTGCACGTACTCGTGATGTCAACACACACCCACATCACTATAGTCAGTCAACTCAATTTTGTTAGTCCTGCACATACTCGTGACACAAATCCATTTTTAATACGCGTTAATAACCTTAGGCGTTAATTATCATATCTTAATCAAGTTCGCTCATTTTTTTTAATTAGTCCCATTCATAAATCGGGCATCATAATTAAAATCATCCCTAGTCCCATATGTAGAGATCATCAAATCATAAGTATTATCTAGTCTATTACCTGAGAAGGATACCTACCAAAAATCAGCGCCTAGCCTAGCTCCTAGGTTAAAGGAATACATAGCCCCACCCAGAAAAATACCCAACCGTACAAGTTCACACTCACTAATTTCATACTTATAAAGTGAAAACAATAACAACAACAAAATCTATCTACTAGTCGTATACCTAGTAAGCAACCTACTAATAAGGGTGAAAGTAAAACTACTCTCCAAAATTTCAACGTTCTCATGACATTAAAATAATAACACGAACAATCTCCACGTAAATTATATTTTTAATTTAACACTACAATCCTCCAATTAATCCCACGATTTCAATTCCATTTAAATCACATTCATTTAGTCATGTAATAACTAAGTTCTAAAAAATCGTTACACAAGTTCTCAAATTCCATATTTCCAATACGAGTGATATTATACCAATCGAACACATAATCCAAACTAGATATGTGTAGTGACAAAGTTTTACAATAATTAATTCCGTTCTACAACATACACATTAATATAATGATTTTTCAAGTCAAAATATTATTCAAATTTCATATTTTAATTCTAACATACTATTCGTCCCATAAATCTACCATAATCCAATACACTAATATAAGCATGCGATGTTTCAAGTCTTAAATCATATTTTTAGATTTAATAAAAAATAATCCCGAATTTATTCTCGCTTTCCCTAATTAATCTTCTTAATTATTTTTTTAAGAAAATATGATTAATTAAGGTTTAGGCAATATTTAAAACATATAATACTTAAGGAGAACAATAGAGATATTCATGCCTGAAAATAAGTCGTCTCGAAAAATTAATTACACTATTGCGACCAACTCATGAAAATAACAAAATTTCGTTTGATTATCTTGAGAAAACTTGATTTGAGCCTTCAAAAATTGGGCTTAAGCATTATTTTAATGGAGGTTTAGGTTTTCACTACACCACAGTGGTTATTTTACAACTAATTGAATATTTAATTTATAAGTATTTATAACACTTAAAAAATTAACAATAGTTTTCAACACTGATAAAATTTGTATGTATTCAAAATCGTTGCTATAATTTTGATTTTATTATTCCCCAAACCAAAAAGTTTAACTTCGTTCGAGATAGTGTTAACAAAATTCGCGGTCTAATATTCACCAAAATCGACTGTTCACAAATTTGGCGCTCTAGAAGCGTGTCAATTCCCCTCCCTCGTCTTCCATAATTCTGAAACTTTTCCTCAACTTCGAAACCCTAGGTTGTTCACCGACGGATACTCAACGACATTTATTTTGTAGGTACGGGTTAAAATTAGGTGGGATACCTCTAAATGTTTTCCACAAACCTTAAATATTAGATTATTGGTGCTAATTAAATTTTATTATTTTTTCATCTCTTCATATTCCTTTGGATTTTAGTACGTTTGTCTTCGAACATTTGGCTGCTTAGATTCAGAATCTTGGATCTATCAGGTAAACTCTCTCTAATTTCTCTTTTATCTTTTAGGATTCTTGCTCTCATAATTTGGGGTTCAAATCTAGTTTAGAGATTTCTAATTCAACCTTTAGAGTTTATTTTTTTGTTTGTTTTGGTTTTCCTTTCCATGTCTACTCGTGTGGTTTTTTATTATTATATTTTTTGGCACATTTTTTCTACTTTAATGCAATTTATAAGTACGCTTATATCATTGAGATTTGAATAAAAATACATGTTATTACAGGGTGGTGGCATGTCACGGATAATGTCTTGTGTTATGTTCTTAGCCATTTTTATTGTTTTCTATATGTGAGGGTGGTGGCATGTGGTGGATAATTTTTTTTTTTTTTAATATTTTAATTTATGTAACGACTCATAATACTTACAAAAGGAATATTTTTTCTTATATATTAATATTTAAAAGTGTCTTGAAATGTTACAAAAAAAACATATTTTTTCATTTCAAGTGTTTAGAACCGTTGCAAAATAAAAATGCTTACTAAATTTTGCAACGATTTTAAACACTTGCTATTTTTTCATTTGCAAATGTTGATAACAATTGCAATATTTTTTAATGGTTGTCCAGAATGAACATTCATTCCCAAAAAATCGTTACAAATACCATTTGCAACATTTTTGAATACTTGCAAATTGTTTGCACTGCGCCAATTTGCAAGTGTATTGAACCGTTGCAAATACAATTTGCAAGTATTTAAAACACTTTCATTTTTTTCTGTTTTAATGTTGTGTTTGTAGAAAAGTGAGAGAAAAACTAGGGAATCTATTTCTCTTTAAGATAATTGAAAAGTGTTGAAAAAGTCTAAACCTCGAGTCTTTTCATATAGAAAAAATAATAGAGTCCTAAACCACAACAAACATAGGGAAGGATTCCAATTTGTAGCCATTGCCCGGTGTGAATCGCTTCGCCCTAGGGCCGAATCAATTCGACACCTGAGAGTAGCTTAATTTGGCCAAAAATTAAAGTGACTAGAAAAATTCCCGATTTGTTCGATAATTCAAAATCAATTAAAAACCTTGTTATTTTTATATTAAAACTAACATTTTTGAAATGCTAAAAAAAATAATTAAGTTCAACAAAAAGAATACTTTTTGGTTTTCAATTTATATAAAAAAAAATATCCTATGGTTCAAAAATCATGGGGTATTACAATTACCCCCAATGCAAATATAATTATAGTTCTCACCGATTTTACGGATGTTTGCTATTATGAACTGATTTCCATGTTAACATAATTTATTCAACTCTTAAAAAATTTCATTTCTTAATTATACCGCATTTCAAAGGTAAATTTCACATATATTATGTAAGGTTTCGCTCATAGCCCACAAAACTATTGAATATCTAAAATATGCACATATATTATACATAACCTCATTCACGATTCAAGTACAAGATATCTAACCACTGAGCATACCCCCATCTCATAACATATGAAGCATACTCACATTCATACATAATGTAGAGCGTCCTTTTGTGCATATAGAGTTCCCTCTATTAGGGGTTCTTCTACTTATAAATTTCTCCTTATTAAAGTTTTAACTGTTGGTTCGATAATTTCATCGTATCTTATTTCACGCTAATTCATTTTGTATTTTTTACATCTCATTAACACATTTCCAATTATTCATTATATATAATTGTAACCAAAATTTAGATTATCAAGCATTTATAGTATTTATAACGTTTGTTATAGTTAATATATGGATTAAAAACTTTCAGGAACCCCTCGGATAATTCCAGAACCAACCCGGACCAAAACCGTACCCAAACCAACTCATGAAAAAGTGTGAGGGACAACTCGGTCTAGCTCCAGCCTGATTCGATCCGAGTCTGGGGCTTAGAACCAAGATAACTTATTTTAGTTACGAGTTTACCCCGATTTTGAACCAATTTCCCATCCATTCAACTTGAATTTGTTATAGACAATTTGGTAATTGTTTAAGGATGGTAATATAACATTTACATGAGTATAAATCAATTAATTAAAAAATAAATAACAATTACAAATCAAATCAAGCATGAGAATAACTATAAATATGAAGAACTTTAATAAATGAACTTATAGCATCTTAACTTAGTTTGTTGATTTCAATTACATAATTTCAGCGGGGATTTCATCTATATATCATTACTGTAACATTATTAAGTCCCTAATTGCATTATCTGTATACAATCCTACCAATTTCCATTATAACATATGAATGGTCAAATGCCCAATTTAACCAAATTTCAACATAATTTCGATTACAAGAGAATGTTAATTAAACATTTCAATCGTAATTATGTCTTGCACAATTTCATATTTTTAAAGTAAGATGCTTTAATCAAAGATGAACTTAGCATATACGATAGTCCAATTTCAATTCTAATTATTAACGAGTCTAAAATTACCCAATTTTATTATTTAAAACAAACTTTAATTCGTCCAATTCAATTGGGTTGCATAGGATTATATATATTTTCTAAAAGATATTTCATTTTTGTAGAATAAAATTAAAAGGATAAGAGCAGGATAAAAGTTCTTGCTATAGATATGAGAAAAACCCTTTTTTATTTGAATTGTATAAAACAATAAATTTGGCGATGATTCTTTTCAATTAGCACAACTCTTCCTTGGGCTCCTTTTAGCTTCTTCATCAAGCTTCCTTCTTTAAACTTCTTCCTCAATTTTCCTATTTATCTCTATGTTTAGGTTTAGCTTTTAGTGTTTGTGATGTGGTAAAATGAGATTAGGGTTAAATTAACTTTCCTTTTATATGTTATATTCCAAAATTCTTATTAATCTTATCTTTAAGTGGGCCTATTAGCCCTAAAACCCAAATCAAATATGTCTAAACTCACAACAACGGGATACCCCACCCATGTTTTTACCTTATTTGGTACCTTAAATAAGTCACAATACCCAATATAAAACCAAATAATATTTTTAGACACAATTAATATGTTATTATTTTTATTAACCATTTGTTAAATTATTCGTCTTAGAAAAAAAAATTATTTCAAATGATAAAATAAACACATAATGAACACACATGAACAATACAAAATTTATCATAGTCAAGTTATTATTTACTTTAATATCTTATTTATCATATCCAAATGACTAAATTATTAAGCTAGTACAGTTTTATTTAATTTTCTCAATTTATATAACTATTAAATATTAAGGGTAATACACCCTGCTGGACCTCTTTCCCCCTTCCTTCATCTTTTGAAACTCACGGTGATCATGGCCTTGCATCAGCGGTGACATTAACCATCTGGGTGTAAGTGGTGTAAGGCATATTCCCTATTAGTACATGTTTGATCCTCCAAGTAAATACCTTGGTGAAGAAAACCATCCTCTTAGCCTTAATAGCCACCTCATTGGGTGCAAATAAAGAGATATAAGCGAACTCCTTCTCGTACTCGGTAATAGTACAGTTATCCAGCTCTTGCTTCGAAAAATCTACCTTCTTATTCCCCCACACTACCAGAGGGAAGTACTTCACCTCAAAACTGTAATATTGGCATATTACTCCTCTTATCAACTATGGTTGTGGACTCCCATCACTGCAATGCATCCCCCACCACCTTAAAGGTGACTAGAATTTATCTTTAACTATCAGGGTACTTTACCATCATTAAGTGTCTCTCGATGTCCTTCCTCCACTGATGTGCCATGGGAATGTTAGTGGCTCATGAAAACTTAGGCAGGTTACATTTATCAAAGCCCCACGTGCTCGTTCCCATGCAGAAGTCTAGAGTGAAATAGATACACCCAATTATGAATGTAGCTATCGGGCTGCTGAAGTGCGGTGGTTGTGGACACTTATATATCACAAAAATTGTGTATTTGTTCCCTTTATCTTTATGCATTCTAGCACTTTTGTGTTTCTTATGCCTGTATTTATGCTCATTAACCAGACAACATCTATTTTGTATGTTTATATGCTTTGCAAGGTATAATTGAGCTTTTGTAGATAATTGAATGCTTAAGGCGTGGATTGGTTTCTTTTCGAGAAAATTATGTCATATGACTCAACTTCAAGGGGAATTAAGTCATTTAATAGTTCATCTCTGACTCAGTGGAATTGCATATAAGCGTAGTTTATTGAGTTAGCTTCACGTGGTTACAAACGGCACGTTGTTTCAAGTTCGGATGAAAAAGTTAGAGTCATTTTCGTTTGGCACCTTTTCTCCCATGTAAAGACCCAAGCTTCTAAGAAAATAGAGAATCAGTTGACTAGCCCTGAGCCACTGATTGGCTGACATTTCATATTATAGCCTACGGTCAAGGTAGGGGACATTAACCTTGACCCGCGATCGATCGGCACCCTGGCCGTGGTCGACCGAATCTCCCAGATTTTTTACGCTTCTTCCTATTTTATTTCCTTTTCTTTTATTTTCTTTCCCACTTACTATATAAGTTCGGTTTTGTTTATTTTGTAAAAAAAAATCATTTTAGTTTAGTTTTTAGGGTTTGGTTTTGGAGAGCTCATCTTCTATCTCTCTGTTTAGGTTTTGCCCATTTGGGTTGCACTATTCAGCATCCCTACCATTTATTTAAGTTTTATTTCCTTCATTTCTTTCTTTGTTAACTTATTTCCATGCAATGTATTTGGTTTTTGTTAGTTTATTTATTGTTTGCTTTGTTTAATTAGGTCTATTTCTTGCTTTAATTATGTATTGTATCTAGTTTAAGGGTTAGGGTCATATTTCCGCCATTAATGGGTCTCAAGCTTTGAAATCTAGGTTTTGGGTCAAAACGCGTTTAATTGAAACCTCGTGTATTAAAGTTGGAATATTATGTGTTTAACTTTCTTCGTCACGCAACATTAGTGTTTAAAGCGATAATCTGATTTTAATCCATGTGTGACCATTTTCGATTAAATGTTTAATCTTTCATTGTTGAATTAATTTTCTTCATGTTTGATGTTTATAATTAATTGAATATGCTCGGTTAAATGTTTTTGAACTGAAATCCTTTTTACTCATTGTTTAGCCCATAGCGGGGATGTGACACTTTTTTCGTTTTATTGTTCTTGTCTAGTTTTATTTCTTTTCCCACCTCTTCCCTTTTAAGCCTCATCACCTTTTACACTTTTATTCGAGAAATAATAAATGGATTAAAGTCTGTCAAACATTCCTTGTGGACTAGTCGCTATAGTCCCATAAAGAGTGTAGTCATAGTTTATATTTTTTCACTGCAATCGAAAATCGGTAACAACGATTGACGTATCTACGCGGACGCTCGGTTTTCTACGACATCAGGCACCTCAAACTTCAACTACGTTTCATTTTGTAGTTTACGTGGATAACTCGTGTAAATCGATGACCTCTCGGAACACTTTGAAACGATATCTATAAAAAGCTTACTTTGATCATATCTAAACCACAATTTTCTTATAAATACGTGGGCACTCCCAAAATATGTGGACCAATATCCTTATGGCTCCCACTAAGTCAAAAACCAACAAAACTAATAAAAGTCATAAAACAACAAGTCTAAACACCAAACATAACTTTCTTGACCGCACGGTTACCAATCATACCACTCAACATTGTGTATCCCTACCACTTGCAAAAAAAATTGTGCTTAGTTGACCGTGTGGCTAACAAATCAACAACATGGTTAAAACGTTAGGACATTTGGCATCAAACAACTAGAGATCTCGTGTGCGACTAATCATTTAACCACATGGTTAATGCCATAATCAACCATGCAGTTAAAGGTCCAAATCCATACCTGTAAACGGGGACCCACGACATTAGGAAAATGGTCCCGAAACCCAAGTTTGATTAAGTTTTCTAAAAATCCTCATTTTTCAAGTTGTGTACTGAGCATCCTGAGTGAAGTTCTAACTTTTCAATAAAGTATCTTCCGCCAACGAAAAAGGCATTGTACCTCAGTGAAAATTCGCCAATCATATATTTCCAATTAAAAACCCTATCCGATAGTACTACCTGACTTGGGTCATTCCCCCACCAAAAGGTTGGCTCCCGCTCCCAGGGTAAATATTTCGATAAAATTCTAAACTTACGTCTTTAAAATATTGGTACCTAAAAATACCTATGTTGGTATAATACCATAATCAAGTGCTCCACCATGGGATAAATTATACACCTTACAACATTTATATTTTAGAGCCTAGTCCTCCTCTAACATGTCTCGTCATTAATCTAATTTATATGTTCTCACCCTAAAAGAACTAATCAAAATTGGTAAAAGTAAGTACTACACGATGACATATTTTTTCCTACATTTCAACTCGTTTTCAGGAAAGTCTCAGTGAACAGGTTTACTCCGGACTCTTTGTGAAAGTCAAAACGAAAGTCAGAATAATTCTCACCGCTTTTTCGAGTAAACGTTCTCATCTCAACGGTGGCACCCACAAAGTTATGTTTTACTGAAATATTTATCAAACACCTTTTTGTGATTAGGTAATTTTAGACATGTAAATAAAGTGTTCAAAATCATAACATAAATGCTATATGAAGTGCTAGTCTCCTCAAATATTATAATATAGTACCATTTATACCGGTATCCCAAAGCCTATATACGTAAATATACCCCCTGACGGAACTATGTAAGCTTTGATACCAGGTCTCCTTAGGTACGTAGGAGCAATATCAAGCCGCATTCATGATCCAAAGCCTCACAATGCATCTCTTGGCGTATTATTTTAGGGATGTATCCATCTATATTCCACCCCCTCTCGAGCATGCTTTTATCTATAAGACACAGCCCCTCATACTATATGGTCATCTTAACCATCTTAGACCGACCTTAGGATCACAAAAACTTAGGATATAAGCCATATGGTAAGGGATACAAAGATCCATTTCTACGAATTCTGGTCTATTTCATTTTCAAAACACCACAATAGATTCAGTATCCTAGCTCAAAAGCATAACATCCTTTACAAAACTCACCGACCATGTACCCTATAAGCGTTTTCCAAATGTTCAAACATTTACCCACCCTCCCCAGCCAAGTACTCACACTTGCACACACTTCACATCGGAACAAATTGCTTACAATAAATCCACATCACAAACTACGCAGTCTTTAATCTCGTGTCTACATGAGTACATAAGCTTAATACCGAGGGACCCCCTAAGCACAATCCTTAACACATTGACGATCTTTGTTACATCCACACACACTAACGTCCTCTCCTTATGCCCACATACACTATCGACCTCCTATTATATACACTAGTATAACATTCGGGTACACTAACGACCTCTCATTGTACACCCACACACATTAACGGACTTCTGTTACACTCATACATATTCATACACACACATGGTTGTGTACCCATATACATGTTTAGTGACGTTCTTACACCTCTCGCTAATTTATTTTTCATACCTAAACATATGTATAAATTTAAGGGATTATCAAAAACTAAGGTCTCTTATCATGTTCTAAAATAAAACTAAAAGTAATTCTAAAGTAAAATTCAATAATAAGTATATAAATAAGGAAGCATAAAGAACAAGTGGGGTGACTAATATATGTTGGGGTTTTATTCTTAGAATCACGTGTAAAACATTTTATTAGTGATTAATAAATGATTGTTTTATTTATTTTGAAATGAGAATCAATTTTATGAGAATGCTTTATATTTGTTTAAATATATTGTTTCATATATATGATGGTTAATAGAGCTTAAAAGGAATTCTAGTAAGTCGACTTAGGATTGATCACAAGAATATTGGAATTTCGGTTCTAGCCCTATTGAAAATTTCACAACCTAGATAAAGAGTTGACATCCTCTTGGAACGGTCGCGATGCAATCCTAGTAGTCTATCTCAAACTACGGGAACATGTATGATGGTTTAAGAACTTGTTCGAGAGTTCCACAGAGGATTATGATCGGTACATCTCAAGAATGTATCAAACATGACCACCTATAAGATTTAAGTCAAAAGGTTGTCTTCATTAGACTCATGTAATCTCATGCCATTTGCAAAGGGTTCATAGATACTTAATCTCGATAATTATGAGGATTGGAATACTTGTGTGATTATTTCTTTGATTGCAATGGGTACGATTTAATTTTAGATTGAATTAAATGATCCCCGTATATTGGGTCACAGTTATGTAAGTAGATCAAAGATCTTAATTCAGAAAAATCTACATTCGAGGATACCTTGGATTGTGATACCCTCTTGATAGAATTATAGGATTTGTTTCCATCAGTAAATTCGATCAGTGGATTATTTACAATCTAGTGGAGTAGCAAAATAAGTTAAGTCTAAGAATCAAGGATTTAATTAGATGTTGGTTATAGTGTATTAAAATCTTAACTCAGGGAATCATGTTTTATGTACCATTATAAAGTTTGCAAATAAGACCTCACTATATCCGAGTGATTTCTAAGATAATTAAATTGGAGTGCAGTTATAATTATTTAGTGAAATTATTTATGATTAAAGAAAGAAAGAAAATAATTTACACTAATTATAATTTGAAATTTTTTAGTATTTATTTGAAAGCTAATTTAATTATTTGACTTGGTTCCCAAGTGTATTCCATGTGCCCAAGTAGTTAGGCCCGGACTCTCAATAAACCCAGTTTTCCCCAAGCCCACCTTTTATACATGTATATAAAGGTGTAGGAAAGGGTTTTAATCATTATTATTCATCATTAGAGTTTGTAAGGGGTGAGAAAAAATATTATTCATGTTTTTGTGAAGATACCAAGAGAGAGACCATTATGTCTTGTAAGGACATTGTCCGTCATAATTTATTATGTCGTATACCACTACAAGTCAACAAAGAATCGAGGATGCTAACATCGACAAGCTCCGGATCTGAATTACAAGTGCACTTCAACATTCAAGCACCATCGAGATAATTTTGGTTAAAATATGTTTAAAGTTCCATGTGCATTTTATATTTAAAGTGTTGGGATTTTTTTAAGGGTTAGAACTTTGTTTATATAAAATTTCTTTTGTATAAAATAAGGTCTCTTTAACAAAAATAGACGCTGCGTGTTAAAAAAAAGAGAAGGAGGTCTCGGTGAAAAAATAATAGGAATAAATGAGAAGTAGGTTTCATTCTTTTTCAAAAAAAAAGGCAAAAGATTTTTTTTCTCTTCCATGCCTTTAAGGCTGTCGCGCCAATGATTGGCAATCCTAGGTTTCCAACAAAAATCAAATGTCAACTCCTCTATTCCTTTAGGTATCATCAGGTCCACGCGCATGTGTTGGCTAAAAAAAAGAGGGGCACCATTGTTTGCCAATGATTGGATTTTGATAAAAATTTTGTTATAAAAAAAAAGGAAGGCACTCCTTTAATGACTCACGGCACTGCTTCCTTGTTTTCCTTTCCACACCGTCTTTTTTATTTTTCCAATGATTGGCATGTGTGTATCTCAATAAATTTTTTAAAGCCTTACATCTCTGTTTTTTTTTAGACAATTAGTGTGCCAATGTTTACAACTTATTTCCTAATCTCTTCTATTTAAAGGCCAACTCGTACAGTTTTCAAAAAGGAGAAGAAAAGTTTTGTTTGATAGAACACTTTTAGAAAAGAAAAATTCTCTGTGTTCTAAATTTTTTCAGTATGTCTTCTTCTCACTTTTAAGGGTCCAAATCCTTTTGTCCATTTAATTCATAATCCCAACTACTTTTTATGAATTGTTTTGTGGAACCTAAGACATATTTTTCTGAAATCTTATGGTGTTGATTTTGGTACCATTCATGGTACTAATCAAAGTCTGAGGTTATTAAGGTCTGTTTTGTATGGATCTTTGCTAAAATAGAACTGAGTGTTCTTATGGATCTGCTGAGGTTGTTCCATTGTTAACGACGCCTACGGGTATTCGTGTGTCAAATTATTTCATTGTAATCTGTGTAAGTTTGAATTACAAAATTATAGTGAAATAAATGGTTTTGCCCTTTGGGGATTTTTTCCTCATTTGTGACTATCTTGCATGCTTAGATTAATTTTTTAATCAATCACATTTATTTGCAAGAGTTAAAAAATTATTTGGTCTGAAATTAGAATTTAATTAAATAATTAATTCATTTGAACGCATGCGCATTCTCAAATTGGTATCAGAGCCAATTACACAATTATACCATGTAATTTTCTGTAAAATTTTTCTGAGATATCAATTTTTGAAAAAATTGATTTTTGAAAAAGGACGTGTTCAAAATGGAAAAATTATATAATAAAATGCCAGTTTTTTACGGGACTAATTATGCCTACTAGAAAACCCGTATGAAATATATTCTAAAATCCATAAATGAAAGAGTTTCGATTTTGATTGAAAGAGGGTTGACACCTACCTCCATCACCACTGACAACGTGACAAATTTATAATATGTGACTGCGTGGACTGGAGATGAATTTAAATGGTCATCTTTTAACTCTAAGGGTCTTAGTGCTATTTTTGGATCCGTCACACCTGACGAGTTCCGACGGATAATGACGTATACCACGTCAAAAGAGGCATGGGATGTTTTACAACTTACCCATAAAGGAACTAATGATGTGAAAGAGTCTAAACTGCAAAATTTAACAACTCAATTTGAAACTATCACCATGCTTGACTCTGAATGTTTTGATGAATTCTATGCTAGATTATCTGAAATTGTAAGCACTAGCTTTAATCTTGGTGAACACATTCCTAATGCTGGAGTTGTTAAAAAGATTCTAAGATCACTACCTAAGCGTTTTATCCCTAAAATCACTGTGCTAAATTCTATGGGTAATTTAAACACGCTTAAATTAGAGGAATTGGTTGGAGACTTACAAACCTTTGAAATTGATATGTTTCCTAAGTTTGTTAAACCAAAAGATAAAGGAATTGCACTTAAAGCCCAGGATAGAAAGGGTGAGGGGTCCGTTAAAAGGAAAGAAGCGTCTAAACAGAGAGAGATAGAAGCGTTTGATTCTGAGGGACAATTTGATTTCGACAACTTGGTTCTTTTTGCCAAAAATTTGAAAAAAATTCTCAAATTAAAAAATGGCAATCTTAAAGATAAAAAGAATTTTGAGAAAAATAAATATGGCAAGAAATATGAAAAAGAAAAAAAGGACACCCCCAAGAGAGAGGAAGAGAGTTGCTATGAATGCGACGGTAGAGGTCATAAGACTTTTGAGTGTGCCACTAGGTTGAAGCGTCAAGGCAAGGGCAAAGTTGTCCTAAATGCCACATTAAGTGAAGACAGCTAGGTCGAGTCGGTGGATTCTGGAGATGAATCACCGCATGAATGCAACTTTACTGCATTCATGGCTAGTCATGGAGGTTCTCCCACTGCATCTCACGACGATGATGATGCCACCTCACATGGACACTTTGATAGTATTGAGAGTGAAGGAGAGGATGCTGGAAGTGAGAGCGAGAGTGATCTTAGACGAGCCTAAGACGATTTATATGCCAAATCATTCAAAACCAAAAAGCGTAACAAAGTGTTAGTTCTTAGGATCATCGTCGTTGAAAATGAATTAGGAGAGACTAGAGAGAGAGAGAGATAATAGTTTTGAGAAAGAAAAGGGGGACTTGACTACAAAAGTGGCTAATCTGACGAGAGACCTATGTGCATTCGAAGAGGCTCAAAAGATTTTGGAATCCCTTATTGCCCAGCTCACTCATGATCTTGAGAGAGCACGAGAAGTCAAGGTTTAAATCGAGGATAGATCTGGTAAGATGGGAAAGATGATCCTCTCCCTCGCCTTGGAATTTGGTGAAAGGTTGGAAATTGGTTTTGATGGTGCTTCCACCTCTCAGATTGCACCTGGACCAGTTCTTAAGTTTACGACTACTCCATATGGCCGCCCATCAAAGCCCAAGAGAAGTGTTCGACTGAGAAAAGCAAACTAAGGTCTGCCTAAAACTGTGTTCTTTTGTACGTACTGTAAAAGAAAAGGCCACCTGAGAGAGTATTGTTATAGTTTGGGTCGGTCTTCACGTACTTATGCTCCACCACATCGTACTAATGATTTTACCATTCTGAGAGAGCATGTTAAGTTTTTAGCTGTCGCATCACAGAGTTTGATGGAGGAATTCCGACGAATGTCTTTGCCGTCAGTGAATGCTTCCCGCATCCCAGCTAAAATCAACAACAACAAGGGTAAACAAAAGGTTACCACTTATTAGGTACCTAAGAAAGATGAAAAGGCCCTTATTTTTCATGTCTCTCTCAAAGCACATAATACCTCCCAATGGTATTTTGATAGTGGTTGCTCTAGGCACATGACTGGTGACGTATCCTTCTTTACCTCCCTCGAGGATCGAAAGGAAGGCAAGGTCATATTTGGAGATGGGAGAAAATTTATCATAGTAGGATGAGGGATGGTAGAGATACCCGGATTTCTTAAGATAGAGAACGTTCTGTACGTGAAAGGTTTGAAAGTTAATTTATTCAGCATTAGCCAGTTGTGTGATGCTGACTTTATAGTAAAGTTTGATCGAAATGAGTGTAATATTTATGATCAAGTTGGTAAACTATTATTGCAAGGGGTGAGGACTGAAGATAACTGCTATGGGATTATACCCAAGTTCTCATTTGTCTGCAATAGCACCACGATCACTCCTATGGATCTGTGGCATCAACATCTAGGTCACGTGAACTTTAGAGATTTAGATCATCTTGTTAAAAAGAACCTAGAACGTGGCTTGCCATCCCTTGGAAAGCCAACTTCCAGGATTTGTGGACCCTGTCAGTTGGGTAAATAAGTTTGTAGTCCCCATAGGAATTTACATTCCATTACCACCTCTCGTGTGCTTGAGCTGATTCACATGGATCTTATGGGTCCTACTCGTACTGAGAGTCTGGGTGGTACGAGGTATATCCTCTTGATGGTGGATGATTTTTATAGATATTCGATTGTAGGTTTTTTGAGAGAGAAATCCAATGTTGTAGAGTTTTTAACGACCAAATGTCGTCTCCTACAAAGCCAACACGTAGTCACTATTAACAGGATACGTAGTGACAACGACACGAAATTTATGGAAGCAAAGGTAGATCTTTACTGTGATAGCCTTGGAATTAAACATGAAATTTCGTCTGTAAGGACTCTTGAGCAAAATGGGATCATTGAGAGGAAGAATCGAACGATTCAGTAAATGGCTAGATCTATGCTTTGGGATTGTAAGGTTGCTAGGAGATTTTTGGCAGAAGCAGTGTTTACCGCGTGCCACAGAGTGAACAGGGTTTTCCTACGTCCACACATACTTAAGACGCCTTATGAATTATGGACTGGATAAAAACCCAACCTTGCATATTTTCGTGTCTTTGGGAGTAAATGCTACATCCTAAGGGATAGAGAGCAATTAGGAAAGTTTGACTCCCGGAGTGATGAGGGAATCTTGCTTGAATATTCATCAAATAATAGAGCATACCGGGTTTACAACCTGAGCAGCTCTAAGGTTATGGACTCAATAAACGTCACCGTGCAAGATGACGAACCTCCCGACGTTTGTTGATCCTAGCCTTCAGTGTGAGGATGAGGACTTTTCTGGGAGCGATTTACTTGTCCCTCACACACACCTTCTGGACCCTATGTCTGTGTTAGGGGATAAACCTGCTTGGGTTCGCAAGAGTCATAACCCTCCCCCCATTGTATTCAATCCCACCTTAGGGGTCAAGACTCGTGATCAGCTAGAGAACGTTGTTAGTCATTTTTGCTACACGTCCACAGTCGAGCCCAAGAATCACTCAAGGATGAACACTAGATATCTTCTATGCAGGTTGAGTTGCTTCAGTTTAAAAAGAATAACTTCTGGGAACTTGTCCCCCGACCTAGTGAGACGAATGTGATAGGTACCAGGTAGATTTTTAAGAATAAAATAGATGAAAATGGTACCATAATAAAAAACAAGTCTAGGTTGGTCGCTCAAGGCTACGCACAGATAAAGGGTGTAGACTTTGGGGAGACATTTGCTCCTGTTGAGAGGCTTAAGTCCGTCCGCTTACTACTCGCCATCTCATGTCATCTTCTCTTCAAGTTATATGAGATGGATGTCAAGAGTGTCTTTCTAAATGACATTCTATAAGAGGAGGTTTACGTGGAACATCCAAAAGGGTTTGAATACCCTAAGCACTTGGAGCACGTCTACTATCTGAGGAAAGCCTTGTATGGTTTGAAGCAAGCACCTCGTGCTTGGTACGAGAGACTTACTTCCTATCTCTTAGCCCGTGGATTCAAGAGAGGGGGAGTTGATATGACGTTGTTTGTCAGGAGAGATGATGTTGTTATTTTGGTTGCCTAGGTTTATGTGCTCTTTGGATCCACGTGCTCCCAGTATGCTCACCTCTTTGCGGATGAGATGAAAAGTGACTTTGAGATGAACATGGTAGGTGAGCTTACTTTCTTTATTGGTCTCCCGGTTCGTCAGCTAGAGGATGGGGTGTTCATATCCCAATCCAAGTATGCTAAATACCTAGTGAAGAAAGTTGGTTTAGACTCCGCTAAGCATGCACGTACACCTATGAGTACTTCTACCAAGCTTAGTAAGGACACTTCAGGCAATGACATAGAGCAAACCTTGTATCGGAGTATGATAGGTAGTCTTATCTACTTGATTGCCAGTCATCTCGATATAGCCTTTAGTGTTGGAGTCTGTGCGCGATATCAGGCATCCTCGAAATAGTCACACTTACTCGCTCTAAAATGTATTATCAAATACGTGAGTGGGACTCTCTCCTACGGTATTTGGTATTCCTTTGATACCGATGATCATTTGTCCACCTATTCGCAAGCCGATTGGGCAGGGGATGTAAATGGTTGTAGGAGCACTTCTGATGGGTGTTTCCACTTTGGTTCTGCCCTTGTTTCCTGGCTAAGAAAGAAGCAAAACTCCTCTTTTTATCCACTGCGGAGGCTGAGTACATCGTCGCCGGGAGTTATTGCACGCAACTTTTGTGGATGAAGCAAATGTTGGAGGATTATGGGATTTCACAGGACACCATGACCATCTCCTGTGATAACACGAGCGCGATACATATATCTCGTAATTCGTTCCAACATTCGCGCACAAAGCACATCAGGATACGCAAGCACATTATACGTCAGTTAGTTGAGGAAAAAGTCGTATCCCTGAGTTTCGTACCCACTAACCTTTAGTTAGCCAATATTTTCACGAAACCTTTAGATGCCCTTAGATTTGAGAGTCTTAGGATGTCTTTAGGGATTTTCACAATTTACTGAAGAGATGGTCCGTGTCAAGTATAGGATGCATTTTTTTTCATGCTCATATAATTCTGCTCCTTTTTCTAGTTTGTATCATTTTTATACTTATATACATTTAGGCTTTTATTATTTCTTTAAAAAAATGAAAAATAAAAAAAGATTTTCTTTTATTTTGAGAAAACCAAAAAAACTCAAAAAGATTTTGTAGTTTGTTTTGCACGGTTTATGAATGAACACTTAGGATGACCAAGTCGCAACTTCATGCCATTTCCATGTGAATGTTTGATAGTGATTTGAGATAATATGTTATGTCATTCATGTGCTTTACAAATTTTGGAGTCTTTGAGTTGCTATAGTGTTTCTACCTACATGTTTGACTCACTTTGTCCTTTATTGCACACATGAACGGATTTGTTTGATGTTTGTTCTTAGCAAATCACGTGTTGGTTACGTATTTTCATCTCAATTCTGTCTATTACAACGAACCAAACACTACAGCAAAAATAGCAATTTGGCACACCTTGATATTAAAAATTTGGAACGGTTTAAAACTGTGCCAGATTTTGGCACTGTTTAATAGAAATTTGTCACACTTTAAAACAGTACCAAAATTTGGCACTGTTTTAAAGTGTGCCAAAATTGAGTACACTTACTAAAATATATAATACCCAAAAAACACTTTTCTAGATCACTTTTCATTCTCGCTCTCTTCGGTCGCCCGCTTTTCGCTCACTCTCTCCTCATTCCAGCTCACTCTGTTTCTCTCTAGGTCGGCGGTCGACGGTCGGTGCTAACTCTTTCTCTATGCGGTCGGCGCTAACTCTTTCACTCTCACGGTGGTCAATCTCTCTCTAGATCGGCGGTCGGTGCACTTTCTCTCTACGGTCGGCGCTCTCTCTCTCCATCCCACTTTCTCTTTCTCCGATCACTACATTGTTCTCTCACTCCACTCATCCCAATCATGTATTATTTTTTTTAACCTAAGTTAGGTATAAGATTTGATCCTAGAGTTTATGATATGCGTGATTTGATTCGTGTTTGCTTTTTACGGTTTTATATATACATTTTTAAATATTTATTATTTTTTTTTAATGTGTGCGTTTTTGGTGATTTGATAATGTAAAAAAAATCAATGGTTTTTGGATGGACGTTGGAATCTTTTAGTGGTAATCTATGTTTTTATGTTCTTACCCTCCTATTTAAAATTTATATTTGATCTGATTCGTATAGGTTACGGAGTTTTAAGAAAATTTAAGTGCTAAATATTAAATAATAATGTAAAAATAACAAATTGAAAAGTAGACACCCCACTAATTAAATGGATAAATGAGATTATGTGTTGAAAATTAAAAATAAAAATAAAAAAACTATTTAAATAGTAAGTAGACATTAATACTAAACATTCAATAATGATGTTACACATGTAGAAAAACCTTAGACCCGTTCAAAAGGTCTCACTATGACTGTGGTGAGAACTCTTGAATTGTCCCATTTTTTGGAAAGTTTGGAAATGCAAAAGTTTGTATTGTACATAATGTTTATGCATGTCCTATTTTGAAAAATTCGGTGGTATCTCTTTATGTTCTTTGGGTGCATACTAGATTGATGTAGTGTTTTGTGTTTTCTTGGTTGAAAAACTTAAGTAACACATGAACACTCCCAATTTAAGTTGTGTACTTGAAGAACTGTAGGGAGATGCTGACGAAATTTTTCAGATTAGGACATGGCATTAGACATTATGAACAATAAAAAATATGCATTTTCGAATTGGATAGGACCCTTACCCTGTAGAGGAGATGGAGGAAATATAGGAGCTCAAATATATACATATATACACTTGAATAAACTTAAATATATTTACAGTAAGCGTTTATATTATAATGTGTGTTCTTTAAACTTATCAGTATGTCGTCGGGAATCAACAAAGAGTGGATAAATGAGAAAAACATCGAGACTGATACATATAGAGATGGGGTGTTACAGTTTCTACATTATGTGCCTAGTAATAGTTCGAATGCTAAACATTCATGTCCCTGTAGATGTTGTCGAAATGGGAAAGGACATGTTGTTATAGATGATATATTCGTTCATTTAATGACGAACTATACCTTATGGCATTTTCATGGTGAGACATTAGTTGTTGATCAATTCCAACAACCACCCCAATATGTGACACCGACAGAACACGCTGATGTGCACAATATTTCAATTTTGAATGATCTTGTGAATGATGCTTGTGAGATGTTTATGGGTGAAGCGGAACCTAGTGAACCTAATTGTGTAGGCAGTGATGAATCCCCCCAACTTTTGAGGTTTCCAATGATTCGCACAAATATAAATACAAAGGCAAGAAGTATGATCGTTTACATCAACTCGCACAGGAGCCATTGCACCCAGCTACTGGTTCTTCGCGTCATACCACAATGTATGCTCTTATAAAGTTGAATGATTTGAAAACACAATTCAATTTATCGGATGGTGCTACAGGTGGAATTTTTAGATTGATAAATAAACTACTTCCTGAAGAGAACAACTAGACAACTAGTTATATAGAAATGAAAAACACCATTAGAGATCTCGGTATGGATTATGTTAAGTATGACGTATGCATTAACAACTATATGCTATTTTGGAAAGAGAATGAAAAATCTACTAGATGTATAAAATGTGGTTCTAAGAAGGTAACACGACATTTCCCTCTAATCCCTAGGCTAAAATGATTGTATACCATAAAATGGATAGCAGAGAAAATGACCTGGCATGCTCGTGCAAGCTCTTGTATGGAATTCTTGCATCATCCCCGAGATTCAGCAGAAGGGGTAAATTCAAACATTATGTGGAGAGATTTTGTAAAAGATCCGCAGAATATTTGACTTGCAATAGCAACTGATGGTTTCAGCCCGAATAACATGTTTGGTCGTAAGTATAGTTGTTGGCTAGTGATAATTCAACCTCTCAACCCTCCTCCATCAATGTGTATGAAAAGTGAGTTTTCAATGCTGTCTGTATTTATTCCCAGATCAAAGTCACCATCAAGTAATATTGATGTCTTCCTCCAACCGTTGGTCGATGAGTTAAAGATCTTATGGTCTGGAGTTGAGGGTTAGGATGCGTACAAAAATGAGAAATTTCATTTAAAAGCCATGTTGATGTGGGGTATACATGATTTTCCAGCTTATGGGATGTTAGCAGGTTGTTTAACTCAAGGTTACAATGGGTATCCTGTTTGTTCTATAAATACACCTTCTCAATATCTTCCTAAGTCAACGAAATGTTGTTACCAACGATCTCATATGTTCCTTCCTAAAGACCATTGATGATGCTGGAAATAGCACCACCAGGTAAGGTGTATATGAGCTCTAATCAACGTATAACAATGGAAACACAAGTATATCAAGTATAAGAGAAAGAGGTGAGGAGAAGAGGATCAACTCCCAGAGTATAAGTGGTTCAGCCAATTAGGCCTACGTCCACTGTGCAAGTGTGTGATTAATATCACTGTATGAGTGCACTAATGGCCATGGATACGATCTCTCAAGCTCTCTCTCTTTACTGTATGTTTGAACAGAGTTTCAGCTAGGGTTGCCAATTTTGGATCCTTTACAAGGTAGAGGATGACCTCTATATATAGTGCCTGGGGGGTGTAATGTCCCCCCCAAGCATGCAATGAACATGTGCATAATGATCGATCCAGTATGAGAATGATACCTGGATGATCTCATGTAGATAATGATGACCTCAATATTCCCTCACGTGTGGGGAATGATTCGGTTATAAGTGATTGTGCACATGTGTTCCCAATAATACATATGCTGATAAGGGTTCGGCTATCTGTGAATGATCCCAACCTCGGCCTGGAAGAGGACAAGGTGGTAACCTTGGCTCCGTGGGAGAGTTGAGGTAAGGCATGTTGAGCTGTGACATCGACCTGGGCCGAGGTAATGGTGGCGTAGCAGGAACTTCGGCTGATCCTCAATCGAGATTCGTTATGATGATGGGATGGCAACCTCGGCCTGAACCAAGCCGAGGTTGCAAGCCTTGGATGGCCTGATGGATAACCTCCCCTGTAGATTATAGAGACCTCACCTGTCGAGGTAACGAGTAACGTCAGCCTTGGCCGACCTTGCTTCGGGCGAGACCGCTGGTTGTTGATCTAAGGCCCTTCCAACATTGGCCATCTCCATGGTCGAGGTTGATGTCTCTGAGCCGATGGGGTACATATAGGGAATATCAATCACCCCTTATCCCTTAGTTACCTGTGTGATCAGGTGCCTAAGGGGTATATTTACTCGAGGTTGGACTTCCTTAGGTGTTAATACCTTTTTGACAAGTGTCAGCTGCTGAAGTGGCTAGCGTGCCTGACAGGTGTAATAATTGCATTCTTTTGGGCTCCCAAGGCAATGATGAGCTTTGGGATGCGTGTGGGGCTATTTGAGGGCTTAACCTTTATTTCCTTTCTCTTTATTCCCCACTCTTTCATTTTCTCGCCTGAAATTTTTTGCTTATCTCTCTCTCTACCAGAGTTTGGTTAGCAGTGCTTTTGGTGGCCTTTCCTTGCCAACTTCTCTCTTTCTACTTCACACATCCTCTTCAGGTATCGTCTATCACCCCTCTTTCTCCATTTATTGCACTTTTCTGACTTGTTCTTCCTTTTGTTGCAATTTTTGGCAAGTTTATGCCTTTTCCGGCGAGACTAAGATTTTTTCGACGAACTGTTCTTTAATTGTTCTTATTTAAAAGCTTAGTTTGATCCTTAGTCAATTTGTCAATCCTGTTTATTTAGGAGAGCCACAAGTGTAGGGTATACCTCATATGCTCATACCCCTTTACCAACTCTTAGAGGAATTCCCCTCTCTTAGGGATAAGACCTTAGATAAAATTAAGCATATTGAAAGAGCCCAAGAGGAGGATCGTAGGGCAGAGGAATTCCCCCTCAAACCTATCTTTCCACCCCCTCTGAAGGTCATATACCCTGAGCCATCCGAACCAGTTAAATCAGCATAGGTCCCAGTTGAAACTACCCTCATGTCTGAGTCTGAGTCGTCTACCTTAGACCCTATGTCTATGGACTCTTTTCAAGAGGCTATGGACTTTTCCACTCAGTAGGATCAGGTCCCTAATCAAGTCAAGGTTTCTAGTCGGGCCTCATCTCACAAGAGTTCAAGCACATCGCACTCTTCCTCCGACGTTGAGGTTGTAAGACCTAGCGTTGCTGTTCTACCAATTCTTGAAGCCATTACCCTATCGGTTGTCACAGGTGCTGAGTTCGCTCAGAGGTTCCCAATTGGTCACCCATCGTCTTCTCAGGTCGACGTTGAACCCGATGATAATGATGATGCTGAGAGCGATGTTGACACCTCTGAGGCGTCCGAGATAGAGAGCACTATCACCGAGCTCGACCTTCTTTCCTTCAGGCATCTATATTCCATTAGTCCCTCCATAAAACTTAAGAAACCTCAGAGGGGAGAGAGGGCTTTCGGTGGTTGAGATGGCAAGATTTGCCTGTATGAGCAGATGTTCAAGTTAGGATTTCGTCTGCCCATTTATCCCATCATTAGGGCCATACTTTCCTACATCAACTTAGCTCCTTCTCAGTTATCCCCCAATGTTTGGAGGGTGATAATTAGATCTATAGTTCTATGCAAGGCAGTCCACCATTCAGACCTTCCTGTCCAGATCTTCACCGGGTGCTACATCCCTTCCTCTGCCAGGAATCATCCGAGCTATTACCATTTCTTAGCTCGAAAGTCAACTAAAAAGATGTTACAGGTCACCCAAACTAGTAACCATAATTGGAAGCTGTGGTATTTCTTTGCCTCAGGGGCATGGGAATTTGGCCCTTGTGTCCCCTCTTCGAACTTAGAGCCGAGGATACCCCTGGGATGGGGCAAGGTGCCAATGGCTACCAGGGCTGACCCTGGGCTAAGCTAAAATAATATTCAAAGAGTAAAAGACCTTCAAGATCAGGGGGAGCATGGTTTGTTGGTCAAGTCCGAACATCTGATGACCCCCTATTATCTCTTTGAGACTGGCCTTAAGGGGAGTCCTCTGACAGAGCTCCATAAGTGCTTATTTTATTATTTCAGCAAGTTAAACCTCTGACTTTTTATGTCTCTAATCTTCTAACTCAGACCTTTCCATTTGCAGAGCGCCCCAAAGGCATTTCGAACGAAGTCTAGGAGATGTCTGCCCCAAGTCTTACGATCTGGTGAAGAAGGCAGGCCTGAATGCACCCCCTCCTCCTCCACCGAAGAAAAGTGTCGGCATGTCCAAGGCCAATGCTGTAAGAAAGAGGAAAACTACAACCACCTCCCCTGAGGATCAGAGGAAAAGTAAGGCCCAAAAGGCCATTCCCATATCCTCTGAAGATGCATTGGCTACCCGTCTGGAGCAGCTAAAAATTAATAATAGCATAATAGGCCACAGTTTGCAAGCGTTGGATGCCATCGGCTCTACTATGACCGATGTTGACAAACGCTTTTGTCGCTCCATAGACACTCCTCTACTGGTTGAGTTTGGCCTTCACAGGTCCATTCAGGTATAACTTTGGATTTCAGTTTAATTTTGAAGTGTAACCTCTATTTTGAATTTGAACTTATACATTTAATTTCTTAATTTACAGGGCCTCGTTGCTATGCACCATCTTGCCAACTGGACTCTGAAGAAGTTGCCCCTCATCGAGAAAGGCCAAGAGGCCGAGAAGGTGCAAAGCTCCCTGAATGCAGAGGTAGATCGTGTGAAGTCTGCCTTTGAGGGATCTGATAATAAGGTTAAGGAGTTAGAGAAAGAGATCTCCAAGCTTAAAAAGGACCACACCATTGCTCTGAAGTCCAAGGACGACGTTCTTCAGCAGAAAACTGATGCTACAGTGACGGCAGCCCTTGAGGATGCTTCTGATGGGATCTTGGATGATTACAAAGTCTATGATAAATTCATTAGCTTTGGGTTTTAATACCTCGAAAGAGATATTAAGGACACTGGAAAATGGTAGGTTGCAAAGGATAAGGAGTCAGGGAACTTGAAAGCCTCTGACTTTATTGGTCTGGGTTTTGGCAATCCTTAATTTTCCTAGGCCCTTCAAGAGATTGAAAATGAAGATGCTTCCCCTGCAGAGATAGCACCTTTGGATGTTACTGAGACTGAAGGCGCCAACCTCCAAGATGATGGGGCCGAGGTGACCAACATCGGTCAGGGGAATGAGGTCGAGGATGCCAATACTGTAGCTGCAAACCCTTATGCCTTTTTTGTGAACCTTTATGTAATTCTCTGATTTTTATTTCAAGATGTAACTTCTGATTGTAAAATCGGTTACCTTGTATCTTTTAACTCTTAGTTTATATTAACTTCTGATACATACTTCACTTCCTTATTTGTTGAGTGTTCTTTGAATGATTTTCTTTGTTATGCAATGTGTATTTAGGTCTGAGGTCATCAACTAAGATGTTATCCCCATAAATAATTTTCACCAAGTTAATGATGTCTAGGGTCTGAGGTCATCCAAGTATAATGTCTGATCTCAGACCTTGTCACCAAATCATGATGTTATAAGGTCTGAGGTCATCAACTAAAATGTTATCCCCATAAATAATTTTCACCAAATTAAGGATGTCTAGGGTCTGAGGTCATCCAAGTATGATGTCTGACCTCAGACCTTGTCACCAAATCATGATGTTATAAGGTTTGAGGTCATTAACTAAGATGTTATCCCCATAAATAATTTTCACCAAATTAATGATGTCTAAGGTCTGAGGTTATCAACTAAGATGTTATCCCCATAAATAATTTTCACCAAATTAATGATGTCTAGGGTGTGAGGTCATCCAAGTATGATGTCTGACCTCAGACCTTGTCACCATGATGTTGTAAAGTCTGAGGTCATCAACTAAGATGTTATCCCCATAAATAATTTTCACCAAATTAATGATGTTTAGGGTCTGAGGTCATCCAGGTATGATGTCTGACCTCAGACCTTGTCACAAAATTATGATGTTATAAGGTCTGAGGTCATCAACTAAGATGTTATCCGCATAAATAATTTTCACCAAATTAATGATGTCTAGGGTCTGAGGTCATCTAAGTATGATGTCTGACCTCAGACCTTGTCACCAGATCATGATGTTATAAGGTATGAGGTCATCAACTAAGATGTTATCCCCATAAATAATTTTCACCAAATTAATGATGTCCAAGGTGTGAGGTCATCAACTAAGATGTTATCCCCGTAAATAATTTTCACCAAATTAATGATGTCTATGGTCTGAGGTCATCCCAAGGATGATGTCTGACCTCAGACCTTGTCACCATGATGTTATAAGGTCTGAGGTCATCAACTAAGATATTATCCCCATAAATAATTTTCACCAAATTAATGATGTCTAGGGTCTGAGGTCATCCAAGTATGATGTCTGACCTCAGACCTTGTCACCAAATCCTGATGTTATAAAGTCTGAGGTCATCAACTAAGATGTTGTCCCCATAAATAATTTTCACAAAATTAATGATGTCCAGGGTCTGAGGTCATCCAAGTATGATGTCTGACCTCAGACCTTGTCACCAAATCATGATGTTATAAGGTCTGAGGTCATCAACTAAGATGTTATCCCCATAAATTATTTTCACCAAATTAATGATGTCTAGGGTATGAGGTCATCCATATGATGTCTGACCTCAGACCTTGTCACCAATTCATGATGTTATAAGGTCTGAGGTTATCAACTAAGATTTTATCCCCATAAATAATTTTACCATTCGAGCATAATGAACCAAGTATTGTCACAGGAACTGATCTTCTCATTAATAATCTCTTCATAGGATGATACATTTACATGAAAGCCCTGGTAACATCATATGTAATACTTTTTTAGATGATCAGCATTCCAAGGGATGGAGAAAGGTTCCCCTTCGAGGTCTTCTAGCTTGTAGGTCCCAAGTACAACCTCCTCAATCACTTTATAAGGACCATGCCAATTTGGGTGAAGCTTGTTTACCTTCTGCAACGTCTTCTTCAACACCAGGTCCCCTACAGCTATGGGCCTTGATTTTACCCTTTGATTGTAGAATTTTGTTATTCTTTGCTGGTAAGGTGCCTGCCTAACTTTTGCGTCTTCCCTTATCTCTTCAATCAAGTGTAGGTCGAGTCTTCTCTCCTCCCCATTCTTCTCAGGGTCATAGGTCTGAATCTTATGAGTATGGAGTCCTACCTCTGTCGGTATGATGGCCTCTGAGCCATGTGATAACATAAACGGGGTCTCACCTGTTGGTGTCCTAGTCATCGTTTTATAGGCCCATATTACAGCATAAACCTCTTCAGTCCATTTTCCCTTAGCCTCTTCCAACCTCTTCTTGATCCCATCGAGAATTGTTCTGTTAGTGACTTCGGTCGGATCGTGCCTGAGGTCGGCCAGGAGAAGAGAAAAATTGCTTTATCCCAACTCTTTCGCAGTATTTTTCCAAGGAAGAATTCTTGAACTGGGTTTCGTTGGCCGAGATGAGGGTATTTGGGAGGTCATGTCTGCATATAATGTTTTTCCAAATAAATTGTAAGGTCTTCTACTCTGTAATCGTGATTATCGACTCAGCCTCTACCCATTTGGAGAAGTAATCAATGGGGACTATTAGAAATTGGTAATTATTTGCAGCCCTTGGCAGGGGTCCTACTATGTCAATTACCCATACTGCGAATGGCCTTGGGGAACTGATTGACATCATAGGCTGATGAGGTTGATGTGGTATAGTGGATAATCTCTGATATTTATCGCACCTCTTCACGTAGGCTACAGCATCTTTGGCCAAGGTCGGCCACCAATATCCTTGTGTGATAATCCTCTTCGCCAAAGGTCTCCCTTCTATGTGACTGGAGCAAGAACCCTCGTGTACCTCCTACAGGACGTGGGGAACTTCGGTGGGATGAACGCATCTGAGGAGAGGTAATAGGAATCCCTTCCTATACAGGACATCTCCTACTATTAAGAACTTTGCAGCTCTGTACCTCAATTTTCTCCTCTCTAACTTTGACTCCGGTAGCACCCCCTCTCTGATATATCTGATAAGGGGATCCATCCATGAGTCCCTTAGGTTCAAATTGAGGCAAGGTTTACTGACCTCTTCTTCTTCAATGGTTGCTCTGGGTAAGATCTCAATAGGGACTGTCCTTCTGATATCTGTCCTCGTTACTGAAGCTAGCCTTGCTAATGCGTCTGCATGACTGTAGTTTTGCTGAGGTATTCTCTTCATCTTTACCTCTTCTAAGCCTTCGAGTATTGTTCTCACCCTCTTGAGGTATTTGTCCATCCTTTCATCCTTGGCCTCATAAACCCCCAATACTTTATTAACAACCAACCTTGAGTCACTGTGAAGGACGAGTCATCTTATACCAATGGTCCTTGACAAGGAGAGGCCTGCTATCATGGCCTCATATTCTGACTCGTTGTTTGACGCCTTGAAGTTAAACCTTAGGGCATATTCGATGTTGGTACCATCCGGGTCTGAGAGTATCAGGCCCGCACCGCTTCCACTTTTGCAAGAAAACCCATCAACGAAGAGGTTCCAGATGTCTTTATCTGATGAGAAACCCTCTTCTAACATGATTCCCTGCCTGAAGAGGTACCGGTCTTCCTCATTCTCGACTATTCCATCTCTGATTTTTTTGGGAATAACCTCTTTCGGGTGTCGAAAGACGGTACTGTTTGACCCTTCTGCAGTCTCTAGATTATTCTCAACCTCGACCTCTTCCCATGTGAACTCTACGACAAAATCTACCAGTGCCTGCCCTTTGATGTCCGTCCTAGGTGTAACCCCCCTTCTAATTAAATACCGGGTGACCAGTCCCATACCAAATTAAAATAGAATATACAGTTGGCTCATTCTTAGCATCACCGTCGAAAACATTTACAAATCACCCAATACCCAATTAAGCTGGTGTTAAAAACTTTCCAAATTTTAATTCAACAAAATCCATTTTTAGTTTAAGAATAACACAACACGTTTTATTCTACAACACTAATAACTGAACAGATAACACAAAAGACTTTAAATGCAATTGGAATAAACATTCCAAAATAATAATCCAATACAGTAATCCCAACAATATGAAATGTATTAAAATGACCCAAGTACAAGATTGTATTTTGACTCAGATAGAAAAGAGATAACTGAATCCTTTGGGCGACATGCCCTAACTAAAAGATCACTGTGAATCAAATGAAGATAAGCGTCTAAGCAATACTCCATAGCTCGTCAAAATCAACTAAGGTTGGCGTCCCTGCTGCTGGACACCTGATATAGAAGATAAAATAGAAAAGAAAATATGCAAGGAAACGGGTCAGAGCCCGCTTGTGAAAATGATTTTGAAAACAGCAAGTATTTAACAAGTGCAATAAAGCATTTATTATGTACATGTTAGTATCCGGACTCTCACTTGATATTCTCACCTCTCAGCTAGAGTGCACACTTAACGTTTCCTATTGACCTCCTAGTTAATGGTTCCTCTTCACAAATTTCCATAATATAATTATATCCCATATCATAACCCCGTATGTCCCATACCATACGTAATATAATGATTCATATACGTTTCTCATTAACATGAATCATTTCTCATTAATATGAATTAAGCTTTTCAATTCTATAAGAATAAACATTCATTAACTTAATTCCATTCTCTTTCTCTATTCACCGTTATCTACAATTATCACACAGTAGATGATTTAACCACAATATACCCATTCATTTATTTAATTCATTATATATATATATATATATATATATATAATACGGAACCCCGAGCCACAGCTACGGTGCATTGCATTACTCTGCTATCATGTCCCATAATCACAAGTCACCGAACAGGGGACAAAAGGTTCGGTAAGGATTCCACGAACCACAAACAACAACATACAAGTTGGAGGCGAACATAGTTCACATACCCATGGGTCACGCACATACCTACGTACCCACAGTCAGCGGACTTATCAACTCCCCAATAAGCCTTTCATAGACCTATGTTCTTGAGCGACAAATCAAAGATCCCATGGATTCATTAGGATATGACTGCCCTCACGCGCAAACCTCCCATCGATAGCAAGTAAGCTAGGTATGTCATACACATAAATCATCAATCAAAAAATAGGCATTATCATACCTATAATATACTATCAACAAGGTACTCACATTACCCTTAGATTATTCCCATACGTAGCATTATATCTCTTTAAATCCCACGTACTAAAATATCATAATTTTACTTCTTAATTTAATTATCCCCGAGCCTCACTCAATACTCAAGGTTCAAATAGATTTTTCCTCAATAGTATATTCAGTAAGAAGTCACTAATACCCTACTAGTCCACATCGTCATATCTCCCGAATTATTACGAATAATCTCTCCCTTTAATTAGGGTTAAAATCGATTATTTCAAATCTCTTATAAACACATCCTCTATCAACTAGGATTGAATACCATCATCTCATAGCTCATAGTCTATAGTGTTTCATTCACACTATATGACTTATCAACAAAACCAACATCCTCGTATCCTATAACATCTCTCCACTCCCGACGTCGTTAAGGTTCATGCGCGGAGCGTCTCGCAAATCGAAATCCAAACAAGGAACCCCTCCAATACATTACTACTTAACTTTGTCGATCGTGGAGGTCCGTCAACTTCAAATACGCAACCGGGATAACCTCATCCCCTCTTCCAACTAAATGTCGTCTGAACTCCCATCTCTATCTAGGAGCCATACCACTAAGCGCTTGTATTACACTTAGTCCTTGCGCAATCAATGATGAGCTTAAACTCACACCTCGATGTTCAAATTGTAACCCTAAGGCTACCCAGGTATTATATTAAATCTCCCTACTGGACCTATCCTTAATCCTCATGCATACAAATTAGAATCCAACACATGAATCTAACAACCAAAATTTCTTCCAATATAATTATCATCATTATAATCAATTAAATCCCAATCAAATTAATTCGAATCTTATCTAGGGCCTTGTTGATACCAAATTTAATCTGCTGACGTGGCCCAATTGAATGAAGACGCGTGGCATTCTTCATAGTAACGACAAACTACAACGAGGAGCACTGCTTCCCCGATGAACTCATACGCTCCGAGGAACTCATACGCTCCGAGAACAAGACCTCTCTGAGGAACTCCTTAGTACCGAGAAGCTTAGGCCGTCCGAGCAACTTAAGCGGTCCGAGCTGCATCTCGATCAAAGCATTAATAACAGGATAACTAACAGTTTGACTGTTCATTAAATGCTCATCAACCAGACGCACACGCTAAAGGGGCATTGAATGTATTACCTCTTCATATGTACATCATTTAATGTATTACCCTTTCACATTGTAGCCTCAGGGCTATAAATACATTGTACAATCCTCATTGTAAGGGGACCGTAATTTCTTGAGAGAACTTGTAATCGAGAATTCCTAAACACTCGGCAATAACACAACAGTGGACGTAGGCCATTCTTATAAGGCTGAACCACTTTAAAATTCTTTATCTCATTTATTTATCTGTGATTGAATTATTAGATAAGATCTAATTTTTTACATCAACAGATTGGCGCCGTCTGTGGGAAACGACTGGTAATATCGTTTTTCACCAAAAACAATCCATTATAAATGGCTGACATTCCGGAATCCAGCAATCGAAACACTGGAACCCCTCCAAACCCATCTGCTCTGCTAAATATTCCAGATCTGGCTGGAATAATGATAAATCTGGCTCAGGGCCAGATCGTCATGCAAGAAACAATGCGACAACTCATCCAAACTCTCCATGGCGGTGCATCAGCCCATTCAGGACCACGAAGTATTCAAAGAAACACCCGTGCACCATCCTCGCATACTAGGCATACCAATTCATATCGTAATGAGGAATCTGAAGATTTTTCTTATCAACCTCGACGAACTTCGTCAGTGCGAGCCACAGATACTGAACAACGTGTCACTCTCTCTTCAGAAAGGACTAGTGCCCTAGTAAGATTAAGCAGAGTATCTCCTTTCGATCGATTAGGTCATAGGAGGAACAAAAGTCCTCTTATATCCCCGTCGAGGAGCTTTCGACGACCATCAAACTTAAGGGAAGGATCTGCCCAGTCGCGACCAGCTGCTCGTCAAGATAGATCCTATGATCGACCAGCTGCTCGTCAAGATAGATCTCAGGAAGTCACTTCAACGCGATCAGTTGCTCGAACCAATAGGCCCGAGGAAGGGAATGATGCCTGGAAAGGATCTATTCAGAGGCTGGAGGATAGATTAGGGGAAATGGCTAAGGCCAAGAACCCTCTACAACGAACCTTTGTTCGAGGAACACCTTTTTTCCAGTCCATAGTAGATTTTCCAACACCATCAAAGTTCAAAGCACCTGTTGTGACCCCCAAATATGATGGAAAGGCTGACCATGTCCTTTATATAGAACAATACCAAGCTGCAGCCGACATCTATGATGTTCCAGATGAGATGAGATGCAGAGCATTCTCGGGAACTCTTACCGGATCTGCTCAAATATGGTATAATAATCTTTCTCAGGGTAAGATTTCAACTTTTCTTCAACTGGCCGAGTTATTCATTGGGAATTTCTGTTTCGGGGCAAATCCAGTCAAACGAGTAGCACATTTGTTAAGTGTTAGACAAAAAGCTGGTGAGAGTACCAGAGATTAATAACTCATTTTAATAACGAGAAACTCGAAGTCATTGATTACGAGGAAAAGACAACGTTTACTGCCTTGCTGAGTGGACTACTGCCGAACAAGTTGTACTACACTTTGGCCAAAGATCCACCTAGAACCATGTCAGATCTAATGGGAAAAGCGTCCAAGATTATGAATGCCGAGGAGGCTATGGCTGCGAAGAAGAATATGGATGCCAAAGAAACCAAGGTGGAAGGTGATAAAGCTAAGAAGAAAGAACATAAGAACAATGGCAATGACAAACATTCAAAAAATAGGTCGATATGGGACGTAATGAAGAAATATGATAATTATACTCCTTTGAAGAAGGACATCAACCATGTTCTAGAAGAAATCAAGAACAACGAGGAACTGAACTGGCCAGAGAAAATGAAGGCAGACCCTAACAAGAGGAATAAGGCAAAGTACTGCGAGTTTTATAAAGATCATGGCCATATGACCAAAAACTGCATAGCTCTTTAAAATGAGATTGAAACACTCATCCGACGAGGAAAGTTGTCAAAGTATGTTGATCGTGGAAACGAAAGAAGAAACAACGACCGAGCAAGAGAGAGGTCTAGATCTCCTCGCCGAGCAGAGGAGAACAAGAAAAGAAACCATAAAGATGATCCAGAAGATGACCCGATCTTCCTAAGAGACCAAGGCAGCCAGAACGAGAGGTATTTTCAATACGATTTGGATCATTTGACTGTAATGTTATAACAGGTGGAGATGCAGGAGGAGGAGACCTTACTGCAGAGAGAAAAGCTTACCTCGGTGAGGCTCAAGCATGCTCGTACATTCAGCGAATAAATCTAGCTGAGGATGATCACCCGATAAAGGTGAACAAAGAGAAGTTGGTCATTGGGTTCTCAAAGAACGATTTCACAGGTGTTCTATATCCTCATGATGACCCATTGGTGATCAAAATGAGTATGAAATAAGTAATGATTTCGAGAGTACTGGTGGATAATGGTAGCTCGGCAGACATTATGTTCTACTCGTGCTTCAACAGTTTAAATTTAAAGCTATCTCAATTGGAGCCTTATCATAGACCCCTCATCGGTTTTGCTAGCGAGAAAGTATTTCCACTTGGGACGATCAAGTTGGATATATTCATCGGTACGTGGCCTGCTTGTCGAACAGAAAGAATACGCTTCTTCTTGATGGATAAGAATGTTCAATCATCATACAATATCATCATGGGAAGAGTAGGATTGAAGAAATTCGAGGTTGTACCATCTAAAGTGCATCAGTGCCTAAAATTTCCAATAAATTTTGGAGTAGGAGTTATGAAAGGTGACCAGAAAGTAGCTCGGGAATGCTATTATTCATCCGCCGAGCAAGAGGAATTGGAGGAATCAAGGAAAAAGACTACTGCCTATCAAGTGGATGAAGGTGCAGAAATTGAAACATTAGATCCCAGAGATGAGTCACAACTCATGAAGGGTCAAGTGGTGGAAGCTAATGAAAAAATCATTCTGGACGACGAGCACCCTGAACGAACTACTCAAGTAGGTTCGTCGTTGGAAGCATCACTAAAACAGGAATTGATAACTTTTCTAAGAAGCAGAAAGCAAACTTTTGCGTGGAGTCATGAAGATATGCCTGGGATAGATCCAAATTTCTTATGTCACGAACTCAATGTGAATAAGGAGATCAAGCCAGTGAAGCAGAGAAGAAGAGTGTTCAGCCCCGAGAAGAACCAAGCTATACAGGAGGAAGTCGAGAAGCTCCATAAAGCTTGTTTCATTGAAGATGTTAAATATCCAGACTGGTTAGCCAATGTGGTGATGGTAAAGAAGAAGAACAACAAGTGGAGGATGTGTGTAGACTTCACCGACCTCAACAAAGCATGCCCAAAGGATCACTTTCCATTGCCCCGAATTGATCAGCTGGTGGATGCTACCTAGGGACACGAGCTGCTGAGCTTCATGGACGCTTATTCTGGTTACAATCAGATCAAAATGAAACCTGAAGACAGGGAAAGTACTTCTTTCATTACCCCTAGGGGAACTTATTATTATAATGTTATGCCTTTTGGTTTGAAAAATGCAGGTGCGACATATCAGCGGCTAATGAACAAGGTTTTTGCTGAACAAATCAGTTGCAATATGGAAGTCTATGTTGACGATATGCTGACAAAGAGCAAGAAAGCTCCCGATCATCTAGTTGATTTAAGTCAAACTTTTGATCAACTGGATAAATATCAAATGAAGTTGAACCCGACGAAGTGCATATTTGGAGTACGATAAGGCATGTTCCTCGGGTACATTGTCAATCAGCGAGGCATTGAAGCAAATCTTGAAAAGATCAAAGATCTATTAGGGATGCGATCTCCAACGACGAAGAAGGAAGTACAAAGTCTCACAGGATGAGTAGCAGCACTCAACAGATTTGTGTCACGAGCAACTGATAGATGTCTCGCATTCTTCAAGACACTCCGAAAGACTTTTGAGTGGAATGATGAATGTGAGAAGGCTTTTCAAGACTTGAAGAAATACTTGGGAGCACCTCCACTGTTATCCAGGTCAGTGATGGGAGAAAAATTATACTTATATCTTGCAGTGTTCGAGAATGCAGTTAGCTCGGCGTTGATCAGAGTGGAGAATGGAGTGCAAAAACCGATCTATTACACAAGTAAGGCCTTCCGAGGAGCAGAGATCAGATATCCAAGGCTGGAGAAATTAGCATTGGCGCTAATTGAGGCGAGTAGGAGAATGAGGCCATACTTCCAGGCTCATACCATAGTCGTATATACTGATATGCCTTTGAGGCAAGCCCCTCATAAACTAGAAAAATCAGGGAGATTGATGTACTGGGCAATAGAGCTCGGTGAATATGATATAGTTTATGAACCCAGGTCATCGCTAAAAGGGCAAGCTGTAGCAGATTTTATAGCAGAGTTCACCTATCCTGATACCCCCGAGGAGAAAAAGTTGCTCGCTGATCAACCTGTGGATGTTACAGGATCAACAATCACAAGCTCGGACCAATTCCGATTGGTAAAAGAGCAAGTGGATGTTACAAGATCATCAAATTCGAGCTCAGACCAATTCCGATTGGTAAAAGGGCAAGAAGAGATGATCAATGAAGAGCAAGAAATATCCGGGGAGGATGAAAGGAAGCAATAAATATTTCACCGAGGAACTCTGACTGATCAGAAATTTGAAGACGAGTTACCTATATGGAGGCTATATGTAGATGGTTCATCTTGCACTACAGGATGTGGCGCGGGGATAGTTTTAAGCACTCCAGATGAGATCGACATGGAATACGCCCTACGTTTCCAATTTAAAGCTTCCAATAATGAGGCTGAGTATGAGGCCATGATTGCAGGTCTTAATCTGGCAAAAATTATGGAGGCGCAGCAGGTTATGGTCTTCAGTGATTCTCAATTGATCGTAAACCAAATGATGGGAGTATATGCATTCAAAGGAGAATTAATGATCAAGTATCAAGCAAAGGTGATGGAGTTAGTAGCAGAATTTGTTGCTATTCAGGTGGTCAGGATACCAAGAATGGAGAATGCAAGAGCAGACGCCTTAGCTCGACTAGCATCAGCTACTCGCACCGAGTTACGACGAACAATCCCAATTGAAGTTTTGGCTGGTCGGAGCATAGATGAAGATCTGACGACGAACTTTATTACCCTTGATTTAGGACCATCTTGGACGGATCCTATCAAGGCATATATTGAGGAGGGGGAATTACCAATTGACAAGCTCGCGGCCAAGAAATTGAAATTTAAAGTTGCTCGGTATGTATTAACAAATGGTATTTTATATAGACGAGGAATTATGGCAGGTTTGCAGAGATGTGTACATCCTACCGAGGTGAAAGATTTGATTGAAGAGATCCATAAAGGGTCCTGTGGAGCACATGTAGCAGCTCGGACACTTTTGCAAGGGTGATGACACAGGGATACTATTGGCCGACGATGAGGGCTGATTGTATAGCCTATGCCAAGAAATATGACAAGTGCCAACGCTTTTCCTCCATCCGAAGAACTCCACAAGCATTGTTGACACCTATAACTTCCCCTTGGCCATTTGCCATGTGGGGAATAGATTTGGTTGGACCACTGCCAATAATCAGAGGAAGATTCAAATACCTTGTCGTCGCAGTTGATTATTTTACTAAGTGGGTAGAAGCTAAACCTCTTATCGATATGACGTACGAGAAGGTGTACCAATTTGTTTGGAAGAACATCATTTCTCGATATGGTCTTCCTCATGCTTTCATCACAGACCATGGAACACAATTTGATAACGAGGAGTTCGCTGCCTATTGCCATCAGTCAAATATTTTGAAGGTCCATTCAGCGCCAGGCCATCCTCAAAGCAATGGACAAACTGAAGTGACAAACAGAACGTTGTTGAATGGTTTGAAGAAAAGACTGGACGATGCGAAAGCAAACTGGATCAACGAGCTACAATCAGTACTTTGGGCTTACCGAACTACTCCCCGAGTAGCAACTGGAGAATCACCATATATGCTGGCGTTTGGAAATAAAGCTGTTATACCTGCCGAGTTGGGTCTCCCAACACACAGGGTACTGAATTTCAATTCCCCTCTCAGCGACTTAATGAGAAGATTGGATTTATACATGCTCGAGGAAGTTACAGAAGAAGCAGCCATCAGAAATGCTGCTTACCAGCAGCGAACAGCTTTGTTCTACAACAAGAGGGGGAAGCAGTGCGACTTGAAAGAAGGAGATTATGTGCTAAAGAAGGTAATTCAAAATCATAATAAATTGGAGGCAAACTGGCATGGACCATACCGAGTTACAGAAGTTGTTCGACCTGGAACTTACCGAATAACAACTTTAGAAGGGGAAGAGTTTAAGAATGCATGGAATGCAGAGCACCTACGCAAGTATTATCAATGATAAATAAAATGAAGATATTCTGCCGAATTCTTTCTTTTTATTGAAAGTTTTTCGAGGAATACTAGTGCTACACACTACTCGGGGCAAAACTCGACAAAGCTCGGAAGACTCAGAAGAGTACTCAATTTTTTTCTCAAAAATGCCAACTAAGGTTGGTCGAGAAACCAATATTCCTCCGGGAAGTAAAGCTACCAATATTCCTCCGGGAAGTAAAGCTACCAATATTCCTCCGGGAAGTAAAGCTATCAATCCTCCGGGAAGTAAAGCTACCTATATTCCTCCGGGAAGTAAAGCTATCAATATTCCTTCGGGAAGTAAAACTATGGGTTTCTCGTGAAATAAAAGTATTCCTAAAAATGCCAATTTGTGTTGGTTAGGAAGTAAATATATTCTCGAAAGTACCAACTATGGCTGGTCGGGGATAAAAACCCACCAACTATAGTTGGTCGACAAGGAAATTTTACCGACCTTGGTTGGTCGAAAACATTTAAGAAAAAATTTACTAATTATAACTGGTCGGGGATAATAACCCACTATCTGTAGTTGGTCGACAAGGAAAATTTATCAACATTAGTTGGTCGAAAACATTTTATGAAGATGAGAAAGTGATCGAGCAACATTTTTATACTTGTAACTTTTTACTAAGTTGGTCGAGAAAAAAAACATTATGTTTGCCAAATGACTACCACAACATTTTTAAACTTGGGTAAACAAGAAATTTACACTACTCGACAATAAGTTGTTCGACAAACAACACTATATTGTTATTTTTTTTAACAGATATGCATGTACAGGTGTAAAGTATTACAAGACAATAGCGATTAAGATTGCAAACAAAAGTCTTTCATTAAATTCAAAATAAAT
Source organism: Sambucus nigra (assembly GCA_949130495.1). Taxonomy (NCBI): domain Eukaryota; kingdom Viridiplantae; phylum Streptophyta; class Magnoliopsida; order Dipsacales; family Adoxaceae; genus Sambucus; species Sambucus nigra. The sequence continues at coordinate 505,449,304 of OX422212.1, forward strand.
TACATTGATAACGAAATAAAAGTTACATTGATATTGAAATATATACTAACAACTACATTCATATTCCTATTCTACTGGTCTTTTCCCCTCTGCTTTTGACACAGGTTCCTCGCCAGCAGGCGGATCATTTAAAGCCAGAGGAGAATTTATGAAGTTGAGATCTTTCAACATCCTGATATTCATCACGGATGGTCGATCTAGGAGATGCTCGGGACGAGATATCTCGTCTTGTGAATGGAGATTGTAGTCACCGAGATACTTTGAAATCAAGCTCCGAGGAATGGCCCGAGCAGGGATACAACTCATATCCAATTTGTATGGTGGCACAGGTAAGTCGAGCAACCCAGGATCGTGGTAGTCCCACAGGTAATGACCCTGTTCGAGCTGCAACACACCTAAGGCATTCAACCAGCCTTGCTTGTAGCCCTCATTATTGGCATTCTGGATACGATCGTCCAAGTGGTAGAGCGCTTTGTTGTATCCAGCCATCCAGAACTCCCTGGGTTGTTTGTGGAACTGATATGTTAGTCTATCTAGCTGCTCGTGGAGATTTTTGATGAAGATCTCTTTGTTCTCCAAGGTAGACTTCTGCGTGGAGAGCTGCTCTTCTAGGTCTCTGATCTTCTTTGACATTTCAGCCAAAGCTTGGTTCTTCGCCATCAGCTGGAAGGCCTGGTTTTCTAATGCAGACTGAGTCCTCTGTTCCTCGACAGGAATCCGAGCTGCTCTTGCTCGTCCCCGAGGAGCTCTTGCTCGTCCACGAGATGATGTAGAGGGCCTAGCTCTCTTCAAGGTTTCCAACTTGTCCCTCAAGTTGGCGTTCTCGAATTCTAGGAACGAAAATCCCTCATCAGTCACTGGGATCAAGGCTTTTGAAGAAGAGGCTGCAGACTTCAACTGTGATAGCTCTTTCTGCAAGTTGTTCTCTTGCTCTAGCAACTCGGCAATTTGTCTGCATTCCTCGACCTCACCCCTCAAGGTTCTCTCCCTTACATCGTACCCAGCAAAAAGCTTCTTGTAGCCCTTGTCGGCAATGATCTGCTGGAACTTTTTCTCATATCCCTCATGCAACAGGGCAGTTGATTCTTTGTATTGTAGCTGAAGGTCTTCGAGGGTGCCTTGGAGATGCTCGATCATATCATAATAGGCCACATTATTGGCCACTGCTCGATCAAGTAGACACTTCAGATATTGATATGCTTAAACTGCCTGTTCTAAAGCATCTTGGCCGAGGATGTCGACGACTTGTGCTGCACTCAGGTCTGTGTGACCAGCCTTAAAGTATTCATTACATTGTCGCAGCAACTTTGTATCATGGGCAGATAATAATTCCATCCTGTCCAGAAACTAGCAGAGAAAGAAAAAGCAATAATCAATAAGAAGTACAAGCAGAGTATGAGTAGAAGATAGACAACAGTATGCAAAAAGTCCAAGTTTTATTAGATCATAAGATTCAAAGTTACATATTCATGGTTATAATTGACAAAAAGAAAAATAGAAAGAGAAACCCGAACAACTCTACACCTTTTCCTTGTCTCCCAACACCTTCTTGGGAGGCTGGGACGAGGTGGTAGGTTGATCGGAGGGAATAGAGAGTTGCTCGGGGAGCACTGGCAGTTCCTAGGCAGTAGGCTGGATGGATGGGGGATGATCTCCCATCACCATTGAAGACTCTTCGGAGTCATCTTCGTCCTCTTCTTCATCTTCAGGAGTGGGAGGGGAGCCAGGAATGTGTTGCTGGAAGAGCTCAGAAGATTCATCGACCTTCATCTCTTGGAGAGCTGCAACCCATTCATCTCTGAAGTACTTTAGGCTTCCATATTCAACTTGTGACATCATGGCAGCCAACCCTTTATTCCACCCTTTGTCCCAGCCAGCGCTGAAGGACTTCTTCACAGCCATCTTCCTCTTCAACTTCTCCGAGGAAAGTTTCTCAGACAGCAGGTTATCAGCAGCTTTCAATTTATTTTCAATCTCCTCCTTCTGCCGACCTACTTCCCGAAGTTGAGCCAGCTCCTCCTCGGCGGCCTTAAGTTTATCTTCAAACTCGCCAGCATTCTTGAGATTCTCTTCGAGCTCTTTATTTGCCTTCTCCAGGGCATTATTTTTCTTCTCCAACTCCTTGGAGACTTCAACAACTCGAGCTTTCTCCTGCTCGGTGGAGGCAAGCTTCTTCTCCCAGACAGCTTTGTCAACAGCATATTTCTGGCGAGAATCTACCAGAGACTTGGTAGCTTCTTCCAGAGCTCCCTCCACACAGGATGAGGAGCATGAAGCTTTAATTGATTCATCCTTATTTAAAATTATATTAAAGCAGCTCGTCAACTGTGAAAGTAAAAAGAAAGCAAGTTAGAAACAGAAATGACAGAGGAAATATGAAAAGTTCAAAGTAAGAAGACTTACAGAAGCAAGATGGCGAGCAGCTAATGAAGTGACCATGTCCCGAGTAAGGTTTTCTTCAGTACCTTGGACCTCAGGAATGATCCAGGACTTTACCGAGCTCATGGCAGATCTCGGAGGAAGAAAGGTAGGAACCCCAGTTCCAGTAGTTGGGGGCTGAGCAATGGTTTCAGCCAAATTGACCGAGGAGCTCTTCTTCAGCCTCCTCGGGGGAACAGGAACAGATTCAACCAAGGAAGAACCCTTGGTCGGTGATATTACAATCACCTCTCCAGGAGCAGCAGACCTGCTCGGAGCCACTGCGGGCTTCTCGGCAACCTTCATAACAGCAGCCGAGGAAGGAGCATCATTCTTCTTTGTCCCCTCCCCTGGGACATCAACCTTACTTCTTTTTGCCTCTCTAGAACCAGAGGCAGGTTTCTCGAAGAGATTGGGAGGTCTTCTTATCTTCATCCTTTCGCTTAAAGGGACGTGAGATTCAGGCGAGGATCTGGTGGAAGCTGGTACTGGATCTGATTCACTTATTACTGGACGAGCAGTAAAAGAGGTGGTGTAGCTCTTGTATTGCAGCAGATATGAAGCCGACTAAATTTGCTCGTCGGCAACACTTTGATGCAGACTCCAGATAAGTTTCAAGTGTTTTATATTAACGTCTGCTTCCTTGGGACACTTTCTTTTACTGTCAACTGCAAATAAATAAACATTGCCATTAGTGACACATTTTATCAAACATAAAGGAAGCATAATTTCAAAATAAATAAAATGAAATAAGAATAACCTATCCCATTGCCATAGAGAGGGCATCTGGGACCCTGGTAAACTTCATCTCCTGATAAAGGAGCATGTTGCCAATTTTTTATGACAACACCGTGCTCAAAATAATCCCTATTGGCATCAGGGAGATTGACTACTAAGGCCCTATTCAAAATTCTAGTTTTTAAATAAAAAAATGTTATCATTAACTGCCCATCTATAACAAAACATAATCTTAGGAATTTCTATACGAGTTCCATGGATTTGATTTAATCAATGCACCCCATTAACTATTCTCCATATATTGGGGGCTATTCTTGCAAGAACAACGTCAAAGTAATGATAGAATTCCAGAGATAAGGGATTTGGTGGAAAAGAAAATCCACACTCAACAATAAAGAGGCTGGGGAACCAATGTCCCTTAGCCAAATAGAAATAATCAGAAGGCTCAGAAAGCTCTTCCAAGACAACCTAAGAGGGAATGGAAAAATCAGATCAAAATTTATCAAGAGATTCAACAGGGTAAACCATGGTGAATAAAGGAAATGAAGAAGAAGGAAGAAGATCTTACAGAAAAAGAGTGGAGATGTTGACAACGAACGACGGAAGAGATGAATACACAGGAGAGAAAGAAATGATGGAAAACTCGAAAATACAAATTTGAAAAGGTAGAAGACGATGGGATTGTCTGTGAAGCTTAAGTACTTTGCCTTGGGAAAAATAAAAAGTAATGATTACGAAAAGAAACGATTGCGCTACCGGCGGCTAAAAGGATAAAAAAAGACGTGGAGATCGAGGCGGTTATAAAAAATATGATTCTACGAATTTGGAAGGAGAAATAAATACAAATGACTCCTAAATATCGAGAGGATCATTTAAAACTACCATATACCGAGAAAGAATGTTCCATACTCCTCAAATTTCAAACTATGAAACATTGGGGGCTTCTGTTGATACCAAATTTAATCTGCTGACGTGGACCAATTGAATGAAGACGCGTGGCAATCTGCATAGTAATGACAAATACTTTCGAGGAACTCACATGATCCAAGGAACCATACTACAACGAGGAGCACTGCTTCCCCGAGAAAGTCATACGCTCTGAGGAACTCATACGCTCCGAGGACAAGACCTCTCCGAGGAACTCCTTAGTACCGAGAAGCTTAGGCGGTCCGAGCAACTGAAGCGGTCCGAGCTGCATCTCGATCAAAGCATTAATAACAGGATAACCAACAGTTTAACTGTTCATTAAATGCTCATCATCCAAACGCACATGCTAAAGGGGCATCGAATGTATTACCCCTTCATATGTACATCATTTAATGTATTACCCTTTCACATTGCAGCCTCAGGGCTATAAATACATTGTACAATCCTCATTGTAAGGGGACCGGAATTTCTTGAGAGAACTTGTAATCGAGAATTCCTAAACACTCAGCAATAACACAACAGTGGACGTAGGCCATTCTTATAAGGCTGAACCACTTTAAAATTATTTGTCTCATTTATTTATCTGTGATTGAATTATTAGATAAGATCTAATTTTTTACATCAACAGGCCTACTGATCTTTTCTAAGTTCCATAATATCCAATTAATAATCACCAAAGATCTACAAAAGTTTTGAAATAAGAATCAACATTAAAAAGAAACAACTTCAAGGATTCTGGGGAGGTCGATTGATCGAAGGCAGGGGGTCGATCGATCGATCGCCCAGGTATCAACCCAGTTTTTCTGCATTTCTGCAACTACGGGTTTAGCCATTTTTTATCATTCAAACCTTCATATTAATAACCCAAATGACTTAATATCCTTACTACATGATATACCAACATATACAAATGATTTCTAATCATCTAAACATCCTCAAATCATTAGGAGATTGAATTAAAAGCATGTTTCTATCCTTATTTTCAGAAAAATCATCAACATAATATCTTCAAGAACACAACAATGGTTTTCATAATTTCTTCAACAGATTCATGATTATTTTGTGGATTACTATCAACCTACAACATGAGTTTGATTCCTATATCTTTCCAGTTTCCAAAAATCCATTTATAACTCCATCTTTTCATCTTCCAAACATGAAAAATCATCTCTTTTTATAACTATTCTAACATGGACAATATACAAACTTAAATTGCAAATATCAAACACTTGCCTCTAATGAAGATCTGATCCTTTGGGGTGGTGTATCACTAGTGGTTCTCCCCTTCTCTGGTGGTGGTTGGTGGTGATGACCTTTGACCTTTGGTTCTCCTCCTTTTCAAGAAAGCTTCTCTCTTCCCAAGCAACCTTTCACTTTCTCTAAGAAGATGACCTTTCAATTTTTTTGTGTAGAAGAGATGAATGAACCCACGTTTAACTAATCTCCAAATATTTATAATAGGACAAAATCTAAAATCACTATTCATCCCCTTTGTAAAAATAACTAAAATGCCCTTTGGGTTGTCTTTTCATTTCCAAATGGCCCAAGACCCAAAACCAACATCCAAATAGACTTTTCTGACTATTTCAACCCTTCCGGACGCAATGACGCGGTCGAAATGACTATAAGGTCGATATAAAAATAAGTTTCTTATTTAATCTCATAATTTACTCCCGACACATTCCATACCGCGTCCGACTAAAAATTCAAATTACTGAATTAACAATTCATAGCAATATCAATAACATCACATTCATATATTACCTAAATGTCTTTAAGTAATACTCAGAATCATTCATTTTAATATCCACAATTCGGATAAAACCCAAATGAATTAATTAATAATAAAATCCAATTAATCCATTAATTTAAAATATAACCCATTTTAAAAGCCATTAAAATCACGGGGTATTACATACTTCCCCCCTTATAACAGAATTTCATCCCAAAATTTGAAAAGATAAATCATAATGGTAAGGTCAACTTTGAGTATAAATCTCACATCGCAAGTAATCTATGTTGTACCGCCCATACAGTACATTATCAAAAATCCCCATTGATGTTATACGCCAAGACTCACCATATAGTTCCAACAGAATCGAATTTAAACTTTATCCAATCTTCCCTATACCATCCTCGTGACAAAGTTTGGGAAAAATGGTCCTCATTTATTAAACAAGTAAATCCTGAAGTCACAATAACTTACTGTATCACAATTATGAATACTACTACAATCCAACCATCCAAGGCGCCCATACACCCTATCGTACAACTTCCATTATAATATTTATAGCAAAGGTTATAGACTCATATCCTAAAGACCTATCTTATTTCAACTCCCAACGGTTATTAGTTTCATGTGTGGGGTGTCTCGCAAGCGAAATTCAAACAAGGAACCCCTCCATTACACTACTACTTAACTTTGTCGATCGTGGAGGTCCGTCAACTTCAAATAAGCAATCAGGATAACCTCATCCCCTCTTCCAACCAAATGTCGTCTGAACTCCCATCTCTATCTCGGAGCCATACGACTAAGCGCTTGTATTACACTTAGTCCTTGCGCAATCAATGATGAGCTTAAACTCACACCTCGATGTTCAAATTGTAACCCTAAGGCTACCCATGTATTATATTAAATCTCCCCTACTGGACCTATCCTTAATCCTCATGCATACAAATTAGAATCCAACACGTGAATCTAGCAACCGAAATTTCTTCCAATATAATTATCATCATTCTAATCAATTAAATCCCAATCAAATTAATTCGAATCTTATCTAGGGCCTACTGATCTTTTCTAAGTCCCATAATATCCAATTAATAATCACCAAAGATCTACAAAAGGTTTGGGATAAGAATCAACATTAAAAAGAAACAACTTTAAGGATTCTGGGGAGGTCGATTGATCGAAGGCAGGGGGTCAATTAATCGATCGCCCAGGTATTAGCCCAGTTTTTCTGCATTTCCGCAACTACGGGTTTAGCCATTTTTTATCATTCAAACCTTCATATTAATAACCCAAATGACTTAATATCCTTACTACATGATATACCAACATATACAAATGATTTCTAATCATCTAAACATCCTCAAATCATTAGGAGATTGAATTAAAAGCATGTTTCTATCCTTATTTCCAGAAAAATCATCAACATAATATCTTCAAGAACACAACAATGGTTTTCATAATTTCTTCAACAGATTCATGATTATTTCGTGGATTACTATCAACCTACAACATGAGTTTGATTCCTATATCTTTTCAGTTTCCAAAAATCCATTTATAACTCCATCTTTTCATCTTCCAAACATGAAAAATCATCTTTTTTTATAATTATTCTAATATGGACGATATACAAACTTAAATTGCAAATATCAAACACTTGCCTCTAATGAAGATCTGATCCTTTGGGTTGGTGTATCACTAGTGGTTCTCCCCTTCTCTGGTGGTGGTTGGTGGTGATGACCTTTGACCTTTGGTTCTCCTCATTTCCAATAAAACTTCTCTCTTCCCAAGCAACCTTTCACTTTCTCTAAGAAGATGACCTTTCAATTTTTTTTGTGTAGAAGAGATGAATGAACCGACGTTCAAATAATCTCCAAATATTTATAATAGGACAAAATCCGAAATCACTATCCATCCCCTTTGTAAAAATAACCAAAATGCCCTTTTGGATTGTCTTTTCATTTCCAAATGACCCGAGACACAAAACCAACATCCAAATAGACTTTTCTGACTATTTCAACCCTTCCGGATGCAACGACGCAATCGAAATGACTATAGGGTCGATATAAAAATAAGTTTCTTATTTAATCTCATAATTTAGTCCCGACACGTCCCATACCGCGTCTGACTAAAAATTCAAATTACTGAATTAACAATTCACAGTAATATCAATAACATCACACTCATATATTACCTAAATATCTTTAAGTAATACTCAGAATCATTCATTTTAATATCCACAATTCGGATAAAACCCAAATGAATTAATTAATAATAAAATCCAATTAATCCATTATTTTAAAATATAACCCATTTTAAAAGTCATTAAAATCATGGGGTATTACACTAGGCTGATAAGTGAGGTCATATTCCCCCAACTCAATGGCCCATGTCATCAACCTACCTGACTTCTCAGGCTTATGGAGGACCTATCTTAGTCGGGAGTCGGTGATGATGACCATGTCATGGGCTTGAAAGTAAGGCTTCAACTACCTAGAAGCATGTATTAGGGCGTAGGCCAACTTTTCCATCCGAGGATAATTCTGCTCAGACCCCTGAAGGGCCTTACTGTTGAAGTACACAGGCCTTTAGACCCCAACGTCTTCCCGTACTATGGCTGCACTTATAGTTAATTCAGAAACTGCTAGATAGATATACAACTTCTCTCCTGTTATGGGTCGAGATAAGAGTAAGGGGGATCCGAGGTAGGACTTGATCTGGTTGAAAGCTTCATCACACTCTTTGTCCCACTCAAAGGCCTTTCTAAGAACCTTAAATAACGGAAGACACTTGTCTGTCGCTCTTGAAATAAATCTGTTGAGTGCATCTACTCTTCCAGTAAGCCTCTGAATGTCCTTGATACTCTTTGGTGTCTTCATGTCGAGCAAATCCCTGATTTTCTCGGGGTTCGCCTCTATTCCCCTCTGATTAACAATGAATCCAAGAAATTTCTCAGCTCCTACCCCGAAGACACACTTCGCAGGGTTGAGTTTTATTATGTGCAAGTCCATAGTATCGAAAGTCTTTTCCAGGTCTGCAACGTGGGTGCGGGACTTTAAGCTCTTCGTTAACATATCGTCGACGTACATTTCCATAGTCTTGCATATTTGGTCTTCAAACATCTTATTCACAAGACGTTGGTATGTTGCCCCCGTATTTTTCAATCAGAAGGGCATAAACTTGTAGCAATACGTCCCTTTGTCAGTGATGAAGGTTGTCTTCTCTGAGTCTTTGGCTTCCATGAAAATCTGGTTGTAGCCTGAGTACGCATCCATGAAGCTCATGAGCTCATATCCTTCAATTTCATCTACCATCTGGTCGATCCAGGGTAGGGGATAACAGTCTTTCGAGTAAGATTTGTTCAGGTCGGTGAAGTCTACGCACATTCTCCATTTTCCATTGGCTTTGGGCACAATGACTGCATTCGATAGCCACTACGGATATATGACTTCTCTGATAAACTCAGCCTCTTCTAACTTTTTGACTTCTTCCCGGATGACGTCGTACTTCTCCCTGGAGTAAATTCTTTGTTTTTGTTTGATTGGCCTAGCATACTTAGTTACATTCAGCTTGTGGCACATACCTTCAGGGCTGATGCCAGGCATGTCCACGTGACTCCAAGCGAAGACACTCTGCCTCTTCCTCAGGAAGTCTATCAGCTCTTCCTTAATTTCTGCCTTTAAGGCTTTATCGACCTGGATGGTTTTTTCCGGCTCGTCCCCATTGAGGACGATGGATTCTACCTCTTCCGCATCCTCTCCTTTCTTTAACTTCGTTTCATCTCTGGGGTCAAGTGTATCAATGTTATATGTGGTAGTCTCTCTTCAGCCGAGTTGAAGTAGTATTCTCGTGCTATAGTCTGGTTACCCTACACTTCCCCTACCCCATAGGGGGTCAGGAATTTTAGCATCTGGTGGACCGTCGACGGCACGACTTCAAACTCCTTAAGGGCTACTCTTCCTATGATGAGGTTATAGGTCGAGAAGACATTTTCGTCCATAATAAAAAAGATAATCTTTCGAGTTAACCTCTTAGGACACTCATCGCCCATTCGCACGTCCATGTCATATATGCCCAATGGATGGACCTTTTCGCCACTGAACCCCATTAACGGATGATGATATGGTACCAGCCTCGCTCTGCTAAGGCCCAGGATTTTGAAGCAGGGTCAGAACATCACATCTGCAGAACTTCCTCCATCTACAAGAATTCTCTGCACCTCACATCCATGAACTCTTGTTGTGATCACCAAAGGGTCATCGTGTGGAGCTAGGATGCCTTTGAAGTCGAGTCGGGAAAATCCAACTACGAGAGTGTCCATATCCACCTTCTTTCTCTTCTCGAAAGACGTTAGATTTACTACTCCAAGTTTGGCCACTGACTTGGCCTATGCCATATGGTCCTTTCGATCAGCCACCTCAGAACCACCCCCTGCAAGTCCTCCGCATATAGTCTTAACACCAAAGGATATCATACCAACCCTCTTTACTGGGGTGTTGTCGTCTTTTGGTGGGAGGTCCGAATCGTCTTCATCACCGTCATCTGAGCCATCATCTTTTCTTACTGTGGTATCATCACGACACCTGTCGTATCTCTTCTTTTTGGGGTCTTCTCTTCCCCTTTTGGGATCTTTGCCATTAATATATTTCCTCAACTTTCCTGACTTCAACATCTTCTCAATCTCATCCTTTAAGGCGAAGCACTTGTCTATGACTTGACCATGGTCTTGGTGGAATTCACATCATAAGTTTTGGTTCCTCTTATGTGGAGGAGCCTTTAACTTCTCTGGACATCTTAGGGATCGGTCATTCTTGATCTCATTGAGGATGTGTTCGCAGCTTACAGTAAGAGGGGTATATCTTGAAAACTTGTCATCAACTGACCTCTTCTTTGCATCCTTCTTTCTTTGGAACTTTATACTGCTACCGCCGTTCTCGTCTTCATACTTAGCGGCCATGGCCTCTTCAGTGTTCATGACCTTCCCCCGAGTTGCCAATAGCTCCGCTATGGACTTTAGAGGGTCTTCCGCAAGTTTCCATAACAACTTTCCTTTCTGAAGACCTCCTATGAGGGCGGTCATGGCAATATTCTCTTTGTAATCTTCAACCTCAAGTTTTTCTTTGTTGAACCTGGCAATGTAGTCTCTTAGGCTCTCGTGCTTGACTTGCGTGACATACAACAGATGGGTGGTCTTCTTTTGAGGTCTTACCCCAAAGTAGAAATTGTGAATGAACCGTTCAGCCAAGCCCTTAAAGTTCTCAATTGAATTCTTTGGAAGAGAATTAAACCATATGTGCGTAGCTCCCGTTAAAGTCCCGGAGAAGGCCCGGTATTTCATCTTATCTGGTATTGAGTAAATGTCCACCGCTGACTGGTATATTTCAATATGATGTACAGGATTGGTGCTACCGTTATACTTGGGAGTCACTGTGGGTGTCTTGAACTTGGCTGGGGTAGGGAAGCTTACTATCTTAGCCGCGAACGAAGATCCCTCTTAGAAACCTCTTTGCAGTGGATCCCGACTTTTAATGAGGTCTCCTATCTTATCCTCAAGACGTTACATGGAGTCATTCCATGGTCTTACCACGTCGGCCTGGCCGAGGTTGTCCCCAGCCACCTCCAAGGGGTGGACTGAAGGTTCCCCAGCCACGGCACAACGTCTGTTGTTGACCTCTTTTTGGTCTCTTCCTCGTCCCTGATGAGGCCGACATTGTCTCCCTTCCCTTTGTGAGTTAGCTGCACTTCTCGACCTTGACAACCTTTGTCTTAGGTCTTTTATGGGGTCGAGCCTTTCAAAGGCTGACCCTCTGCTCAGTTGATCAAAATTTTATCCTCGTTATTGGGCTTCTATGCCTCTTCTACCCCCACAGCCTTGGCTCCGTTGGATAGGACGAACTGTATTGTTCGAAACCTCATACGGCTCCTTACCTCTAGATCATCATACCTGTCCTCAGGGCAAGGGTTTCCTTACCTCCCCAGGCGCAAGCGCCTAGGGTCAGCAACATCCCTCCTCCACTGGGGTGTAGGTTGGTCTTTTCGCGGTGCCTATGTTGGTCCTCTGGCGTCAGGATGAGGCTGAACAGCCGCCGGAGTGATCATTTTCGGTGAGACTCTAGGTGGTCTCATCATATTTTGGCTGAGCTGTGCAAATTTCTCCTGCATTGCTTATTGCGTTGTAGCTAAAGACCTCAAGGCAGCGACTACTTTCGCCATTTCAGATTGGGGCGGTGCCTGGCTGGAGCTAAGTCCTCCCGCACCAGGCGACGAAAGAGGTGGTGGTAATTCCGGTGCCATGTGTTAGCACAAAAGAGCTGGTGTAGTAGATGATCTTAATACCCTACAGGACCTCTTTCAATGGTGAAATAACTCCACACAAGGGGGGAAGCCCGGTTCACCACCAGAGTCTCCGGTGAGGTTAAATAAAATAAAGAGGAAGAGATAGCTTCTCGTTCCCACACACGGTGCCAAAATAATGATGATGAAAATAGCACCACCAGGTAAGGTGTATATGATCTCTAATAAATGTATAACAATGGCAACACAAGTATATCAAGTATAAGAAAAAGAGGTGAGGAGAAGAGGATAAACTCCCAGAGTATAAGTGGTTCAGCCAATTAGGCCTACGTCCACTGTGCAAGTGTGTGATTAATATCACTATATGAGGGCAATAATGGCCATGGATACAATCTCTCAAGCTCTATCTCTCTACTGTATGTTTGAATAGAGTTTCAGCTAGGGTTGCCAATTTTGGATCCTTTACAAGGATGACCTCTATATATAGTGCTTGGGGGGTGTAATGTACCCCCAAGCATTCAATGAACATGTGCATGAGGATCGATCAAGTATGAGAATGACACCTGGCTGATCTCATGTAGATAATGATGACCTCAATATTCCCTCACGTGAGGGGAATGATTCGGGTATAACTGATTGTGCACACGTGTTCCCAATAATACATATGCTGATAAGGGCTCGGCTATCTGTGAATGGTCCCAACCTCGACCTGGAAGAGGACGAGGTGGTAACCTTGGCTCCGTGGGAGAGTTGAGGTAAGGCATGTTGAGCTGTGACGTCGGCCTGGGCCGAGGTAATGGTGGCGTAGCAGGAACTTCGGCTGATCCCCAACTGAGATTCGTTATGATGATAGGATGGCAACCTCGGCCTGAACCAATCCGAGGTTGCAAGCCTTGGATGACCGGATGGATAACCTCCCCTGTAGATTATGGAGACCTCACCTACCGAGGTAACTAGTAATGTCGGCTTTAGCCGACCTTGCTTCGGGCGAGATCGCTGGTTATTGATCTAAGGCCCTTCCAACATCGGCCATCTCCATGGTCGAGGTTGATGTCTCTGAGCCGAGGGGGTACATATAAGGCATATCAACCATCCTTACAGGTTTGACACATCAAAGCAAACATTTAATGGTAAAATAGAGGATGCTATAGCTCCAAGAAAGTTAACAAGTGTAGAAGTTGAGCAGATAGTGTCACTTATCGTTCGAGAAGGTGTTCAAAGAGAGGGAGAGGGAGACAAAAAGGGAAAGGCAAAGGGAAAAGGGAAGGGTAAGGAGAAATAGGATGTCGTAATGGAAGACAATGATTATCCAAGTGAGGGTGACGATGATAATCTAGCGGGTATAGAGGGTTTTTTAAGGAGGTCAATTTTCTTTGACTTAGAGTACTGAAAGGATCATGATATTAGACATAATTTAGATGTTATGCATGTTGAAAAGAATGCCACAGAGACTCTTTTAGGTACAATACTCTCGGTGAAAGGTTCATCAAATAAAGATACGATCTAAGCCCGTGAAGACTTGAAAGTTCATTTGAATCTTAAAAGGAAATTATGGATGAAAGATGTTGAAGGCAGTAACAAAAGGCTGATGCCAAAGGCACCTTTCGCATTAGGAAATGAAGAGAAAGAAGCATTTTTTCATACATTAAAAACATTAAAGGTACCGATTGTATTTTCATCAAATTTCAGCAACAATGTTAACCTCGATCCACCTGGATTTACCAATCTCAAGTCCCACGATTATCACGTCATTATGCAATGGTTGCTTCCTGCATTTCTTATGCATTCATTTTCGGATCATAAGCCTTTGTTTAAAGCTATACAACGGATAAGCATATTCTTTAATGTGTTGTGTGCCAAAGTGATATTTAGGGAACATATTTTTAAGGCTAAAAATGCATTGGTATAGGCACTTTGTGTCTTTGAAATTTATTTTCCACCTGCCTTTATTTGTGGTGATGATCCACCTCATGCACCATTAGCTGATGAAGCTTTGACAGCTGGGCCACCAAGATATCGGGCGATGTGGTTTTTTGAGAGAGAAATGGAAAGAAATAAAAAGTGGTCACGAAACAAGAGGTATATTGAAGGGGGCATTGTTAATGCATATTTATTACATGAAGCTACTTTGTATGCCATGGAATACATATCAAAAAGAGGTGAAGGAACTCATAAGAGGAATCTTGAGGATTTTCTTGATGATGAGTTTGATGACTCGGAATTCCAACGAGCATTGGGTAAAAGTAAAGAATTGATCTTAAATAATGTACAATATGAGCAAGTGAGAAGATGGGTTTTATCTCAATGCGAAGGTATTGATGACTAGAGAAGGTACACACTTAGTTCTATGTTAATTCATATTAATTTATTGTAGTGTGATATTTCTTAATTTTGAAACTAATTTCTTGTAGAAAATTCGTGGTAACTGAGACTCAATCGAGGCATAGAATTGATGATTTCATCCCTTGGCTAAGGAACGAGACAAGTATTTATTTATACATGTACTTCTTTATCAACCGTAATTATTTTTAATGAAACTCTAAAAAATTATCAATTCCTTACAGGCCTCAAGATTTAATGATACGGGAATTTTGCCATATGTCGATGGTCCGCTCCATAGGGTTACCAGTTATGAAAAATTTCAATACGATGGGTACATCTTTTGTACTTCTGGACATGAAGAGAATCATAACTTTCAGAGTAGTGGTGTATCCACTAAGGCCTTTAATAAGAAGGGGATTATGACAACCTTTTATGGAGTTATTAGACAAATACTCAACCTCAGTTACATTGAGTTCACACATACTGTCTTTTATTATGACTGGGTGGATGTTGATGATGAGAATGCTTGCAAAGTTTAACCCACCTCAAAATTAGTGATGGCGAATCTTAGTGAGCTCGTGAGTAAAAATACCATTCACGATGATCCGTTCATCCTTGCATCTCAAGCCAGTCAAGTATTTTATTGTCAAGATGTAAAGCTGAAGGGGTGGTCAGTTGTTTTACACTCTCCCAAGAGACTGACAAAAGAAATAGATGTAATTGATATTGACCGTACGATGTATGACTCCATTCTCGAGGAAAATGATAAATTGGTGGAGCTTTTGAACACGAATTTCTAGTGCAATGATTTAGTTTTGAACTTGTTTTTGAATATGCAATATTATATTTTTTGTTATATTGAACGGGTAATATTCTATTTATTCCGTTTGTTGTTGTTGTTGTAAAAATTTAATAGTTTATTATTGTTTGAACATTTAATACAGGTATGGCTGTTTGAACTTGTAATTCTATGTTTACTAATGTTTGAACATGTAATATATTGGTGTCTATTTGAACATGTAATATATTGGTGTCTATTTGAACATGTAATATTCTTGTAAATGTTTATTCTGATTATTTTGGTGTCCAATAGTCACTTTTTTCTAGATAAATGTCTCATATTGGTGATACTTCGCAACCGTCAATAAATGGGGCGACACCTATATCAACCTTATGTTCTAAGGTTGCTTCGGGTGCTTCAAGAGTAGGTGATGACTCTTCTGCTAAGAAAGTAAAATTTAATGAGCACGGCCTTCCAGTTGGTGAAGATTCATATACACTCTAAACCAGGTTGGGAGACTTAGTAAGGACACATGTTCCCATTTCTTATACGATTTGGAAACAAGTGGGTGTGCGATATAAGAACTCAGTTTGGTCATCATTAATGGTATACTATTCCTTTTTAGTCCAAAGAATGTAATAGTTAGTAAATTCAATTGTGTGATGTTTTAATCTTCATATATTGTAGAAAGAGTTCCCAGATGTGCGCGAAAGTCAGAAGCAAATTTTTATGAAAAAAACGAACGATGCTTGGAAAAATTTTCAAGTCAAAGCTAAGGATGGTGATGTTGGAAAGTGGAAGGAGAAAGTGCCACGAAATGTCAAATCTGGGGACTAGGAGGTGTTTTGCAATAATGAAGCTTTAGAGGTTCAAAAAACTTTGCGAAGAAAGAACAAAGAGACTAAACAAAATTGTGTAAAAAAGATAACTCATAACACAGCTCGTCATGGTTATGCCCGAGCTTCAGAGAATTGAACAAATTAGCATGGGCGTGCATCCACTCGTGTTGAATTGTGGTTGGCAACTCATATAGTCAAAGGAGGTGGTTATGCCCCTCATGATAAAATATTTGTGGTAATTTAAATTTTTTAATGTTCGTTTTGTCTAAAAAAAAATTATCGTATCATCAAACCTAATGTTAATATATTTTTGTACAGGACCAAATTCAATTTCTTCTGGATGTATACAAAGCAAGTGGTCAGGAGGAGTCCTTGGATGTCGGGCCTATTTTTGAGGTTTTCGGACAAGATACGCGAGGACGTGTTCGTTGTGTTGGGTCCATAATTTCGAGAATCGCTATATTAGGGTCGACATTTGCTAAAAAAATGCTTAAATAGGTGAAAGAGGACACCGAAAATTAGAAGGATCATGTTGATCACCTTAGGAGTGACATAGAGGGGATAAAGTCCTCATTATCAGAATTCATTACTGACTTCAAAATCGGGAAATTTTCATGTGTTGGACACAAAATTCAGGAGTTACCTACTTTAGGCACTGCGGCTCCTTCGTGTTCTCTTTCCTCCCCTGCATTCGAGGTTCCAAATTTCACCTCTCTAATTGAATGAAAAAGACTATCCCATACACGTGAACTTGTTGGTTATGGGAGGAAAACGTAACCAGGAGTCGTCTCGATCGTTCACTTCCATACGCTGAGAAAGAATGAAGTGCGAGTTTTACTCGATGACATCAAAGTGCCCGAGTATCCAGTTTGGGGTGGAAAACAAGCTCATTGCGAGAACTTGGAAGATGTTGGTAAAAATGGAATTATGTATTGGCTCGACGACCTTTGTCCTCCCATTGGTGACACCGACGAATGATGTAATTGAGTCAACTTTTGTAACTTGTGTTGTATTGTGTTTGATGAACATGGAGCTTTTACACCGTTAAAATAGTTTTCTTGGTGCTAATTAGGTATTGCATCCACTTTTGTAATCGCAAGTGTAAAAGTAACTATCACTTCTGACAATATAACTGCTATCTTTATTTTTTGTTTGTTTGCATATTATATTTGCTTTTGTGGTATTGGGATAAAATATTATTATCACATCCTTTATTTCTTTGCATCAAATATTTTTATCATGGCTGATGATTATAGCTTCAATAAAATGAGCATTCGGGAATCGATTATGGATCACTTAAAGAAAGGTTAGTTTAATTTATGTTGGATGCTAACATCTATATTTTCCAATTTAACATTTAGTTATTAATTTTTAATTTTAGTTTTTGTGAGGTACACATATACGGTTAGGAAGGATGCGGACAAGAGGATTCTCCACAAGATCCTCTTCCACCTACGCCACCTTGCTTCGAAGTACTTCCCTCTAAGGTAGAAATCTGCAAAATCTCTACTTATATTCGTAATTTATGCTTCTATAATCTTGCTCCCCCACCAACTATCTCGTTTGGCATATTTGAGGTGATTTGAATTTGTTAGACGGATAAAGTTACTCAATATGCATACTACAAAATCTCAATATGGGGTATCTAAATTCAGAATCACAGCAGTTATATATAACAATTGTTATATATAACAGTTATATATACCAGTTGTTATATATAACAGGAGTCAGTGCATCAAATCTCAAAGTCTAGACATAATATACGTTTTTGGAAATATCTAGCTTTGAATATCTTGTTGTCTATAATTAAGTGTGTCCACTAATACCGACCAATTTGAACGACTAATAAGAAGAGATTAGTTCCTGCTCAACAACTACAGACCAATTTGAACGACTAAAAATATCTAGCTCTGAACATCTTGTTGGTGATGACTTTGGGGGGAAATGTCCAGGGTGTAAGAATTGTCTAGGCACAAAGCCTTTCTTGAATTTTTTAGTAATCATTTTACTTTTCTCCTTCAAACAGATCAGTGGTTCAGAAGTCTAAAGCAGTTGATTTGCACATGCATTTTCAGCACCACTGCCGCTAGTATGGGTGTTTGTTTTGCAATAGGTGTAACTGATAAAAAAATGTTTTTACAGGGACAAGGTGATTCGCCCGTGCGTATTTGTGAACCCTATAAGAAACTAGAAGAAGCAACGCATTTTGAATTGCGACATGGGCACAAGAATAGAGCTGGAAGGGGTATGATTTTAAATTTCGATTGTCGTTGCAAGCATGAGTGCCTATCGGAATTCACACTTCAAACAAAATAAAATACTTTGGGTTAATAATTGTGTCGGTCAACCATTCTCAAGCCCCTATATTTCTCTTATGGTGAAAAATCATAGTTAAAAGATGATCGAAAATACCGTGGATGCCTAAACCTAATAAACTCTTATGGTGCGTGTAGCAGCAAGATGTTCGTCGTAGCAAGCTGCATTCTGAAAATAATCTCGATTTCATCATCAGCAGCAGCAGCGATTTGTAGCACCACGACTTATATCAGTTCCCCAGCCCCTCACCCCCTACTACTACCACCACCATCAGCAGTAGCAGAGATTTCAGGGACGTTTCGTTACAAAAGTAAGATTTAATTAGGGTAACGATATGAACTCGAATGCATTATGTCTAATTTGTTTTCTAGGTACCGTCAAAGTTAACTCTTATGTGAGTCTATTAAAAAATTGTTGAACATTAGTGAATGCAAGTCTATTAAAAAATTATTGGATCTGTCAATTTTTATTCAAATAGATGAGGAAAAATAACCTTTTCTAGGGAATAATATTTCGAACTAATGCATTTTCCTTTGTTTTCAGATTAACACAAATGAACCACACGGTTACCAGAACCTCTGTTGGGGTAAGACTGGAATTCAACGGAGATACACGGAATTGAATAAGGATGCGGAGCATTTAACAACTACACCCCCAAGTCAACTCGAATCAATAGAAAGTCTTAGTGAAACGTTGGGGACAAGAAGAAGCAAAGGTATCACATCTATTTTTTGGTTAGTACTTATGTTGGGATGAGATACATCTTTTTTTTCTCTTTTTTGGTAATGTCAGAGGGGGCTGTTTTGGGTTCGGGCGGGTGGTAAAGAGTCTGGGCTATTTTTGGTTTGGGAAGGTGGGGGTGGAGGATATTTTTGGGTGTGGGGCCGTTGAAGGGTGAAAATCCAAACCAGCCCCCAAACGGCCCCGTAAGAGGCACGAACACCTCGGACGGGACCAATGTAACTTGTACAAACTGACTGCGTAGTAGCGAGCCTCCCGGTTTGAGAATATGACGATAATTTCAAAATATGTAGATTAGGCTTGAAAACAAGCCCTTAGAGGGTGAAAACCCAAACCAGCCCCCAAACGGCCCCGTAAGAGGCACGAACACCTCGCATGGGACCAATGTAACTTGTACGAACTGACCGCTTAGTCGCGGGTCTCCTAGTTTGAGAATATGACTATAATTTAAAAATATATCGATTAAGCTTAAAAAAAAGCCCTTAAAGGGTGAAAACCCAAACCAGCCCCCAAACGGCCCCGTAAGAGGCACGAACACCTCGCATGGGACCAATGTAACTTATACGAACTGACCGCGTAGTTGCAGGTCTCCCGATTTGAGAATATGATGATAATATCAAAATATGTAGATTAGGCTTAAAAACAAGTCGTTGAAGGGTGAAAACCCAAACGGCCCCATAAGAGGCACGAACACCTCGCACGGGACCAATGTAACTTGTACGAACTGATTGCGTAGTCACGGGCCTCCCGATTTGAGATAATGACAATAATTTCAAAATATGTAGGTTAGGCTTGAAAACAAGCCGTTTGAAGGTGAAAACCCAAACCAACCCACAAGTGGCCCCGTAAAAGGCACGAATACCTCGCACATGGGACCAATGTAACTTGTACAAACTGATCACGTAGTCGCAGGTCTCCCGGTTAGAGAATATGATGATAATTTCAAAATAAGTAGATTTGGCTTGAAAACAAGCCGTTGAATTGAAGGGTGAAAACCCAAACCAGCCCCCAAACGGCCCTGTAAGAGGCACGAACACCTCGCACGGGACAAATGTAACTCGTAGGGACTGATCAGGTAGTCATAACTTGCATAAGATTTTCAATTTTAGAATATAATAATAATTGCAACTCCTATATGTAATTTTTTAGCTTGAGTAAGCCTTTTTTTATAAATTACTTGGTTACTAATATCGTATCTTTTTTGTATCCTATTTTTTTTTTTGCAGAATAACATTTTATCGTTAGCATTTATTCATGTGGAACACACGAAGAACTCAATGGTTTACATTAAGGGGTTTATTCATGATTCTATTTTTTGTGTTATGGTCGTGCGGGCTTTTGTAGTTTTATTGTTAACTTTTACGGCCGTGCGAGATTTTGTAAGTTTATTGTTATATTTTGTGGTCGTGTGGGCTTTATGTTACGCAGGTTTTATATTAGCAGGTTTTAGAATGTCCAGAAAATAGAGGAAACTCTGCCCAATTTTTTTTTTGGTCTGTGAACTACTAAACACTTATAATATTTTGAAGTTTGTATGTATATTAGTTTATCAACAACGTGCAAGATTTGCAATTTGTGAATTTTCTTATTTTCAAATAGTTATTTTTTTTTCTTATATCCAAAAATTTGGCACAGTTCAAAACCGTGCCAAAAGTGTATCAAATTTTGGCACGGTTAACTGTGCCAAGAGTTTATCAAAATGTGCTCAATCTGGCATAGTTCAAAACTATGCCAAAAGTGAGCCGAAAATATCAAATTCTGGCACGGTTTAAAAGTGTGCCAGAAGTGTTCCTGTTTGGTAAAATCTGGCACACTTTTAAATCGTGCTAGAAAAAAATGGGCATTTTGGAACACCTGATTCTGGCACAGTTCAAAACCGTGCCAGATTTGATCTGGCACAGTTTTAAATTGTGTCAGATTCCTGCTTTTAGTGTAGTGAAATGCGATAAAACAAGATAATAAAAGGTTTGCATGTTTGTACCATTTTGTCGTAAGTTTGTGTGAATTTTATAAATGGTGAAGGGTACGAAAGGTACTTATATATCCTTTGCGATTAAGCCGCGGTTTAAATTGGACCTAAAAATTTGAGAAATTTTAATTATCCGGGGTCCAAAGAGGTTTAAAAGAGCCTAAAAATATTGAAAGACAATAAAAAGAAATACATGCCAATAATGGACCGTTAGGTTTATTCGTCAATTCTCCAATGTTTGAGAATTTAGATCACTTCGAAAAGAAAATATATATAAGGGAGTTTTGTTGGAGCATTAAAACGGCTTTGCACAACCTTAAATAGTCTTGAAAGAGCATGAAATCGTTTTGGACGTTATTGGTGTGAAAATCATGTTGACTTTGATTTGTTGATTTTGATTTAAGACGATGTCATCTAAATTCAACAATTTTACACCAAAGGACTATTTTTGTTGTTCATTCGTTAGGAGTACACTTATGCATCTTGCACATATGATATGATTGAGTTGATTTTCCTATCGAATTTGTTCACACCCATTCATTCTGTTTCCATGATTTGGTCGTCTTATTATAAATTCATGGTGTGTGTGTTTGTAACATCATTTTTGTTTTTTATAAAAAATTGAAAAATTCAAAAATAGTTTGTTTGTTCTGATTTTCGTGACACCCCGATTTGCTTTATGTAATTTATTCTTTTCCTTGTCTATTTCGGACAAATAAAATGGGGATAACGAATTATGATATTATGGGGGAGTTTTAATATAGGGTAGTTTTGATTGTGCTAACACTGATTATGTTTATATCATTTCAAACTGAATATATCATGAGGTTTTTTACTTTATCTCATGTGTGTAGGTACGAAGATTTAAGATCAAATTGTTGCACACCCTTATGAGAAAAGCTTGGAGTTTTGAAAAAATTGATTGTTGAAACAAAGTTTGAAAGTTTGTAGACTTGTCATTTTATCTTTCCATGATTGTCTTGAGAGGTTAGATTTGTATAGGTCATTCTTGTGATTAATAATTCGGATTTTTTATTTTGTACCAGCATAGACATAGGGGGAGATTTGTAAGGACATTGTCCGTCACAATTTATTATGTCGTATACCGCTACAAGTCAACAAAGAATCGACGATGCGAATTACAAACTTCGGATCCGAATTATAAGTGCACTTGAACATTCAAGCACCATCGAGATAATTTTCGTAAAAATATGTTTAAAGTTCCATGTGCATTTCATATTTATAGTGTTGGGATTTTTTTAAGGGTTAGAACTTTTTTTATATAAAAGAAGGTCTATTTAAGAAAAAATGGACGCAGCGTGTTAAAAAAAAGATAAGGAGGTCTCGGTAAAAAAATAATAGGAATACATGATAAGGAGGTTTCATTCTTTTTCAAAAACAAAGGCAAAAGTTTTTTTTTCTCTTCCATGCCTTGAAGGCTGCCGCGCCAATGATTGGCAATCCTAGGTTTCAAACAAAAATCAAATTCTAACTCCTCTATTCCTTTAGGTATCATCAAGTCCACACGCATGTGTTGGCTAAAAAAAAGAGGGGCACCATTGTTTGCCAATGATTGGCTTTTGATAAAAGTTTTGTTATAAAAAAAGGAAGGCACTCCTTTAATGACTCACGGCACTGCTTCCTTGTTTTCCTTTCCACGCCGTCTTTTTTATTTTGCCAATGATTGGCATGTGTGTACCTCAAGGAATTTTGTAAAGCCTTACGTATCCATTTTTGTAGATAACTAGCGTGCCAATGTTTACAACTTATTTCCTAATCTCTTCTATTTAAAGGCCAACTCGTACAGTTTTCAAAAAGGAGAAGAAAAGTTTTGATTGATAGAACACTTTACGAAAAGAAAAAATTCTCTGTGTTCTATATTTTTTCAGTATGTCTTCTTCTCACTTTTAAGGGTCCAAAACCTTTTGTCCATTTAATTCATAATCCCCACTACTTTTAATGAATTATTTTGTGGAACCCAAGACATATTTTTCTGAAATCTTATGGTGCTGATTTTGGTACCGTTCATGGTACTAATCGAAGTCTGAGGTTATTAAAGTCTGTTGTGTATGGATATTTGCTGAAATAGAACTTAGTGTTCTTGTGGAGCTGCGGGTATTCGTGTGTCAAATTATTTCATTGTAATCCATGTAAGTTTGAATTACAAAATTATAGTGAAATAAATGGTTTTGCCCTTCGGGGAGTTTTTTTCCTCATTTGTGACTGTCTTGCATGCTTAGATTAATTTTTTAATCAATCACGTTTATTTGCAAGAGTTAAAAAATTGTTTGGTCTAAAATTGGAATTTAATTAAATAATTAATTCATTTGAATGCACGCTCACTCTCATGTCTCTATCAAAAACAAGAGTTTTCATCTCAAAGGGTACCCACACACCAACCTAACTTTGGGGATGATCATACGTTGTAAGATCTAAGCTTTTTAGAAGGTTCAACCAAGATTTTGAAGATCCAAAAGAAGGCAACCCTAAATCATCAACAAATACTTTTGTCCCCATCGGATGACAATAAAATTTACAAATGTATTCTATCTTAAACCGTAGGTTTGTTCTTCAAACCTAGTTTTCGTTTTTACTCTTTTTATTGTTTGATTAATCGAAGATTCAAGGGATGAAATTTTTTATTCCGCATATATCGATTCTCAACAATTGGTATTAAAGCCTTTGGTTTAGAATAATCATCCAGTAAAAAGGTCCATATTGTCCAAACAATAAAACCCTAGTCTTGCATGTTGTGGGATTGTGTATCTTTGTGTATGCTTATGTACTAACATAGTTTTAAAAATATTCTTTGTCTAAATACCTTCCATTATGGTCACGCATGTTTTTTTCGAGTGAATGGATCCTATTGTGGTTAATTTGTAGTTATTTTTCGCTCTTAGATTCGATATTATTGTAATAATTAGGTTTATATAATTAATTCAATTTTGATGTATTTTGAGGAGATTGTGAGGGGATGTAATATTTTTTTTACACTTAGAATCATGTATTTATATAGGTTTGAGTGTTGGGCCAATTTTTATGGAGTTTAATGAAGAATCAGAATAGTTATGTCTGTTTATATAAGAAATTCGAGAAGAAGTTATCATGTAAACGTCTTTCAGATCGATCTGAAAGGAGAACCGAGTCGATTCATAAAAATTTGATCAAAAAATTTTTATGAATCGACTCGGTTCTCGTGGTGACTTTTCAGATCCTAAAAATTTGATCATAAAAATTTGATCAAAAAATTTTTATTTAAAAATTTTCAGATCAAAAAATTTGATCGATCCGAATTAGGCTCGAATAGATCGACTCGAGCATAAGTAGTTAATATTGCTTATTTTTTTGGTTTTTTTGTGACTTTCTCGTGGTGGTTCTTCCTCATTTCCCTTTGAGACCAGGTTGGATCAATTTCAAAAAGAAAAGACCTTTAAGAACTCTTATTGGTAATGAAGTGTACTTCACATTGGACTCTAAGACAAAGGGTACAATAAAAAATTTTATACTTGAAGAGTTTTACTTCAAGAAGAAGTTTAGGCCGTGATGGAAAGGGATAATTTTGTCCTTTTATTTTCTGCATCCTTTATTTATCTATTTATAATGTCTCATTATTTTATTATGTGGCATAATTCGTGTGCTAATTAATTGGATAATTAGGAACAACAATTTTATGAACAACATGAATTTTTATTTTGAGACTGACATAGATCACTAATTTTCTTTAAAAAATTGTGTTGTATTCATTCTTTTCTAAATTGAATTAAATCGGGGGTAATTAAATGTAAGAAATGAATTAAATTGAGATCTCCGGATTTTATTTAATTTTGGAAAACTAAAATTATTATTTTTATATTAAGAAAACTACATACATGAGATCAAGTCTGTTGGATATGAATAATTTTTTTATAACCCTCAAGTTTTTCAAAATACTAAGTGAGAGAGGGGTTTTAATATAAACCCCACAGTCTCCATCGGTGTTTTCATGAATCAAAAGGTGATTAATTCCTCGCGTCAATTAGGATGCCTCCAGATGGAATTGATCAAGGCATCATGGATTCTTTAAAACTCTTAAGTGATAATTCTAAGAATTTGAATGTGAGTGAGTTCGATCCTCCCCACGAGAAAGTTCATCACGAGCAAGCTCTATTTCAAGAATGAACCGGTGGTATATACTTAGATATAATTAATGATATCCTCCCACACGGAGTCGTTGTTATTAATTATGGTACCAAAAGATAATGACTATTCAATTATGTTAGACAAAGGATCATGAATTGTTCAGGTACATAATTAAAAGACGAAAGTCTTTTTAGTTCAAGGTGGGCTAATTTAAGCTCCCCGCGACAAATCTCATTCCATAAGGGAACTAGGATATCTAGCGAGGTTTTACTTTAAAATAGTGGTGAGGGAGCCACTTTAAAATTAAAACGCAATTAAATTCGCATATGTATATTTTAAAATTAATTCTCTTTTCAAAATTTATGATTCTCATATTTCAAAATATGATCATCATTCAACCCACTTACTTCAATCTGAAAGGAAAACATGTTAAATGGAATGGACTATAGAGACTGGAAAAATAACTAGACATTGTCCTTACTACTGAGGACTTTAAGTTTGTCTTGATAGAGACCTACTATGCCAAGTCAGAGGAAGGGGCACCCGAAAGGGATGTCGAAACCTACCAGAAGTGGAAAAATGTTGATCAAATGGCTCTCTACAAAATATTGGCCTCTATGACTAACATGTTTCAACACCAGCATCAACACATGTCCACTGCTTACGACATGATTATAAACCTTAGGGATATATTTGAGGATCAAAACCATGTCGCTAGGTTAGACATTGTAGCAAGGCTGGTTAACACCAAGATTATTGATATTACCCCCATACGCGAGCATGCTCTAAAGATGATCTCCATCTTAGGGGAACTTGAAGTGATTGGATCTGAAATTGATGAGGAAACCTAAGTTGATTTCGTTCCCAAATTACTACTGGATTCCTTTAACATTTTCTCCTAAATTATTCTATGAACAAATTTAATTACTCATGGGTGCAACTGCTTAAGGAACTCTAGGTCGCGATGAATAGTGATAGGCATAAGGGTGTGGTTCAGGCCACTGAGAAATGCAATTTAATTTTTGCACCAAAAGGTAAGAAGAAGAAGAAGAAGAAGAAGAAGAAGAAGAAGAAGAAGAAGAAGAAGAAGAAGAAGAAGAAGAAGAAGAAGAAGAAGAAGCAAGCCTCAGGCACAACCTAAAGTTGTCAAGTCGAATTTTAAACCCCGAGGAGCAGGTAATAAGCCGAAAGACAACTGTTACATTTTCAAATAGGAAGGACAGTGGAAGAAGTAACGCCCCATCTTCTTAGTAAGAAAAAATAGAAACGATAATTTCTAAGATAACATTGAGGCATATTTTGTGTTGCAATTTACCGGCACCTGGTATGTAGATTCGGGATCCACTAATCATAATTGTAATTCTTTATAAGGGTTCCAAGTAACTAAGGAGCTTATTTATGGAGAGATTTTTCTGTTCATTGGTGATCATCATATGCAACAATATTGACAGTAGGAAATTTAGTTTCAAATTTTGGTGAAGAGAACAAAATAGTATTGGTAGATTATTTTTATGTTCCCAGCATTATAAGAAATTTAATTTCAATATCTAAGCTTGTGATGAATTGATACTTGATTTAATTTAATAAAGGACTTTTTATTAAAAATGACAAATCTCTTATCTGTTCTGGAATTTTAGAAAATAATCTTTATATTGTAAGTCTTATCTCACCGCTACTGCTTAATACTCAATTGAATAACTTAAATGGAAATAACCTAAAGAGAAAAGAACCTTCTAAGTTGAACCAAACATATTTTTAACACTTACAGTTAGGTCATATCAATCTAAAAAGGATACAAATACTGGTTTCAAATGGATAATTGATCATTGGAAGTGGAGGCGCCTCCAATCTATGAATTTCGCTTAAAGGGAAAGACGATCGAGAGGTCATTTACAGTCAAGGGGTATAGAGCCAAAGATGTCTTGAAACTGGTTCATTCTAATTTTATGTGGGCCTATGACTATCAGAGCAAGATGTGGTTACGAGTACTTCATCACTTTCATTGATGATTACTCGAGGTTTGGATATGTTTACCTTATGCACCACAAGTCTGAAGCCTTTGATAATTTCAAATATTATAAGGTCGAGGTGGAGCATTTAAATGGTAAACTAATCCATACTTTATTATCTGATCGTAGAGGGGAATACCTCTTAAAAGATTTTAGGCACCACTTATCGGAGTTGGGTATTACAACCTAGTTGTCTGCACCGGGTACTCCACAACAAAATAATGTAGCGAAAAGAATGAATAATACTTTTTAGATACAATTAGATCCATAATGAGCTATTTTGATCTATCAAATTCATTTTGGGATTATGCAATAGTCAAAGATACATATTTATTGAACTTAGTCCATTTAAATTTGTTTCTTTAACTCCCATAAAACTCTGGAGAGTGCGAAAAACAAAGCTAGAACACATTCGTATATGGGGTTGCCCATCATATGTGCTGTAGAAGGAGTCAGGGAAGTTGGAATTAAGTATGGATGTATATATCTTTATAAGATACCCCAAAGAAACCGAAGGTATCCAATTCTATAATTTTAAGGATAGGGAAGTATTTATTAGCACAAATGCTAGGTTCTTAGAGGAAGATTTTATGATTGACCACAAGCCCAATAACAAGATTATCTGACGAGGGCTAAGAGGACAAGAGTAAGAAAATGCTTTGGGACAACCCGTACACGATGAAATGTAACCTGATATCAATAATACACCGCCTAACGGTAATGGGAGTATAACTAATGATGAGGACACGTGCATCATTTATACTAGACCACAAGTAGAGCAACGTTATTCTGCGAGGGTTAGGCGTAAACCTAATAGGTTGTTATTTTTTGGGAGAGCACTTCGGTGAAGTCATAAAGGAATATCAACTGGATCCTAATAACTATGATGAGGCACTCCAAGGTAAAGATGTCAAGCTTTGGATAAAGTCTATGTGTGCCGAGATGTGTTCAATGTATTCAATTCACGTATGGGAACTTATAGACTTACCAAATGGGATAAAAGTCATAGATTACAAGTGGATCTATAGGAAGAAGAGAGGGATAGACGGGGAGGTGGAAGCCTTCAAAGCACGACTCGTTGCAAAAGGATTCACTCAAAAAGAGGGGATCGATTTTGAAGAGGCCTTTTCATCGATAGCTACTATCAAGTCTATCCGGATTCTCTTATCTATTATTATGCATCTTGATTACAAGATTTTGCAAATGGATGTTAAGGCCGCGTTCTTGAATGGTAGTCTTGACGGGTGTATCTATATTATGCAACCCACGATATTCATAGCAAAGGGATAATAAAGCAAAGTGTGTAAGAATAAGAGAACCATTTATGGACTTAAGTAATCATATAGGTCTGAAACATACGGTTTGATTAAATAATAAAATAATTTATTTTTTATCAATGTTTGGATGAGACTTGTATGTATAAGAAGAACGAAGAAAATATGGTGGTAATTCTAGTACTTTACCTAAATGATATTCTCATAATCAGGAATGGTGTGGGTGTATTGTCTGGTGTAAGAGTGTGGTTATTTAGTCTACTTTACCTAAATGATATTCTCCTAATCGAGAATGGTGCGGGTATATTGTCTTGTGTAAGAGAGTGGCTATTTAGCCAATTCGATATGAAGGACTTCGGAGAAGCCATTCATATCCTAGGGATCAAGATTTTACATTATTAGAAAAATAGGATGTTAGGCTTATCCAAAGCTACTTATATCTACACAGTGCTCACAAGGTTTAACATGTAGGATTCCAAGAAAGGGCTCCTCACTTTTAGGCATAAATTTTCTTTATCCAAGGATTAATGTCCTAAGACACCTAATCTGATAGAGAGGATTAGGAATATACCTTATGCTTCGGTGGTGGGAGCCTCATATATGCTTTGGTCCGTACTAGATTGAATATATATTATATCGTTGGCATGGTCAATAGATTACAGTCTAATCTAGGTAAGGAACATTGGACTGCTATAAAGCATATTCTCAAAAACCTAAAGAGGACTAAAGATTATATGATGGTTTACTCAGCAAAACAGTCTAGTATCTATTACGTACACCAACTTAGACTTTCTATCAAATAAGGATTTCAGAAAACTGACCTAGGGATATGCATTTAACTTATGAGGTGGAGCCATAAATTGGAAAAGCATAAAGCAATCATATATATCCGACTATGGAAGTCGAGTATGTTATCATTTCGAAGGAACCAAAAGAGGTTATTTGGCTTCGAAACTTCTTAAGCGACTTGGATATGGTTCCTTCAGTATAATCGACTATTACACTTAATTTTTACAATAACTAGGGGTGGTAAAATGAGTAAATGGGTCAACTGACATGATAAGAATTCAATGGACCCGAACATGACACGACCCGACGCGATATCGTGTTTTTTTTCCTTAACCCAAATATGATAAGTTAAAAACACGACACGACAAGATAACACGATAAGTAAATACGATTCGATTGGACATGATTAGATCCGACCTAACACGACATGATTGGACACGATTAGACCAGTTATGGAGGAATTAAAATAGTGGTTCTAAATAGTGGTTTGATAATGGGTCTAAATAGGGGTCAATAGTGGGTCTATATAGGATTTATATCATATTCTTAATCGAATCACTATCGTGTCCTTATCGGGTCAATTTCGTGGCAGAAATTGGACACGAACACGATACAACCCGTTAGCGGGTCCAAAAAATACGACCCAAACACGAAAGATCGTGTCAATTTCGTTTTGTTTCATATCGTGTTATCGTTTCGTTCCCAAAATTTCCACCCCTAACAATAAAGGTGCAGTTCTAATTTCAAAAGAACCAAGGGCTCATCAAAGGGTGAAGCACATTAAGCGCAAGTATCACATAATTTAAGAGAATGTGCAGAGGGGCACGTCATCATGACCAAGATTATATCCGTGGACAACCTGGCATATCCTTTTAAAAAGAGCTTACCAACTTTTAACAGCCATGTAGAAGGAATGAGAGTAAAGTGTATGGCCACATGGCTTTAAGACTAAGTGGAATATTGCTGGGATTTTATTCTTAAAACCATGAGTAAAACATTTTATTATTAATTAATATATGATTATTCTATTTATTTTGAAATGAGAATAAAGTTTGTGAGAATGCTTTATATTTGTCTAAATATATTGTTTCATATAAATGGCAATCAATGGAGCTTAGTAGGAATTATAGTGAGTTGACTTCGGATTGATCACAAGGAGATTGGAATTTAAGTTCTAGCACTATTAAAAAGTTCACAACCTAGATAGGGAGTTAACATCCTATCAGAACGGTTATGATGCAATCCTAATGTTTATCTCAAACTATGGGAACATGTATGATGGTTCGAGAACTTTTTTAATAGTTCAACAGATGATTGTGATCGGTACATCTTAAGAATGTATTGAACACGACCACCCATAAGATTAGAGTCTAAGGTTTGTCATGAGTAGAATCAGGCAATCTCATACCATTTGCAAATGGTGCATATATTCTTATTCCCGAGAATTATGAGGATTGGAATGCTTGTGTTATTGTTTATTTGATTTTCATGGGTGTGATTCGATTTTAGATTGTATCAAATGATCCCCGCATATATTGGGTGACAGTAATGTCGGTAGGTCTGAGATTTTAATTAATATGAATCTGCGTTCGGGGATACCTTGGATTGCGTTACCCCTTGATAGACTTATAGGATTTGTTTCCATTAGTAAACCTGATCAGTGAATTATTTATAATCCAGTGGAGTAGCAAAATAAGTTAAGTCTTAAAATAAGGAATTGATTAGATGTTGGTTAAAGTCAATTAGCGGTAAATTGATTTGACCAAGCGAGTATAGAAAGCTTAACGCGTGGAATCATATTATGTACCATTATCAACTTTGCAAATAAGACCTCATTATATCTAAGTGATTTATGAGATAACAGTTACACCCCGCGTATTCTAACAAGTGAGGTGGTCAACCGTCGCTACCAAACTACGTCAAGTGTTATTAAATAAGTTATCATTCTCAGCATGTGACAGAAATATAAGACATTTTTTTTCACAAGATGATATTCAAATTTATCCAACCAATATAAACATTCATGCAAATTAAAACCTGCCACCATGTTATCTCCAATTTAAATTCAACTCCAAATAAATATAAAATCTACATGAAATAATCCAACTATAAATATCTGATAAAAACTGTAAACAACTATGGAACCGAATGGCCCACTAAATCCATAAATGAAAGTCTCATAATAAATACGACAAAATGGAAAGTAAATCTAAAGTATTAAACCAAATAAAATAAAACTCCATTTGCACTCCCAAGAATAAATCCAATCACTCATGTACAGTTACTCCAGCACTATACCTGAAATGTTAGTCAACACAATAGGTCAGAGCCTGTGGCATGAATAATAGTTGCTCCTCCCAATTAGGGTTCGTAAATTCAGACAATAGCATTATACATGATAAACATTGCAATAGAGTATTTTAAATTAACGAGATATATATTAACATGCGAGTAAAATAAAGCTACTGTTATCCACCTGCGTAACTATGCCACCCTAATAGTTTAAGTCCAATTATGATATTTCAACATTTACTCAGATTCCACAATTTAATTTAATTAATTAAATTTAATTTATTTATGCAACATTAGTATAGTTAGTTCACGTTATTTCGGGTCCTGCACATACTCCAGGCCCGTTTAAGTTCTACACCACACCCATTCCCCTCATTATAGCTAGTTTGTCCAAGTTCGTTAGTACTTCACATACTTGTGAGGTTCTACGCATGACACGTCACTATAGCCAGTTCGTCCATATTCCGTCAGCCCTACACATACTCATGATGCCACACACACCCACGTCGCTATAGCCAGCCAACCCGTACTTTGTCAGTCCGCACGTACTCATGACGCAAATTCATTTTAATACCTATTCTAAGTCTTAGGCATTAATTATCAAATTATCTCAAGCTCTCATTATTTTCTATTAGCCCCGCCCTTTTATCGAGCATAAATCCTCAAAACCCCTAGTCCCATACCTAGAGGTCTCCAAAACACAAGTATATACTAACTTATCATTTAGGAAGATTATCTACTAAAATCACTCCCTAGCCGCGCACCTAGGCTAATGATCCAACGGAAACAACGTAAAATCAACCCACCCCGGAATTTCCCATCCGTAAAAATCTAAACTAACCAGTCACATACCTAGAAAGCATTACCAACCACTAAGGCCTACCTATTTGTTTCATAAATAGCAAGCAACCTAAAATAAGGTGAGGGCAATAGCTACCCCAACAATCCCGTCGTCCATGCGGTATCAATTATTAATACAATTAATGAATCACATATGGCATGTTTTTAACATATCACAATAATTCCTTAAATTAATCGCAAGATCACTATTCATCCAAATTATGTCCGTTTAATGATAACATTAATTAGACAAATCGTTTTCTCTTAAATTTATAGTGTTCTATTCTCATCCATATTTTTTGGAGTATACAACAATAAATCCCTACTCTATAAGATGTACATAGTTAACGTAGCTTTACATTTCGAAATTAATTTATAACAACCCTACGATTTATTATATATGCGAACGTCATAAATTCTAATGGAATCCTAACCTTTAATATAAGCATTCAAGGGTTTTGAGTCTTAATTCGTATTAAAGATTCGAATAAAAAAGTCTTAAATTTAGTTTCGCTTTTTCTAATTAGTCTTCCTAATTTATTTTTAGAAAATAATGATTATTTGTGTTTAGGCAACATTTAAAACGCATAATACCAAAGGGGAGTAATAGAAGTATCCATACCTACAGAATTCGTTTGAAGAATTTGATTTGATGACTGCGTTCCTCTTGAGAAATAATGAAAAACACGTTCTAGAATGATTTTGAGAAACACAGTTTGAGCCTTCAAAACTTGGGTTGAATCTTGCATTTAAACGTGGTTAGGTTTTGTAGGTGAGATGAGATGGAAATATAGGATGATACTGTTCTTATGGTTAATATGAAAGTGTTTGAAAAAGTCTAACCCCGAATTATATTTTTACTAAGTGGTAGAAGTGTTTTAATTAAACTCAAACACTAAAAACTAATAAAATCTGTCGGCACTACCTGACGAGAATCGATTCACCCCTGAGCAGGTGCCCAGGTGACCCAAACAAGTGAATAAAAACCCGATTTCTTTCCTAAATTCAGATCTGATTAAAATCCCATATTTCCATTAATAAAACCAACATTTTAAATGTAAAAAATAATTCAAATTAGAAAAAAATATTTTCTTCAACTTTTTATTTACGACAGTTTAAATTAACAGTCTAAAAATATGGGGTGTTACAATAATTAAATTAGAGTGAAGTTATAATTATTCAGTGAAATTAATTATGATTATATAAATCATCGAAATAAATTACGGTAATTATAATTAGGGATTTTCGGGTATTTATTTGGTATCTAATTTAATTATTTGTCTTGGGTCCCTAGTGCAGTCCATATACCCAAGAAGTTAGGCCTAGACTCTCAATAAATCCAGAGTGCAGTCCATATACCCAAGTAGTTAGGCCTAGACTCTCAATAAATCCAGTTTGGCCCAAGCCCACCTTTTATACTTGTATATAAAGGTGTGAGGCGGAGTTTAAAACATTATTATTCATCAGTAGGGTTCGATAGGGGTGAGAGAAAATACTATTCACATTTTTGTGAAGAGGCCACTAGAGAGACCATCATAGTTCAATCAAAATCAAGAGTTTTCATCTCAAAAGGTGCCCACACACCTAACTAACTTCGGGGAGGATCATACACTAGAAGATCCAAGTTTTTCAGAAGGTTCAAGCGCTCTTTCGAAAAAATAAAATAAGCAAACCTACATCATCAACATATACTTTTATCCCATCGAATTGCAACTAGATCCGTAAAGTTATTGTTCTCTAAACCTTAGGTTTGTTCTTCAAACCCAATTTTGGGCTTTCCTCTTTTTATTGTTTGATTAATCAAAGATTCAAGGGCAGAAATTTTTTATTTGGCATATATCGATCC
Source organism: Sambucus nigra (assembly GCA_949130495.1). NCBI lineage: Eukaryota > Viridiplantae > Streptophyta > Magnoliopsida > Dipsacales > Adoxaceae > Sambucus > Sambucus nigra. The sequence continues at coordinate 505,483,544 of OX422212.1, forward strand.
CCAATAATACATTGTACACTCGCAACTCAGTTATCTAACTCACACCAAGAACCTATGGAACATTCCTAGGCCTCAAACTGTCCTTAGGGTAAGCCCGAAAGGGCTAACCCAACTAATTTTGTACATTTTTATGTAAAACAAATAGGCGACTTTGAACAAATAAAAAAAATGCACAAAGAAAAGATTAGGCCGATAAGGGGCATGCATAAAACTGGATATGGTGTCTAACAACTTCCATTAGACTGACCAATGGGAGATGGGAGTGACGAACCTCGCCTATGGATTCCAAGGGCCCATAACACCATAAAGGCCACATCTATTGTGATTACATATGCAATGACGGAAACCACGTCAACTAGTGATGTCGTTGGTGCCTGCTGATGTGGCTACTGGTTCGATTCAATCTCCTCATTGGCGACCTTGGCTATAGTTGCACGACCTCTCCTGCCTCAGGTGTTTTCCATCTAAAAGAAAATAAGGAAATTCGTACGAGTTAATGATCACAAGCAAAGAATACAACGAAACTTAAAAATAAGGCTCCAACATCAAATAACGCAACATAGAACATAACAAGATTCCCAAGGAGCCCAAGACAATAGAACTTGAGATGCTCTGATACTAGTTGTAAAGCCTCCTATTTTTCATGTGCCAGATGTCCAGTTCGATATGCTAAAGATAAGAAAGTGTTAAAATCATTTATATCATGCTCAACGTCAAGGATAAATATATAGTACAATAAATTAAACCATCCACACCTATAATTTATAAACATGGTTGATTCGTATCGAATATTGCATATTTCCACCCGTTATCTTTATGAATTCTAGCACTTTTACGATCCTAAATGCCTATAATTATGCTCATTAACCATACAACCATGGATTTGGATATATACATACTTTACAGGGGTTATTTGTGCTTTTTTAGGTATTGGAACGCTAAAAGTGAGGTTCGGTTGCATTTCAGAGAAGTTCAACCATCGAATGCTACTTAAAGGGCAATTTGGTCTTTTCAAACTCACTATTTTTTATGTAATGAAGTTACCAATATGTAGATCATCAAATTATCTTTCCGTGGCCACTAACTGTGCGTCATTCTGACTCCATATGTGGAAGTTATGCCCATTTCCGAAAGATTTTGATATTTTCTTCTACTTCAAGGGCATTTTGATAATTTCATACTGCATAATTTGGAGGGTTTCAAAATAGAATCATGTCGATAATTGAATTAGCTTCGTGTCGGTTCCGACCACGCCTCATTTCGATTTCGTATGAGGGAGTTATAGCCGTTTCCGTGCGACGCGTCAAAATTGGTTCGGAGAGGAAAAAGGGGTTGTCAACAGCCCAAGGCAAATTCCAAAAGTGCGGTCGACCGATCCCAAAATAGAGGTCGACTGGTCCCATCAGATATGGATGAAAATTGATTTATTTTGGGGTTTTTTGGCTTGGTTTTATTAGGGGTTTGTTTTGGGGTACAAATAGAATGTTGTAGGCTTTTCTTCGGGGAGATATTTTCATTTTAGGTTAGAGAACTTTGGTGATTTTTGTTGGAGCTTCCCTCTCCTCCTTTATCTTTGGGTTCATCCCATTTAGGTAAGTATATTACTATTCATTATCACTTTCCTTTGTTTAATGCTTATTTACTTGATTTCTTGCTTTGTAGTTACTTTTATTGCTTAAATAGTTAGTTATAGTTTGTTAATTCTTATTTTCTTTTGTTAATTAGCTGTTTTACTTAGTTTAATCATGTGTAGTGAGTAGTTTTACGGGTTGGGATTGCGTTTTTGCCATTAATGGGCGTCGAGCTCCGAAAGTTAGGTTTTGGAGAAAATTGCATTTAATTGAAACCTCGGTTATTAAAGTCGGATTATTATGCATTTAACTTTCTTTTTCACTCAACGTTAGTGTTTATAGCGATAATCCGAATTTAATCCGCGTGTGACCATTTTTGATTAAATGTTTAATCTCGCAACTTTGGGTTAAATTCCTTATTGTGTGATGTATATACTTAATTGAAAATGCTCGATTAAATGTTTTCGAACCGAAATTCTAATTATTAGTTGTTTAGCCCATGGTGGGGACATGATCCCGACTCTCGTTTTATTAATTATAGTTTAGACTTAACTTCTTAATTTTTCCCTTTTCTTTATTTCCAACCTATTACCTTTTACACTTTTATTTTAGGAGTATTAAATCCTATAAATTCTAGCAACTCGTCTCTGTGGATTTTCGATACCCGACTTGCCGCTATACTTGTATTGCAAGTGCAGTCGTAATTTAGGTTTTTGTATTAATGCGATGAAACGAATTCAACGATTAGCGTTTTGACGCGACGCTACTTTTCACCCTTAATCAATGGCGAATAAATAAAATTGAAAATATAATAAGAGTCTCCAAATTAAATCCATAATAAGAGGTCTTGCTAGAATAGCCAAGCAACGTAGCTATTTATATTGTGAAGATGATTGGAAGGACCACATGTTGTGATTCTAACTTGGAGGTGATATTGTGTGGTCAACAAACCTAATACAACCATTAAGATGTACCCCTACCAGGTTTGATTGATGATTCCATTATCCTTTAATGATTATAGGTGAGGATAAGTTGGCATAATTATAATCATCCAAACGACCATGAATACACACATAAGAAGATAACCAAACTCGAGAACTTACGATCTAGCATGTGTCCACAAAAAAAAAATATGTAAAGTGATATTATTGGGTGCTAAGAAGTGTTAACTAAGAGTCAATCTCTTAGAGATAATAAGTGTATAACAACCTCTTCTAATAATGAATGTCTCTATTTATAAGTTTCAGTAGTTAAGTTACAACATGAGTATGATACACGTGTTTTTCGTGTTTCTGTCACTAATCCCCCGTGAGATAAAACTTATACAAGGATGTGCTCTTGTGTAATACTCATCCTTAATCTTTCCTTAATTATCGAGATTTTCGTTATCCCAGGCTAAGTCAATTAAGATTGTAAACTGATCTTAGACATAAATGTCAGCCACTAACTTGGTTGGCCATGGAGTGGTTGACATTGGACACATGGCAACTTTAATTATTCTGCCAATCATTTCCCATTCAGGGACATACCAAATCAATCTAGTGCATCAGGGAAGGTAATGTAGCGATGGATTGCATTGACATAATAATTATAAACCAAAATAACATGTTTAAATATTTGGATGGACCCCCTCGAAAAGTTAAGCATGTGATGGAAGTGAACATGAGATAAGTTGTATAATAGGAGGTTATAAAAGCACCCCTTATGGGTATGGATAATGTGATTTTATGCCATTATTGTTTATCTCGTTGTTATTTTAAATGGATAAAAGTTGCTAGGCTAAACAATATTCATGAAATATGGAAGGAAGAAAGTAACCAACTTTGTGGGCTCCGATTGGGCCGGAAGATGAAATTTCACACCAACCATAAAATCAAACCATAGTGCAAAAAAAGCCAACATACGTGAAAGACAATGTCATTTAATTTATGCTTTGAAGAACACTATATATATGACTCACTTGAGTCTAAAATATAGGAGCTTATCTAGTTTGGAAATCGAGACAAAATTGTGTCATCCTATTCCAGAACCCTATGCCTCATGCCTCTTCATGATCTACATCAACAATTTTCTAGGACTGGAAAAGGTAGTAACCAACACAACTCACAACATCTAAGACTGCATGTATTTAACACTTTGTGTGTATGAGGTGTGTGTGTGTGTGTGTGTGTGTGTGTGTGTTCACATTGGCTTAAAAATATTATTTTAAGAATTTTTAGGAATTTTTAAACATTTAAAATTAATTTTTTAAACATTGAAAATTAGGTTTTAAAAATGGTTGGGCTATTTTATAATTAATAAAAGTTCCTAAATTTTTCCTTGGGTAGAATTCGAAAGCGACAAAGACATTTGGAGTGGAAAATGAGGTTTTATAAAGATAAAAAACACGCTTTTTAACTTAATCTGTACTATACATGTGTTGCACACACGACGGTCTAGATTATGTTTTCTCCCACTCACATAACTGAGAGTTAATCTGGAACGTTGGTTTGATTTAATCAATGGCATGCATGTCGTCCTTGGCAATTCTTTCTAACCAATTTGATCCAATCATAAAGCATTTAAAAGTGGTGCATTATTAATCGTAAGATTTACAACCATTTGCTCAAAGCCATCCTGGCCCTTGATTTCAAGCCCCATTCCAGATCCTTCCATCGTCCACTATATATACAACTTAGGGTTATTTGTTTACAATATTTTGGAGAGTCTGAGAGTCAAGAGAAATAAAAGAGAGGGAGAGAGAGAGAGAGAGAGAGAGAGAGAGAGAGAAAGAAAAACCAAAACCAAACTCTGGCCAAAAATTTTCAGAAATTTCCTTGAGAGTTTTACTTGTTCGTGATCAAATCCTCTCTGGTTTACATCTCTTGTCTAAAATCTTCACTAAGTCTGATCTCGTCTCACTTCAGTTGAGATTTTTAGGTCTGACTAAAGTGATTTTTGATGTAAAAAATTAGATCACTCTAATAATTCAATCACAGATAAATAAAATGAGGCAAAAGATTTTAAAGTGGTTCAGCCTTATAAGAATGGCCTGTCTACTGTTGTTTTATTGCTGAGTGTTTGAGAATTCTCGATTACAAGAAATTCCCTTCTGGATTCCCCCCTTCTACAATGAGGATTGTACAATGTATTTATAGCCCTGAGGCTGTCATGTGAAAGGGTAATACATTAAATGATATACATACGAAAGGGTAATACATTTAATGCCCTCTTTGCGTGTGCGTCTGAATGATAAGCATTTAATGAAATCAGTTGAACTGTTGGTTATCCAGCTATTAATTCTTTGTTCGAGATGCAGCTCGGACCGCCTGAGCTTCTCGGTGCTAAAAAGTTCCTCGGAGAGGTCTTATTCCTCGGAGCATAAGAGTTCCTCGGAGAGGACTTGTTCCTCGGAGCATAAGAGTTCCTCGGAGAGGTCTTGTTCATCGGAGCATATGAGTTCCTCGGAGCGTATGATCATCTTGAAAGTGCTTGTTGTTGCCATGTAGATAGTCAGGTGTCTTCATATGATTGGGCCATGTCAGCAGGTTAAATTTGGTATCAACAGAAGCCCCCAATGTTTCATAGTTCGAAATTTGAGGAGTATGGAACATTCTTTCTCGGACTACGGTAGCTTTAAATAGTCTTACTAATTTTTAGGAGCGTTTCCCTTGTATTTATTTTCTCCTTCCAAATTCGTAGAATCATGCTCTTTTTTTTTGGACTTTTCTGCGTGCTTCGATTCCCGCGTTACTTTTCGTCTTTTTGGCCGCTGTTGCCCGCTTTGGTTCCCGCGCCACTTTTCATCTTTTTAGCCGTCGGTAACGTAATCATCCTTTTTGTAATCATTACTTCGCCAGTTCCCAAAGTAAGGTATTTAAACTTCACAGAGACTCCCATTGTCTTCTATATTTTCAAATTTTCATCTTCGAGTTTTTCATTGTCTTCTACTCTCTTGTGTATTCATCTCTTCCATCGTGTGTCGTCATCAGCTCTACTATTTTCCTGTAAGATCTTCTTCTTTCTTATTCATTTCTTTTAATCACCATGGTTTACCCTGTTGAACCTCTTGACAAATTTCGATCTGATTTTTCCATTCCCTCTTGGGTTGTCTTGGAAGAGCTTTCTGAGCCTTCTAATTATTTCAATTTGGCTGAGGGACATTGGTTCCCCAGTCTCTTTTTTGCTGAGTGTGGATTTTCTTTTCCACCAAATCCTCTGTGTCTGGAATTCTGTCAGTACTTTGATGTTGTTCCTGCACGAATAGCCCCCAACACATGGAGAATAGTTAATGGGGTGCATAAATTAAATCAAGTGCATGGAACTCGTATAGGAATTCCAGAAATCATGTACTGCTATAGATGGGCAGTTAATGATAATATTTATTATTTAAAAACTAGGTTTATAAATAGAGCCTCAGTAGTCAATCTCCCTGATGCCAATAGGGATTATTTTGAACACGGGGTTGTCGTAAAAAATTGGCAACACCCTCCATTAACCGGAGATGAGGTTTACCAGGGTCCCAGATGCCCTCCTTATGGCAATGGGATAGGTTATTTTTATTTTATTTTATTTATTTTGAAATCATGTTTGTTTTGTGTTTGATAAAATGTGTCACTGATAACAATGTTTGTTTATTTGCAGTTGATAGCAAGAGAAAGTGCCCAAAAGAAACAGATGTCAATATAAGGCATTTGGGACTTATCTGGGGTCTGCATCAAAGGGTTGCCGACGAGCACATCAGGTCGGCTTTGTATCTGCTCCAGTACAAGAGCTACACAATCTCCTTCACTGCTCATCCAGTGATCAGTGAAGCAGAGCCAGTACCAGCCTCTGCAAGTTCTTCGCCTGAATCTCATATTCCTTTGAGATAAAGGATGAAGAAGAGAAGACCTCCTACCCTGTTTGAGAAATCTGCCTCCGATTCTGGTGAGGCAAAGAGGAGTAGGATTGATGTCCCAAGGGAGGGGACAAAGAAGACTGATGCAGCTCCTCCAGCTGCTCCTGCTAAAGTTGTCGAGAAGCTCGCAGTGGCTCCGAGCAGTTCTGCTGCTCCTGGAAAGGTGATTGTGATATCACCGACCAAGGATTCATCCTTGGTTGAATCTGTAACTGTTCCCCCGAGGAGGCTGAAGAAAAGCTCCTCGGTCAATTTGGCTGACACCACTACTCAGCCCCCAGCTGTTGGGACTGTAGTTCCCACTTTTGTTCCTCCGAGCTCTGCTATGAGCTCGGTGAAGTCCCGGACCATTCCCGAGGTCCAAGGTAATGAAGATAATCTTACTCGGGACATGGTTACTTCTTTGGCTGCTCGTCATCTTGCTTCAGTAAGTCTCTTTACTTTGAACTTTTCATATTTTCCTTTGTCATTTCTTGTTTCTAACTTGCTTTCTTTTTCTGTTCACAGTTGACGAGCTGCTTTAATATAATCCTGAAGAAGGATGAAGCGATTAAGGCTTCTTGCTCCTCGTCCAGTGTGGAGGGAGATATGAAAGAGGCTATCAAGTCTTTGGAAGACTCTCGCCAGCAGTATGCCACTGATAAGGCTATCTGGGAGAAAAAGCTTGCCTCCTCCGAGCAAGAAAAAGCTCGAGCGGTTGATGCCTCCAAGGAGTTGGAGAAGAAAAAGACTGCCTTGGAGAAGGCAAATAAAGAGCTTGAAGAGAAGCTCAGAGGTGAAGGGGAGCTTGAGAATAAACTCAAAGTTGCTGAGGAGAGGTTAGACCAGCTCCAGGAAGTAGGTCGGCAAAAGGAGGAGGCAGAAAATAAATTGAAGGCTGCTGAGAACTCACTGTCCGAGAAGCTTGCCTTGGAGAAGGCCAAGAGGAAAGCTGTTGTGAAGAAGTCCTTCAGCTCTGGCTGGGACAAGGGGTGGAACAAGGGGTGTGCTGCCATGGTATCTCAAGTAGACTATGGCAGTCTAAAGTATTTTAGGGATGGATGGGTTGCTGCCCTTCAGGAAATGAAGGTCGACGAGTCCTCCGAGCTCTTCCAAAGACATATCCCTGGTCCTCCTCCTACTCCAGAAGAATTAGAAGAGGACGAAGCTACCTCAGAGGAATCTTCAGTGGTGATAGGAGATCACCTCCCATCCATCCAGTATGCTGCCGAGCAAGTCGTTTCTTCTTCCGAGCAACAGCTGGGGCTCTCCGAACAACCCACAGTTCCCTCCGAGCAACCTGCTTCCTCTTACCAACCTCCCGAGAAGGTTTTGGGAGATAAGGAAAAGGTGTAGTGTTGTTCGGGCTTATTTTTATATTTTTCTTTTTATCAAATGTAACCCATAACTTTGTAACTCTGAACTATGATCTAATAAAACTTGAGTTTTCTTTGCATACTGTTGTCTATTTTCTGTTTGTGCTCTGCTTATATTTCTTATTGATGATTGCTCTTCTTTCTCTGCTAGTTTCTGGCCAGGATGGATCTGCTATCTGCCCATGATACAAAGTTGTTGCAACAATGTAATGAGTACTTCAAAGCTGGTCACACAGACCTGAGTGCTGCACAAGTTATCGACATCCTTGGTCATGATGCTTCAGAGCAGGCAGTTGAAGCATATCAGTACTTGAAGTGTCTACTTGACCGAGAAGTGGCCAATAATGTGGCTTACTATGAAATGATCGAGGATCTCCAGTGCACCCTCGAAGACCTTCAGAATTAATACAAGGAATCAACTGCCCTGTTGCATGAGGGTTACGAGAAGAAATACAAGTTGATCATGGCTGACAAGGGATACGAGAAGCTTTTTACTGGTTATGATGTAAGGGAGAGAACCCTGAAGGGCGAGGTCGAGGAATGTAAACAGATTGCCGAGCTGCTGGAAAAGGAAAACAACAACTTGTAGAAAGAGCTATCACAGTTGAAGTCTGCAGCCTCTTCTTCAACAGCCCTAATCCCAGTGACTGGCGAGGGATTTTCATTCTTAGAGGTTGAGAATGCCAAATTAAGGGACGAACTGGATACCTTGAGGAGGTCGAGCCCTTCCACGTCTCATCGGGGACGAGGAAGAGCTCCTCGGGGACGAGCAAGAGCAGCTTGGGTTCTTATCGAGGAACAGAGAACAGCGTCTGCCTTAGAGAACCAGGCCTTCCAACTAATGGCGAAGAACCAGGCGTTATCTGATATGTCAAAGAAAAATAGGGACCTGGAAAAATAGCTCTCCGCGCAGAAGTCAGTCTTGGAGAATAAGGAGCTTTTCATTAAGAATCTCCACGAGCAGCTGGAAAGGCTAACGTACCAATTCCACAAACAGCTCGGGGAGTTCTGGATGGCTGGATACAACGAAGCATTATTCCACTTGGACGACCGTATCCAGAATGCCAACAATGAGGGCTACAAACAAGGCTGGATGAATGCCTTAGGTGTGTTGAAGCTCGAACAAGGCCATTATCTGTGGGACTACCATGATCCCGGGTTGCTCGACTTGCCTGTGCCACCATTCAATTTGGACATGGAATGGATTCCTACTCGGGCCATTCCTCGGAGCTTAATTTCAAAGTATCTCGGTGAATACAATTTACATTCTCAAATCGAAGTATCTCGTCCCGAGCATCTTTTAGATCGTCCATCCGTGATGAATGTCAGGATGTTGAAGGACCTCAACTTCATCAATTCTCCTCAGTCTTTAAATGATCCGCCTGCTGGCGAGGAACCTGCATCAAAAGCTGAGGGGAAAAGACCAGTAGAATAGAAATTTTTGATGTAACAGTTAGTATACAAATCAATGTAACTGTAATTTCATTATCAATGTAATTTATTTTGAATTCAATGAAAGACTTTCATTTTGCAAATCTTCATTGCTATTATCTTGTAGTTATCAAACACTTTATATTTATGCGTCTCTGTTAAAAAGATAATAATAGTGTTGTTTGTCGACCAACTCAATAATAATTAAAAAGTTATAAGTATCAATAATGTTGCTCGATCACTTAATAATAAAGTTACGAGTATAAAAATGTTTAAAATGTTTACAACCAACCAAGGTTGTTAAATTCTGCCTGTCGACCAACTACGGTTAGTGAGAGTTTATCCCCGACTAACCATACTTGGTAAATTTTTATCTTTTTCATAAAATGTGTCCGACCAACCAAGGTCGATAAATTCTCCTCGTCGACCAACTACAGTTAGTGGGTTTTTATCCCCGACCAACCATACTTGGTACAGTTTGGAATATTTCGTTTCCTAGCCAAACAGGTTGGCATTTTTAGGAATATTTCTCCTTATCGACCAACTACAGTTAGTGGGTTTTTATCCCCGACCAACCATACTTGGTACAGTTTGGAATATTTCGTTTCCTAGCCAAACAGGTTGGCATTTTTAGGAATATTTCTCCTCGTCGACCAACTACAGTTAGTGGGTTTTTATCCCCGACCAACCATACTTGGTACAGTTTGGAATATTTCGTTTCCTAGCCAAACAGGTTGGCATTTTTAGGAATATTTCTCCTCGTCGACCAACTACAGTTAGTGGGTTTTTATCCCCGACCAACCATACTTGGTACAGTTTGGAATATTTCGTTTCTTATCCAAACAGGTTGGCATTTTTAGGAATATTTCTCCTCGTCGACCAACTACAGTTAGTGGGTTTTTATCCCCGACCAACCATACTTGGTACAGTTTGGAATATTTCGTTTCCTAGCCAAACATGTTGGCATTTTTAGGAATATTTCTCCTCATCGACCAACTACAGTTAGTGGATTTTTATCCCCGACCAACCATACTTGGTACAGTTTGGAATATTTCGTTGAGTAGTCTGTCGAGCTTTGCCGAGTAGTGCGTAGCACTAGTATTCCCCGAAAAAATTTCAATAAACAGAGAGACTTGCAGAATATTTTCATTTTATTCATACTGATGGAACTGTGTTACATATACATCACTAATAATACTTGCGCAGGTGCTCTGCATTCCAGGCATTTTTAAACTCATCGCCTTCTAAAGTTGCTATTCGATAAGTTCCTGGTAGAACAACTTCTGTAACTCGGTATGGTCCATGCCAGTTTGCCTCCAGTTTGTTATGCTTTTGAATTACTTTCTTCAGCACATAGTCTCATTCTTTCAGGTCGCACTTCTTCACCCTCTTGTTGTAAAACAAAGTTGTTCGCCGCTGGTAAGCAGCATTTCTAATGGCTGCTTCTTCTCTAACTTCCTCGAGCATGTTTAAATCCAGCCTTCTCATTAAATCGCTGACAGGGGAATTGAAATTTAGCACTCTGTGTGTTGGGAGACCCAACTCGGCAGGTATGACAACTTCACTTCCAAACGCCAGCATGTATGGTGATTCTCCAGTTGCTACTCGGGGAGTAGTTCGGTAAGCCCAGAGTACTGATTGTAACTCGTTGATCCAGTTTGCTTTCGCATCATCCAATCTTTTCTTTAAACCGTTCAGCAGGGTTCGATTTGTCACTTCAGTTTGTCCATTGCTTTGAGGATGGCTTGGTGCTGAGTGGACCTTCAAAATATTTGATTGATGACAATAGGCAGCGAACTCCTCGTTATCAAATTGTGTTCCGTGGTCTGTGATGAAAGCATGAGGAAGACCATATCGACAAATGATATTCTTCCAAACAAATTGGTATACCTTCTCGTACGTCATGTCAATGAGTGGCTCAGCTTTTACCCACTTAGTAAAATAATCCACTACGACGACGAGATACTTGAACCTTCCTCGGGTCGTTGGCAGTGGTCCAACCAAATTAATTCCCCACATGGCAAATGGCCAAGGGGAAGTTATGGGTGTCAACAATGCTTGTGGAGTTATTCGGATGGAGGAAAAGCGCTGGCAGTTGTCACACTTCTTGGCATAGGCTATAAAATCAGCCCTCATCGTCGGCCAGTAGTATCCCTGCGTCATCACCCTTTGCAAAAGCGTCCGACCTACTACATGTGCTCCACAGGACCCTTCATGGATATCTTCAATCAAATATTTCACCTCGGAGGGATGCACGTATCTCTACAAACATGCCATAATTCCTCGTCTATATAAAATACCATTAGTTAATACATACCGAGCAACTTTAAACTTCAATTTCTTGGTTGCGAGCTTGTCAATTGGCAATTCTCCCTCCTCAATGTATGCCCTGATGGGATCCATCTAAGATGGTCCTAAATCAAGGGTAATAAAGTTCATCGTCAGATCTTCATCTATACTTCGACCAGCTAACACTTCAATTGGGATTGTTCACCGTAGATCGGTGCGAGTAGCTGATGCTAGTCGAGCTAGGGCGTCTGCTCTCGCATTCTCCATACTTGGTATTCTGATCAGCTGAATAGCGGCAAATTCTGACACCAGCTCCTTTGCCTTTGCATGATATCTGATCATTAATTCTCCTCTAACTGCATATACTCCCATCATTTGGTTGACGATCAACTGAGAATCACTGAAAACAATGATCTGCTGCGCCTCCATAATTCTTGACAAACTAAGCCCTGCAATCATGGCCTCGTACTCAGCCTCATTGTTGGAAGCTTTGAATTGTAAACGCAAGGCGTATTCCATATCGACCTCGTCCGGAGTACTCAAAACTATCCCCGCGCCACATCCTGCAGTGCAAGATGAGCCATCTACATATAGCCTCCATATAGGTAACTCGTCTTCAAATTTTGAATCAGTCAGAGTTCCTCGGTGAAATATTTGTTACTTCTTTTCATCCTCCTCGGATTTTTCTCGCTTCTCGTCGATCATCTTTTCTTGCCCTTTTACCAACCGGAGTTGGTGTGAGCTCGAATTTAATGATTTTGTAACATCCACTTACCCTTTTACCAACCGAAGTTGGTCTGAGCTAGTGTTTGTCGATCCTGTAACATCCACAGGTTGATCAGCGAGCAACTTCTACTCCTCGTCCAGAATCCTCCCAACTATCTCTACATCACATCCTGTAACATCCACACGCCCTTTTACCAATCAGAATTGGTCTGGGCTTGTGTTTGTTAATCCTGCAACATCCACAGGTTGATCAGCGAGCAACTTTTTCTCCTCGGGGGTATTAGGATAGGTGAACTCCGCTATGAAATCTGCTACAGCCTGCCCTTTTAGTGATGATCTGGGTTCGTAAATTATATCATATTCACCGAGCTCTATTGCCCAGTACATCAATCTCCCTAATTTTTTTGGCTTATGAAGGGCTTGCCTCAATGGCATATCGGTATATACTACTATAGTATGAGCTTGGAAGTATGGCCTCATTCTCCTACTCGCCTCAATCAGTGCCAGTGCCAATTTCTCCAGCCTTGGATATCTGATCTCTGCTCCTCGGAAGGCCTTACTTGTGTAGTAAATTAGTTTTTGCACTCCATTCTCCACTCTGATCAACGTCGAGCTAACTGCATTCTCGGACACTGCAAGGTACAAATATAATTTTTCTCCCATCACCGGCCTGGACAACAGTGGAGGTGCTCCCAAGTATTTTTTCAAGTCTTGAAAAGCCTTCTCACATTCATCATTCCACTCAAAAGTCTTTCTGAGTGTCTTGAAGAATGGGAGACATCTATCAGTTGCTCGTGACACAAATCTGTTGAGTGCCGCTACTCGTCCAGTGAGACTCTGTACTTCCTTCTTCGTTGTTGGAGATCGCAGCCCTAATAGAGCTTTGAACTTTTTAGGATTTGCTTCAATGCCTCGTTGATTGATAATGTACCCGAGGAACATGCATTCTCGTACTCCAAATATGCACTTCGTCGGGTTCAACTTCATTTGATATTTATCTAGTTGATCAAAAGTTTGACTTAAGTCAACCAGATGATCGGCAACTTTCTTGCTTTTTGTCAGCATGTCGTCAACATAGACTTCCATATTGTCACTGATTTGTTCAGCAAAGACCTTGTTCATCAGCCTCTGATATGTCGCACCTGCATTTTTCAAACCAAAAGGCATAACATTATAACAATAAGTTTTCCTAGGGGTAATGAAAGAAGTACTCTCCCTGTCTTCAGGTTTCATTTTGATCTGATTGTAACCAGAATAAGCATCCATGAAGCTCAGCAACTTGTGTCCCGAGGTAGCATCCACCAGTTGATCAATTCGGGGTAATGGAAAATGATCCTTTGGGCATGCTTTGTTGAGGTCGGTGAAGTCTACACACATCCTCCACTTGTTATTCTTCTTCTTTACCATCACCACATTAGCTAACCAATCTGGATATTTAACATCTTCAATGAAACAAGCTTTCTGGAGCTTCTCGACTTCCTCCTGTACAGCTTGATTCTTCTCGGGACTGAATACTCTTCTTTTCTGCTTCGCATGCTTGATCTCCTTATTCACATTGAGCTCGTGACATAAGAAGTTTGGGTCTATCCCAGGCATATCTTCATGACTCCACGCAAAAGTTTGTCTTCTGCTTCTAAGGAAAGTTATCAATTCCTGTTTTAATGAGGCTTCCAACGACGAACCTATTTGAGTAGTTCGTTCAGGGTGCTCGTCGTCCAAAATGATGTTTTCAGTAGCTTCCACCACTTAACCCTTCACGAGTTGCGACTCATCTCGAGGATCCAGTGTTTCGATTTCTGCACCTTCATCCACTTGATAGGTAGTAGTCTTTTTCTTTAATTCTTCCAGTTCTTCTTGCTCGGCGGATAAATAATAGCATTCCCGAGCTACTTTCTGATCACCTTTCACAACTCCTACCCCAAAGTTTGTTGGAAATTTTAGGCACTGATGCACTGTAGATGGTACAGCCTCGAACTTCTTCAATCCTACTCTTCCCATGATGATATTGTACGATGATTGAACATTCTTATCCATCACGAAGAAACGTATTCTTTCTGTCCGACGGGCAGGCCACGTACCAATGAATATATCCAACTTGATCATCCCAAGGGGAAATACTTTCTCGCCAGCAAAACCGATGAGGGGTCTGTGGTAAGTCTCTAGTTGAGATATCTTTAGATTTAAACTATCGAAACACAAGTAGAACATAATGTCTGCCGAGCAACCATTATCGACTAGCACTCTTGAAATCATTACCTCTTTCATTCTCATCTTAATTACCAGTGGATCATCGTGAGGACATAAAACACCTGCAAGGTCATTTTTTGAAAAATCGATGACCAATTTCTCCTTGTTCACCTTTCTCGGGCGATCTTCCTCAGCTAGATTTATTCGCTGAATGTACGAGCAAGCTTGAGCCTCACCGAGGTAAGCTTTTCTTTCTGCAGTAAGGTCTCCTCCTCCTGCATCTCCTCCTGTAATAACATTACAATCAAATGACCCAAAGCGTATTGAAAATACCTCTCGTTCTGGCTGCCTTGGTTTCTTGGGAAGATCGGGGTCATCCTCTGGATCAACTTCATGGTTTCTCTTCTTGTTCTCCTCTGCCCGATGAGGAAATCTAGACCTCTCTCTAGTTCGATCGTTGTTTCTTCTCTTGCCTCCCCGATCAACATACTTTGTTAGCTTTCCTCGTCGGATGAGTGTTTCAATCTCATTCTGAAGAGCTATGCAATTTTTGGTCATATGGCCATGATCCTTGTGGAACTCGCAATACTTTTCCCTATTCCTCGTGTCAGGGTCTGCCTTCATTTTCTTCGGCCAGTTTAACTCGCTGTTCTTAATTTCTTCCAAGACGTGGTTGATATTTGCCTTCAAAGGCGTGTAATTATCAAATTTCCTCAAGACCTCCCATGACGACCTATTTTTGGATTATTTGTCACCACCATTGTTCTTATGCTCTTTCTTCTTAGCTTTATCACCTTCCACCTTGGTTTCTTTGGCGTCCATATTCTTCTTCGCAGACATAGCCTCCTCGGCATTCATAATCTTGGAAGCTTTTCCCATCAGGTCCGACATGGTTCGAGGTGGATCTTTGGCCAAAGTGTAGTATAACTTGTTTGGCAGCAGTCCACCCATCAAAGTAGTAATCGTTGTCTTCTCCTCATAATCAATGACTTCGAGTTTCTCGTTATTGAAACGAGTTGTATAATCTCTGATACTTTCACCAGCTTTTTGTCTAACACTTAACAAATGTGCTACTCGTTTAACTAGCTTTGCTCCAAAGCAGAAATTCCCAATGAATAACTTGGCCACTTGAAGAAAAGTTGAAATCTTACCCCGAGGAAGATTATTATACTGTAATACCCCGTATTTTTATGCTATATTAATTTGGGGATTTATTAAAGTTAATGTGAATGAATTATTTAATATAAATCCAGAAATTAATTATGTTATAATTATTAACGTGACGAGAGTTAGTAATTCTGGAAAATTTGTTGAATATTACTAATGAGCAAAGTAATATATTATATTGGTTATATTGAATGTCATGAGTGAGTTAAATGATAATTTCAAAAATTCAAGTCGAAACCGGACTAAATTTTGATAAATAAAAAGCGATTATTTTATAAGTTGCCCGTATGGTCATTTTGAGTGCGCTAATGCGTCCGGAAGGGTCGAGATAGTCAGAAAAGTGTACCCGGGGGTGTAGTTTGGGTTTCGGGGAGTTTTTAGGCCTAATTAGTAACCCGGGAGGGCATTTTGGTCATTTTACTTTTTTGGGTAATTAAACCCACGAAATTCAGCAACCTATACCAGCCATTTAGGTTAGTCATTTAGGGTTAGAATATTCAGAACCCTAGAACGGACATTGGAGAAGAGAGGAGAGAGCCCTCAAGGCAATTCAAGGCCAAAAAGTCACCGGTTTGCACCGCCGCCACCACCAACGCGTAGATCGCGAGAAGGGGAACGCAACCACACCAAAATCAGCTGCAATCCAGACTTCTGAAAATCCCAGGCAAGTGTTTATCTTGCTATTTTTGTTGGTGCAATTTCCATATTATATTAGGAATGATTAGGGATGAAATATGTGGAAGAAAACCCAATTTGTGATAGGAAAATCCATGTAGTATTGGTTTGTATGATGATTCTGGAAACCCTTGCCATGTAGAGTAAATTAACCACGAAATTTTGATGATTATAAGAAAGAAATTCTGCAGAAAAATTGGTTAGGAATCTGTTTAAGAAAATTCTAGGGTTCTTGATAGTTAGGTGTAATTTTGGGTGGAAATTCCATGTTTAAATGATGAATATATACATGCCTTACATTAGAAACATCTGGTATATTGTTATAATGTTAGTAGTAGAATTCTTGGGACGTTTGAGGTTGGAAAACATGGATTTGGATGAAGAAAATTGGTAGAACCCGTAACTGTAATTCTGCAAAAATCAAAATACCTGCTTGATCGATCGATCGAGCATAGAGCTTCGATCGATCGAAGGTTCGATCGATCGAGTCCCAGACCTTGATCGATCGACCCCTCATGGCAGACTCCTATTTCCCTTGTTTAATTAGTTAAACTAAATTTATCGTGAAATAATTCTTGGGTATTCTTAATAAAATGTTTTGGGAGATAGGAAAGACCAGTAGGACATGTGAATAAGTGTTGGGAACTTTATTATAAGGAGAGAAGTTTACTTTTGGGGTAACTATATAATGAACGATGAAACTACGTATTTCAAGTGAGAGATTTCGGCAAATAGCTACGATAGTGAACAGAGTTATACCTACTGAATTTTCTACTTGGAAGGATAGAGTCCACGAGTGTCACGTAATAAGCTAGAAAACTCTTCGAGTTAAGGTTAGATATGAAACCTTATACGTAATACTAATAATGTGAAACTAAGGATAAATGTTGTAATTATGGGTGACGAGAGGAACCTATATTAATATGATAAAAGTGGTATATTTATATGATTGTGTGTACATATATTATATACATATGAAAAACATACCGCGCTACTTGCTATCCTTGAGGTTACCGCGCTGGGACAGTCTTATCTCGATGGGACCTTTATGGGGGATATTGACTTGTACCCTAGAAGATAGATATCCTTGGTACAGGCTATCGAATTGATAGTTCGGACGGTCCTAAGAGACGCAAGTATGTGCCGTCCTCTTAGAGACTTGGAATTTATGCTTCGTCTCGATATTGTTTGTGTATGTGTTAATACAGTTCGAGAGTGACTCCGAATTTGTATTCCCCTTGATATGAGTGGTATGGGGTTTGAATAGTGGAAGTATGCACGCACCATAGTTTTATTTGGGGTGTTGTTCTTATATATATATATATTACACGAGTAGTTAATATATATATATGAGATTTGGAAACTTGAAACTGCCTACTGTGATTTGATAAGTAGGGCATGATTAATGACTCAAATGGTAAATACTTGTTTTGTGAAAGTATAATATGACACTGGGAAACTTTTTAAATTAATAAAGTTAAAACGAGAGTTGTGTTGCAAATTGGAAGTATCTTTTTAAACGATGATATTGTTCGATTTTGAAATCTTATGAGTAAGTTAAGATAAGCTATATTATTGGGAAGGTTAGTATGATAAATTGATAAGATAACCCGTTGGGAAGGTTAGTACGATAGGCGTGCACATTAGAAGAGAGGTGAGAATTTCTCAAGAGAGTGTCGCTCTAATATGTTGTTGCATTGGCCTGTATCAATTTAAATACTTGCTAAACGTATTTTAAATCAAACACACTTTCGGGCTCTGACCCGTTTCTCTCTCTCTCTCTCTCTCTCTCTCTCTCTCTCTCTCTATCTCTATCTATCTATCTATCTATCTATCTATCTATCTATCTCTCTCTCTCTTGTATATATATGTATGTATTACAGGTGCCCAGCCACTGGGGCGTCTTGCTTAGGATCTCTTGGAAGGAACGCGCTGCAGCTTAGGTGGGAGTTGCAGGTCTCTTGATTAGACGACTTCGTTCATTCGGATCAACTCTTAGTACTTTCATTTAGTTGAGCATGTGTAGCTCTTTCCATTATTCCGTTGTTATTGGACATTTGTATTTCAGTTATTTCCAGTATTGTTACTATGGGTTTTATTCAGTTTGATTGTGTTACTTTATATTTCGCATGTTGACATTCGATTGACGAATGTTTTAAATAAATTGGACTATGTTGCAGATATTTAATGTGGTGTGATTCTTACTTATTGAATGTTGTTAATAAAATAAATGATTTTCTTTAAATAAAATTTGGAAAGTATGTATGAAAATGGTTTTGACACTTAGCTTAATTATTTAGGGTGTTAAATTGGAAAATTTATTTTTATCGACAGTGATGCTGAGAATGAACCAACTGTTTACCTTGATTTAATTTAATAAAGGAGTGATCGCCCGGTATTTAATTAGGCGGGGTGTCACAGGTGGTATCAGAGCATCAGGTTCTAGTGTCCTTTAGGATCTGTGCGGCCTATAATGCTTTCAGCGTTGCTTTCTTTTATATAGAGCCCTAAATACTAGGAATGTTGTATTCATCTCTATACATTGGGAATTCGTGCTTCTACAATTTGTTTATTTGAATGATGAACTCATCCAAATTTACTTAAATTTTCAAATGGATCATCAATAAGAACTAGCTAAGACGGTTAAGGGAGTCAAAGAGCAAGATCGACTCACACCTCAGGTATCCCCAGGGAGAATATCGACCGCTGAGTTAGCAGGTATCGTGGCACAAGCAGTTACCACTGCAGTTCTACAATACCAAGAACGCGGCCTACAACGTAAAGGAGGCAAAAGATCTAGAGAGGTTAACCTAATGCATGTGACTAACGTTGAGAATTATGCGAAGGCACCGAATCTGCGACAACAAAACAATCAAGATCGAGTCAGTTCCAGAAGTAACGAGATTTATGTACAGGGACAAAAGTGTCAGGGCCAACGAAGTCAGGTTCACAATGAAATCACCAAGAGGTGTTTCGGTTGTGGAATGGACGATCACAAGCGTAAATCTTGTCCGAATCAGACTGGGGATAAACTACAATCTGACCCGCGAAGAATTTCGAAACTCTGCTATAAATGTGTACAACAGGGTCACAAGTGGATGGATTGTCCTCGCCCTGACATAGTTTTTCCGCAGATATCCCCTCAAGGCCAGCAAGACCAGGGAAAAAGCGAGACTAGTCAATACCGTAAGGAAGGGAAGCAGTTTCGAGGGAGGTGCTTCCAATGTGGCAGGAATGGCCATAGGCGTCAGGATTGTCCAGAGAAGGATAGGGCCCCATAACAGGAATATGCTAACAATGAACCCCAGAAGCCAGCTCCACCACCCTTTCCAACAGCCTCAGTTCAGCAGAGAAAGCTACAGGGCGGACGTGTCTATAACTTCCCACAGGCAGTAGCTCCGCAGGCACCACCCGCGATTGAGGGTATGTTTTTCTATCCATGTTACTATGAATCGAGTTTTGTTTGATACTGGGGCAACGCACTATTTGATAGTTACCTATTTTGTGAAAGCCTTAGGGTTATTAGCCACAGCAGAGAACACTGTGACATATATAGACTCACCACTGGGGAGTGGGTCGCTTATTTTCTTTATATGCCGGGGAGTGGGGGTAGAGATTGGTAGCTTAGTATTACCTGCAGACATGTTAGTTTTAGACATGCACGAGCATGATGTGATTTTTGGTATGGATTAGCTCGCAGCTTATAGAGCCATGATTGATTGCTTCGGTGGGAGCATTGTTTTTGCCATTCCGGGGCAAGAGATGTTTGTAGTGGCGATGCCTCGCCCAGAGGGAGGCTCGACCGTTCATTTGTATTACATAGAGGAGGATACCTCTAAGGAGGTTATGATTCCCTTAGATTCGATCCCAGTTGTCAGGGAGTATTCTGATGTGTTTCAAAAAATACCAGGCTTACCCCCAGTCGAGAGATAGACTTTGTTATAGATTTATTGCCAGATACGAGACCTATAGCACGCGCACCGTACCGTATGGCTCCGGCAGAGATGCGAGAGCTACGAGATCAGATAGAGCAGTTGTTAGGTCAGGGCTTCATTCGCAGGAGTACCTCACCTTGGGGCACTCCAGTTTTGTTTGTGAAGAAGAGAGATGGTTCACTGAGATTGTGTGTGGACTACCGGGAGCTGAACAAGGTCACGATACGGAATAAATATCCGTTGCCTCGAATCGATGATCTGTTCGACCAGTTG
Organism: Sambucus nigra; assembly: GCA_949130495.1. Taxonomy (NCBI): domain Eukaryota; kingdom Viridiplantae; phylum Streptophyta; class Magnoliopsida; order Dipsacales; family Adoxaceae; genus Sambucus; species Sambucus nigra. The sequence continues at coordinate 505,504,032 of OX422212.1, forward strand.
AGGGGAGCAACTTTCTTTTCGAAGATAGATCTGAAATCGGGGTACCATCAGCTACGTATTAGGGAGCAGGATGTTTCGAAGACTGCTTTCTTGACAAGATATGGGTCCTATGAGTTCAAGGTGATGCCGTTCGGACTCACAAATGCTCCAGCCATTTTCATGGACTTGATGAACCGAGTATTCAGAGAGTTCTTGGATCAGTTTGTCATCGTCTTCATAGATGACATCTTGATATATTCACACTCCGAGGAGGAGCATGCCGAGCACTTGAGGCAGGTTCTTCAGACTCTACGAGAGCATCAGTTGTATGCTAAGTACGAGAAGTGCGGATTCTGGTTGCGAGAGGTACAGTTCTTGGGGCATGTTGTTTCTGAGCTGGGGATAGAAGTTGACCCGAGTAAAGTATCAGCGGTGAAGGAATGGGGACAGCCCACGACACCGACAGAAGTGCGTAGTTTCTTGGGGTTAGCTGGTTACTACAGGAGATTCATTCGGGGATTCTCCAAAATAGCGGGTCCATTGACCAATCTGACTCGCAAGGGGGTACCATATGTTTAGGATGACGCTTGTCAGTTGGCTTTCGACGAGCTGAAAGACAAGCTTACTTCAGCGCCAGTCCTTGCGTTACCGAAGCCGGGTGCGGAGTACCTGGTTTACACTGATGCGTCCTTACGGGGACTTGTGGGAGTACTTCAGCAGGAGGAGAAGGCTATAGCTTTTGCCTCCCGCAAGCTTAAGCCGCATGAAAAGAATTACCCCACCCACGACCTGGAGTTAGCAGCGGTCGTCTTTGCATTGAGGATATGGAGGCACTATTTGTGGGGAGAGAAATTCCGTTTGTTCACAGACCACAAGTCGTTGCAGTACCTGTTCACTCAGCGAGAGCTGAATATGCGTCAGCGCAGATGGCTAGAGTTTGTGAAGGACTACCAGTCTGATATACAATATCATCCGGGAAAGGCCAACTTAGTTACTGATGCGTTGAGTCATAGACCGGTAGACGAGGTAGCAGACGTCTGGAAAGCAAGTGGAAGGAGTTAGGCCACCAGGACGCAGTAGCCCGTTCTTTCATATCCATGATGTCAGTCACACCCGAGATTGTTACAAGGGTGATACAGGCACAGACCACAGATCCGTTTTTCCAGGAGCAGATTGTGCGACTTCTAGCCGAGGGTGCTGAGTCTTATTCTGTTAGTTCCGATGGAGGTTTGCGGTTTAATGGGAGATTGGTGGTTCTAGAAGGAGAAGAATTACGTCATGCAGTGATGACTCATTCTCATGGGTCCCGATTTGCAGTACATCCGGGAGGCGATAAGATGTACCAGGATATGAGGCGATAATACTGGTGGAGTGGGATGAAGAAGGACATTGCTGAATTCGTGTCCAAGTGTTCTACCTGCTAGCTGGTGAAGGTGGACCATCAGAAACTGTCAGGATTGGTTCAGCCATTGGAAGTACCCGCGTGGAAGTGGGAGAGTATTTCTATGGATTTTATTACAGGGTTGCCTACATCACAGCGGGGCCACGATTCTATCTGGGTGATTGTAGACCGTTTGACCAAGGTGGCTCATTTTCTGTCGGTACGGACAGATTATACCACGGGTTAGTATGCTCAGTTGTTCATCGCTTGATTGTCAGATTACACGGGGTGCCCCTGAATATTGTGTCAGATAGGGACAAGATTTTCGTGTCACATTTTTGGGAAAGCTTTCAGGAGGCTATGGGTACTGAGTTGAGGTTGAGTTCAGCTTACCACCCACAGACAGATGGACAAACAAAGCGTACTAATCAGATGTTAGAGGATATGCTACGCATGTGTGTTCTCGATTTTGGAGGAGGTTGGGAGCCACATCTTCCACTGGTAGAGTTTGCTTATAATAACTCTTATCAGTTCACGATTGGCATGGCTCCATTTGAGGATTTGTATGGCAGACCTTGTCGTTCCCCAGCTTGTTGGCTCGAAGTGGGGGATAATAAGTTGCTAGGACCAGAGGTGATTCAGGAGACCTCCGCGAGGATTGAGATGATCAGGAGTCGTATTCGGGTAGCCCAGGACAAACAGAAGAGCTACGCCGATGCGAAACGGTTCTTCCGGGAGTTTAGTGTGGGGGACCAAGTGTTATTGCGTGTATCTCCTATGAAGGGAGTGATGAGGTTCAGGAAGAAGGGGAAGTTGGCTCCGAGGTACGTGGGACCATTTCCCATCATCGAGAGGATTGGGCCGATTGCATACAGGTTGGGACTGCCAGAACATTTACATCGCATCCACGATGTATTCCACATCTCGTCGTTGAGACGATATCTTCGGGATGATATGGCCCATACTCACATTGCGATAGATGAGATCGACTTACAGCCTGATAGCTCTTACGAGAAGAGACCGGTGGCTATCCTAGACTATAGTGAGAGGAGATTGAGGTCGAAGATAGTTCCACTTGTGCGGGTCCAGTGGGAGCATCATAATGTGGAGGAATCCACTTGGGAGTGCGAGGCAGATATACGCGAGAGATATCCAGAGTTGTTTTTACCAAGTATGCCTTATTTTCCGAATTTCGGGACGAAATTCCGTTATTAGGGGGGAAGTATGTAATACCCCGTAATTTTATGCTATATTAATTTGGGGATTTATTAAAGTTAATGTGAATGAATTATTTAATATAAATCCGGAAATTAATTATGTTATAATTATTAACGTGACGAGAATTAGTAATTCTGGGAAATTTGTTGAATATTACTAATGAGCAAAGTAATATATTATATTGGTTATATTGAATGTCATGAGTGAGTTAAATGACAATTTCGGAAATTTAAGTCGGAACGGGACTAAATTTTGATAAATAAAAAGTGATTATTTTATAAGTTGTCCGTATGGTCGTTTTGAGTGCGCCAACGCGTCCGGAAGGGTCGAGATAGTCAGAAAAGTGTACCCGGGGGTGTAGTTTGGGTCTCGGGGAGTTTTTAGGCCTAATTAGTAACCCGGGAGGGCATTTTGGTCATTTTACTTTTTTGGGTAATTAAACCCACGTAATTCAGCAACCTATATCAGCCATTTAGGTTAGTCATTTAGGGTTAGAATATTCAGAACCCTAGAACGGCCATTGGAGAAGAGAGGAGAGAGCCCTCAAGGCAATTCAAGGCCAAAAAGTCACCGGTTTGCACCGCCGCCACCACCAACGCGTAGATCGCGAGAAGGGGAACGCAACCACACCAAAATCAGCCGCAATCCAGACTTCTAAAAATCCCAGGCAAGTGTTTATCTTGCTATTTTCGTTGGTGCAATTTCCATATTAGATTAGGAATGATTAGGGATGAAATATGTGGAAGAAAACCCAATTTGTGATAGGAAAATCCATGTAGTATTGGTTTGTATGATGATTCTGGAAACCCTTGCCATGTAGAGGAAATTAACCACGAAATTTTGATGATTATAAGAAAGAAATTCTGCAGAAAAATTGGTTAGGAATCTGTTTAAGAAAATTCTAGGGTTCTTGATAATTAGGTGTAATTTTGGGTGGAAATTTCATGTTTAAATGATGAATATATACATGCCTTACGTTAGAAACATCTGGTATATTGTTATAATGTTAGTAGTAGAATTCTTGGGACGTTTGGGGTTGGAAAACATGGATTTGGATGAAGAAAATTGGTAGAACCCGTAACTGCAATTCTGCAAAAATCAAAATACCTGCTTGATCGATCGATCGAGTATAGAGCTTCGATCGATCGAAGGTTCGATCGATTGAGTCCCAGACCTCGATCGATCGACCCCTCCTGGCAGACTCATATTTCCCTTGTTTAATTAGTTAAACTAAATTTATCGTGAAATAATTCTTGGGTATTCTTAATAAAATGTTTTGGGAGATAGGAAAGACCAGTAGGACATGTGAATAAGTGTTGGGAACTTTATTATAAGGCGAGAAGTTTACTTTTGGGGTAACTATATAATGAACGGTGAAACTACGTATTTCAAGTGAGAGATTTCGACAAATAGCTACGATAGTGAACAGAGTTATACCTACTGAATTTTCTACTTGGAAGGATAGAGTCCACGAGTGTCACGTAATAAGTCAGAAAACTCTTCGAGTTAAGGTTAGAGATGAAACCTTATACGTAATACTAATAATGTGAAATTAAGGATAAATGTTGTAATTATGGGTGACGAGAGGAACCTATATTAATATGATAAAAGTGGTATATTTATATGATTGTGTGTACATATATTATATACATGTGAAAAATATACCGCGCTACTTGCTATCCTTGAGGTTACCGAGCCGGGACAGTCTTATCTCAATGGGACCTTTATGGGGGATATTGACTTGTACCCTAGAAGATAGCTATCCTTGGTACAGGCTATCGAATTGATAATTCAGACGGTCCCAAGAGACGTGAGTATGTGCCGTCCTCTTAGAGACTTGGAATCTATGCTTCGCCTCGATATTGTTTGTGTATGTGTTAATACAGTTCGAGAGTGACTCCGAATTTGTATTCCCCTTGATATGAGTGGTATGGGGTTTGAATAGTGGAAGTATGCACGCACCATAGTTTTATTTGGGGTGTTGTTCTTATATATATATATTACACGAGTAGTTAATATATATATATATGAGATTTGGAAACTTGAAACTGCCTACTGTGATTTGATAAGTAGGGCATGATTAATGACTCAAATGGTAAATACTTGTTTTGTGAAAGTATAATATGACACTGGGAAACTTTTTAAATTAATAAAGTTAAAACGAGAGTTGTGTTGCAAATTGGAAGTATCTTTTTAAACGATGATATTGTTCGATTTTGAAATCTTATGAGTAAGTTAAGATAAGCTATATTATTGGGAAGGTTAGTATGATAAAATGATAAGATAACCCGTTGGGAAGGTTAGTACGATAGGCGTGCACATTAGAAGAGAGGTGAGAATTTCTCAAGAGAGTGTCGCTCTAATATGTTGTTGCATTGGCCTGTATCAATTTAAATACTTGCTAAACATATTTTAAATCAAACACACTTTCGGGCTCTGACCCGAGTCTCTCTCTCTCTCTCTCTCTCTCTCTCTCTCTCTCTTGTATATATATGTATGTATTACAGGTGCCCAGCCACTGGGGCGTCTTGCTTAGGATCTCTTGGAAGGAACGCGCTGCAGCTTAGGTGGGAGTTGCAGGTCTCTTGATTAGACGACTTCGTTCATTCGGATCAACTCTTAGTACTTTCATTTAGTTGAGCATGTGTAGCTCTTTCCATTATTCCGTTGTTATTGGACATTTGTATTTCAGTTATTTCCAGTATTGTTAGTATGGGTTTTATTCAGTTTGATTGTGTTACTTTATATTTCGCATGTTGACATTCGATTGACGAATGTTTTAAATAAATTGGACTATGTTGCAGATATTTAATGTGGTGTGATTCTTACTTATTGAATGTTGTTAATAAAATAAATGATTTTCTTTAAATAAAATTTGGAAAGTATGTATGAAAATGGTTTTGACACTTAGCTTAATTATTTAGGGTGTTAAATTGGAAAATTTATTTTTATCGACAGTGATGCTGAGAATGAACCAACTGTTTACCTTGATTTAATTTAATAAAGGAGTGATCGCTCGGTATTTAATTAGGCGGGGTGTCACATATACCATATCTGAGCAGATCCGGTAAGAGTTCCCGAGAATACCCTGCATCTCATCTCGTCTGGGACAGCATAGATGTCGGTAGCAACTTGATATTATTCTATATGAAGGACAGGGTCAGTCTTTCCATCATACTTGGGAGTCACAACAGGTGTTTTGAACTTTGATGGTGTTGGAAAATCAAAAATGTCCTGGACAAAAGGTGTTCCTCGAACAAAGGTTCGTTGTAGAGGGTTCTTGGCCCTAGCCATTTCCCCTAACCTATCCTCCAGCCTCTGAATAGATCCTTTCCATGCATCAGTTCCTTCCTCGGGCCTATTGGTTCGAGCAACTGATCGCGTTGAAGTGGCTTCCTGGGATTTATCTCGACGAGCAGCTGGTCGGTCATAGGATCCATCTTGACGAGCAGCTGGTCGCGACTGGGCAGATCCTTCCCTTAAATCTGATGGTCGTCGAAAGCTCCTCGACGCTGCATTAAGAGGACTTTTGTTCCTCCTAGGGCCTAATTGATCGAAAGGAGAGGCCCTACTTAATCTTTCAAATGCGCTGGCCCTTTCTGGGGAAAGGGTGACACGTTGTTCAGTATCTGTGGCTCGCACTGATGAAGTTCGTCCAGGTTGATAAGAAAAATCTTCAGATTCCTCATTGCGATATGAATTAGTACGCCTAGTACGCGAAGAAGGCGCACGGGTATTTCTTTGAATGCTTCGTGATCCGGAATGGGCTGATGCACCGCCATGGAGGGTTTGGATGAGTTGTCGCATCGTTTCTTGCATGACGGTCTGGCCCTGAGCCAGATTTGCCATTATTCCAGTCAGATCTGGAATAATTGGTGGTGCAGATGGATTTGGAGGGGTTCCAGCGTTTCGATTGCTGGATTCAGGAATATCAGCCATTGGTAATGGATTGTTATTGGTGAGCAAACGATATTACCAGTCGTTCCCACAGACGGCGCCAATCTGTTGATGTAAAAAATTAGATCACTCTAATAATTCAATCACAGATAAATAAAATGAGACAACAGTTTTTAAAGTGGTTCAGCCTTATAAGAATGTCCTACGTCCACTGTTATTTTATTGCTGAGTGTTTGGGAATTCTCGATTACAAGAAATTCCCTTCTGGATTCCCCCTTCTACAATGAGGATTGTACAATGTATTTATAGCCCTGAGGCTGTCATGTGAAAGGGTAATACAATAAATGATATACATACGAAAGGGTAATACATTTAATGCCCTCTTTGCGTGCGCGTCTGAATGATAAGCATTTAATGAAATCAGTTGAACTGTTGGTTATCCAGCTATTAATGCTTTGTTCGAGATGCAGCTCGGACCGCCTGAGTAGCTCGGACCGCTTGAGCTTCTCAGTGCTAAAAATTTCCTCGGAGAGGTCTTGTTCCTCGGAGCATAAGAGTTCCTCTGAGAGGTCTTGTTCCTCGGAGCATATGAGTTCCACGGAGCGTATGATCATCTCGAAAGTGCTTGTTTTTGCCATGTAGATAGTCAGGTGTCTTCATATGATTGGGCCATGTCAGCAGGTTAAATTTGGTATCAACAGTGATAGAGTCACGTTTAGTTGATTAGGACTGGTTTCTTTAAATATAAATCATCTCTTTGTTGGGTTTTTTTGTTCTCAAACGTTTTTATCAGATTTATCCCCAACAAATCTCATTCTCCGTTTTCAAGTTTTTTGAAAAATAAGACTTCAGGATTTTTCCGATCTAAAGACGTTCATGTCTCCCAGTTTATATTTCACATTTTGTGAAATAGATTTGTAAATAAATAAGAGTGAGACATTTAGGATCTTGGCTCTTTTTAATAGCAAGATCGTTTCCCGATCTCCCTTCAAAAGAAGTCTATTTTTCAAGAAAAATTAATTCAAACTCCTACATGTCATTTTAGAATAAATCTGTAATTTGTAGGAATATCGTTTGTATAAGTGTGAGTGAGTTTCATGCATGTGTTAGGCTCATCACTTCACTACACTTTCACACAATATCATTAAAGTTGTGTTGGTAAAGAGATTTTTACCATCAGAGTCGACGTAAAGAAGGAACAAAGGAGTTAAGCTTTGGAGGACGTTAAAGACAACAATCAAAGCCAGAAAAGTCAGAGAAAAACTAGGAGTGCTGATATAATTTTTTGACTTAGCTTTAGGTCTGATTTGATTGGATAATATGTTGCTTGCACTCTTAAACTCATTCCAGTGGATTTTTTTATTTTACTCCGTAGAGGGAGTCATGGATGTTTCCCCTATTTGATATGGGTTTTACCACGTTAAAATCTTTGTCTTGTGTGAATCTTTTCTATACTTGTTTTACTCTTGTTGTCACTGCTATAAGTGTATAAACTTCTTTTAAACCTTTAAGATTCCAACTAACTGAAATTTCTAATTCAAAAACATTTTCTTATATATCTTGTGTTTTATTGGTGTTATTAAAAGAGTTTCCTCAAGAAAATAATTCAGACCCTTCTTAACTGTTTTGAATTTTGATTAAACGACTTAGTAAGGGATTTTCATGCTTTACTTAAACCAAACTAGTGGGTGATCGACTTATGTGGGTAAATTTATACCGTATGCATAAGAGATGCTACGAGTCATTCTTTGATAATAGAAAAGGAAAATTAAAATGCACATCAAATCAGGGGTGAAGCTAGGACTTTACATTGGGGCTGGTTAAGAAGTAACTTACATATTATTTGAATATAACAAACACAAATACTAAAAGATTTAGACAATATCATACCCAAATTGTAGATTTAAAATAGATAAAATAGCATTTTTCACTATATCTAGTAATACGTGACACAAAAAAATACATCATATGAGTTAATGAAATTGAACCCTACGATCCTTTCGTGAATCAAAATCATATATTAGCAAATCCAAATCAATGTCTTCAGCAAGCTCTCTTTCAATTGTGAGTACCATGCAATTTTCTAGGTAATCATCACCCATTTTGTCACAGAGAGTTGTTTTTACAAGTTTCATAGCTGAAAAGGCACATTATCTTGATGTTGTGGAGATGGGAAGAGTCAATACAAGACGGATCAATCTATCAACCAATGAAAATATCCATTTTCCTTGTTTCAGCTAATGTAATACATAATTCAAAGATTCTGGACAAATTTTGAAAACTTCGATGATTTGGAATCACCAGCTCACAGTCTTGCAACTGATGCCTCAATGTGCATACATCATCTTTGGAAAAATCATGAGGACACATTTTTTGTACAAGCTTACATATATCATCAATGTTAAATGACTTACAAGCATCACGAGGATCAGAAGCAGAGCTACGAATAAGAATTTCCATCGCCCCCTCAAAAAATCTATAATATAACTCCATTATTTGAAAGTCGATCGCAGCATTGAAAGTATCAACTTGGTAATGATGACAGATTGTAATATTATCGCTATACTGACAAGAACATCGAGTCCCCACTTTATAATAAACATCCATATTTAAGATCACAATACCACGTGTTTTCGTAAAATGATCGCACTTTATCAAAGAAATAATTCCAATTAGTTTTCCTTAACTTTTGAAGAAGCTTTTTTGTTGCTAAAATTGTAATACCCCGTATTTTTATGGCATTTAAATTATGGGATTAATTAAATTAAATTTGGAATAAAGTAATTTAATATTAATCCAGATTTTAAAATAAATATTTACTAGCGTGATGAGAGTTGGTAATTATTTGGTGAAAATTACTTAATGAGTAAAGTAATACATAGAGTTGGATTTATTAAAATTGTCACGGGTGAATAACACGATAATTATAGAATTCACGTCGGACGCACTTGTGTCGTGTCGAGACTAAATTAATGGAATATAAAGTAATTAAATTATAAGTCGCCCGTATGGTCATTTCGAGTGCGCCAACGTGTCCGGAAGAGTCAAGATAGTCAGAAGAATGTACTTGGGGTTTTAGTTTGGGTCTCGGAACGTTTTTAGGCTTAATCGGCAACCCGGGAGGGCATTTTAGTAATTATCTATTTTAAGGCTTAAATATGGACGAAAATTAAAGGACTATATCTGATGGTAGTTAGATTCCTCGAGGGTTGGAAGTTGTAGAGTTGTCGAAAGGCTAAGGAACAGAGAAGAGAGAAGCCTTCCAAGGAGGAGAGCCACCAAACTACACCACCTTTGCCATCTTTCACCACCAACGCGTAGATCGGGGGATGAGGGATGCAACCAAACCCATCAACACCAGTGAATCAGACCTTCATCTGTGAGGCAAGTATCTATCTTGCTGTCATTTTGGTTGATATCACACGCATGCTAGTGTAGGATGATAATATTTATGTTTCATGAAAAGATAATTGATGTCTGAGAATAATTGCATAATAGAAATCATGTTAGAATGATTCCTTTATTGTATTTAGATTGGTGAAAATGAAATTGATGCCCTATAGAGATAGGAATCTGAAAAATAATGGAATTCATGTGAAATAAAATAAACTAGGGTTAGAATGAATTCTTGAATTTTAATTCGTTGATGATGATTCTTGATGAATTAATGGAAATCTTAAGTTATAAATCATCTATTGTTGTTTATATAATGATCCTTATGGTTGGTTGGGAGTTCAGGACTTGCTAATGGCGCTTTGGATAAAATTTATGGAAGAAACCCGTAGATATGAAATTGCAGAATCTGGCAAGAACTGCTCGATCGATCGATCGACTGATCGACCCCTTTTCATCGATTGATAGACCCCTCCTGGAAATTGTGTATATATACACCGAGTGCTTATGTATATTGTATATATATCTGTGTATAATCATACCCGCGCTACTTACTATCACGGAGGTTGCCGCGCTGGGACAGTCTTATCTCGATGGGACCTTTATGGGGGATATTGACTCGTACCCTAGAACATAGTATTCTTTGGTACAAACTATCTGAAAATGATAGTCAGACAGTCCTAAGAGACGTGGGGATATGTGCTGACCTCTTAGTGACTTAGAACTACGCTTCGCCTCTATTATGTGTGTATTATGTTAATACAGTTCGAGAGTGATTCCGGACTAGTATTTCCCTTGGTACGAGAGATACGGGGACTTGATAGCAGAGTATACCAGGACCATAGATTTTACGTGGGGTGCCTATTAGTATATATATTGTACGAGTGATTAACATATATATATATACATATACCTAGAATCCTTCTACTGTGTGCGTGTATAGATAAATATTGAATAAATGCTCCTAATTATGGTAAGTGCTTGGAACTTCTCAACGATGTTGAGAAACACAAAATTGAATTAAATAATCCTTAAGAAGATGGTATCTTAAATAAATCATAGTCATACGATCTCGGGAATAAGAATTTATGGGAGGAGAATTGGGTTAAACTTATGAGTCATTTTAGTAGTACGATAGGCGTGCACACTAGATGAGATGTGAGGATTCTCAAGAGAGTGTCGCACACTAACATGTGTGTCATATCAGCTAGTAAGCATTTTAAATACTTGCTAAATCATTTTTAAAGTTATTTTACACTCCGGCTCTGACCGTTTCCTATTATCTTTTCTTCTTGTGTGTATATATATATATATATATATATTACAGGTGCCCAACTACAGGGGCGTCAGATTTAGACCTTTGGACTATCGACGTGCTGCAACTATTGTGGAAGTTGAAGGTCCTTACAATAGACGACTCCATTCTTGATTTTCCAGTCTTCTACCCAGTTATTCTCAGACAGGGCATGTGTCACCCGTTTCCATATTTCATTTTAGTTCAGAGAGAGATTTGTACTCTTTATCATTTAAGGATTTAATTATTGTTGGGATTGTTTTATTTATTTAGCTGGCCTGCGATTGGGATTTATTTATTTGAATTGTTTAATATAGCTTGGATCATTTGGATGGTTTGGTTTAATATTATTAATTATGTTCATGAAAATGGTTTTATTTTAAATCAGAACGGTATGTCTTGATTTATAAATCAAATATTTTGGCACTTAGCTTAATTATTTATTAGGTGGTTAATCAAGAAAATTATTTTACGATAGTGATGCTAAGAATGAACCAACCGGGCACTTTGATTTAATTTAATAAATGACTTATCACCCGGTATTTAATCAGGAGGGGTGTCACAAAAATAAGTTGCATAGCATTTACAATGTTTTGAGACTTTTGCTGAAGTACTTGACAAAGTATATCAGTGATCCCCGTGATCTCATTTAATAAATGTAAAATAAATACAAATTCAAATGAGGTCATCGCATCATAAGCACCTTTAGCCTTTGAGCGTGTATGATGATTAACACCATTTAACTAAAGATTTTCAATAATTTCACAAGATGGGCCAAACAAATCAATCAAACAGCGAATAGAACTCAAGTGATAGCTCTAATGTGTGGCTCCAGCACGATTTAATGACTTTATTTTATTAACGCATCTCCCCGTCTGAAGTTCACCAAGTACTGTAAGGACATAATTTTATAAATGTCCCGGGTAGAATCTAGGAATTTTCTAATTTTCCCGAGATCACAGTTTGCATGTCTGATGCCGCTACATTCGGCACGTCAACACGATCATCCTCGATGGCCTTTATCCGAATTCAATGCATCCATTTTCTTCACGTGCATCATGCTACATGTGACGTGATGCTCAGCTCATTCCCACTACTACACTACGCTTTATCGATAAAATGGTTTATTGGAGCTTTAATATTTGCATAAATATTTGGGAATTTTTTTAAAAATTGTTTTTGAAGTCTGGATTAATTTTTTATCAAAAGCAGATTTTTTTTAAGTGTAGAAGCGAAGTGCCTCGAACGACGAGCTCGCTCAAACGACTTTGATTGTCGTTCGCGCGAGATAGGTATGTCGCGCGATCTCATTCAAACGACATATGTCCTTCGTTCGAGCGACATGGCTATCTCGTTCAAACGAGCCACCGCCTCAATTTTCATATAAATACCTGTTCACCTTCTACATGATTTTCAAGTCTTTCTGCAATCTCAAAACTTTGCGAAAACAGTCCAGAATAAGACTTCATCTTTTTAAGGTTTTCTAAACCTTTTTGATTCACAAAACCATTCCCATATATGTGTGTGAATATTTAAACCTTCAAGAGGATCATTTACTCGTCTGGAGTAATTTGTGAGGAAGTCGTTCTCTTCTTCATTGCTTCCCTACTGGAAAGGGATAGTTCCAGCCGACGACATCAGAACCGACACCCGAGGGTATTTCTGTGTCACATATTTTCATTGTAATCCGTGTAAGCAGTTTTCTTACAAAATTATAGTGAAAATAAAAGGTTTTTCCCCTTTGGGGGATTTTTCCTTATTTGTATGTGTTTGAATGTTCTTGCTTGATTTTATCATCATCAATCACACCTAGATGCATGTTTAGGACTTAATTGATAAAAACTGAGTTTAATTAAATAACTTCATTATTTGAACGCAAGCGCACTCTTCTCAAGTGCCACCCCAATAATTTATTTTTTGGTTGTTAAAACAGTGGTGTCTTTTATTCTTATCGTTATGCAACAATAAAACCCTAATTACAACAATAAAAACTCTAAATAGAGCCCCAAAATTATTAAAAGTCCTAATTTAAACATTTAATGAAAAAAATATAAAAGTTGCACAAAAAATTAAAATTACCGTGTGTTTTTATAGGGAGGAGAGGTGATGTGAGCCGGAGATTTCGTATAAGAAGAGGAGAGAGAGATGCAGCGATGACAGTGGTCAGGGGTGGCTGGCCAGTGGCGAGTTTGTCCGAGCAGAGGAGAGAGAAATGAGAAGAGGGGTGGGCTATTTTGAATGGTTTAGGGTAAAACTTATTTTGTGTTTTTAAAAGGGTAGGGTCGATTGATTTTGTTTTAAACTTCAAGGTATTTATATTTTTCCCCTCAATTTAAAACTCTTATAAAATTTTACCTTAGTCTTTAAAAAAATAAGGGAGAGCTGAATTGAAATTATACAAAGCTTATCTTTTGTTTTCCCCCTCCCTTTTCTTCTGAGACGGGCTAGTGCCCCTCCCGAACCTTCTCGGTGCCCATGCATGAAATGACATCATCATTGCAATCCAAAAACATGACAATACGGGTTCATATTATAATTTAAAGAAAAGTAAGGTCCATAAATGAAGAAGACAAATAGACGTGGAAGAATTTATGTATATATGTAAAACTGTAGCCTACAATCATTACTATAGCGACTCGTGTCCAAACATTTAATATCTCTATATTGTGAGCTCCTTCAACACATGTACTGAAATTTGCATCCGTTCATTTTGTTGCCCTTCTTCAAGTCCGCAAATTTCTCCATGCCTCTCTCTCTTCTAGCCGATACATATCCCTCAAAACCTCTCTCGCCTTTTATCTGTGTACATCAAATGCAGGAAACGCTATGCAATTTATATTATTCTCAATAACGATAAGAATAATTGAATTTGGTATTGGAACCAACTCAGTGGTATTTCCTGGTCCATAATTGTATTTTCTTCGCATTTGTTGTGTTCTAAAGATGGAATTTGGTTAGTTATCTATGTGGCTATTGTTAGTATGATCGAAAAAATGCATGACTATTTGGCAGGGATTATCGTGACCGACCATAGAAAGCAGGAAGAATGCTTTGGATTTAGGATTCGCAATGATAAAAGAGTCGACAAGTGTCTGATCTTTCTGTTGTATTCAACGAACCCATATGGAGCAATATATAATTAAAAACTTCTCCAGTTAGCCAAAAAACTAGACCTCTTGGTATATCAGTCCGACCATTTTTGTCTAGCCATCTCACAGCTCCGTCAATGATGATGAGGTATGATTAAGATGTGCCAAATTCATGTCATCACAAGGATCTCACTCAATTGATAATGAGAACACCATGTTTGAGTTCTTTATTATTAGTCATTTATTTTATGTATGTTATTCTGCAAATTTCCGTTATTTTTTATCTAATTATTGAAAATAACCCTGATTATTGCGAATTGTGCGTAAGGCAATCGATGCCTCTCCTAAATTGAGGTAGGTTGGAGAAACTTAGGGCCTGTTTGTCAATCCAATTTCAAGGAAGAAATTGGAAGGCCAATTTCAATTCCGTGTAATTAAAATTGGCCTTTTAATTCCATTTCATGACTTGGAATTGGGTTGCAAAACTAACAATTATTGTACACTAATTGTTTGTTAAAACACCTTATAGAAAGACCAAATATCAACTTTTGGCATATTCTTTCCAACGTCTGATTTTAAAATAAATCAATAATTTCTATGTAGGCACTAAGAGGTCTTTAGAGGCTGCAATATTTTATCCATTAGAAATTTCTATATACACACTTTCTTAACGTCTCTTTTCATTGTATCATAAATAGTTTAAAGAGATATAAAACTATTGGCTATGGGCTGCTCCCGCTACTTTAATAGTTTTGATGCTTTTAGTGGTTGGATATTACCATCTTTTCCGACAATACTTCAAGTGAAAGAGGTTTTGTCCCAAACTTGGTTCTTGGTGATCGCGTGACTCGCTAGGAAAGAATCAGTAAGTATGCAAGTTATTTATGTTCTTTTACCCTCTATGAAGATATGTTCTTTTAAATTCATATATATTCTTTAGTAGAATGGGCAGTTTAAGACATTTTCTAAATGAAGCACACACACTTATTTGTGTTTTTGTCTGTAATTTGAAATTTGTCTTTGATTATAAAATAATGTTGACCTATGAAACTAAATGATTGAGTTCTAATGAATTGAGTTTTATTTTCGACCACGCATTGCGTGGGCTACATGTTAATCTCTCTCTCTCTCTCTCTCTCTCTCTCTCTCTCTCTCTCTCTCTATATATATATATATATATATATATATATATATATATATATATATATATATATATATATATATATATATATAATTTTTATTTTTTTTACTTAAAACCTTTCCACCCCCAAAAACATTTCAATCACCCATATCTGTTTCTATTTCTCTGTACCCGCCTCTCTGATTCTATCTTAACGGCTTGAATTCTTCCTCCCAATTATCTCTCCAGGTTTCTATATAAACAGCCCACTTGGCATCTCTCTATCTTCATTATCACTTTCTTTTAATCATCCTCTTTCAATATCTCTGCTATAAATTAGGTATGATTTTTCTCTTTCCACAACCCGTTTTCCTCTTTCTTTTTATAATCTTTCACTATATAATCTATCTCTCCCTTTGTCCTAGATAATCCATCACGAATTACAAATGGATGAGAGTTTGCTTCACATGGATTAAAAATCAAGAATGTGCCCCAAAAAATACGAAAGACAGATGTATGAGCTCTGAGGGAGACCTCACTCTGAGTATGTGTAAGAACCTTAACAACTTTTTCATTTTTTGGGGGGCATGAGATATTACAAAGATATGTTAAGTGACTTATTTTTTAGATTAATGGGAGGAGAGATATGGGTGGAGGGGCACGAATATTGTGTATTTTTTTTCTGTTTTGTGTTGGATTGGTGGTTGATAGGCAGGGTTTTGCCGCGGCGCGAGAGTCACCTACGCGCCGGTCGTTTAATGTTCGGCTCACCTGAACTATACAAAAACTTAAATTACGACTACACTCAACGGGTGAGTATAGCGGTAAGTCGAGTATCGAAAATCCACAGAGACGAGTTGCTAGAATTCAAGTGATTTAATATTCCGAAATAAAAGTGTAAAAGATGATTAGAAACTAAAAAGGAAAAGATGCATAAAAGGGAAAGATTAATCTAGGCGAGTGTATTAAACTAGATTATGAAAGCAAGTAAAACTGTAGGTTGCGTCGAATATCCCTCACCCGAGTTAATTAGTATAAAATGCTTATATGGGTCGGCGAGTTATTACAAGTGCGTCTCGTTTCGACAGTTAATTAAATCAAGGGTTGTTACGCCCTAAATCATCATAAAAGCCTAATAAGATTTTGGCGTCAACAAATATCCCAGAAATTACGCGCGAAAGGTCGTAAGCACGGAACATACATGATATGCCCCGTCAAATCTCCTAGGCGTAATAACTAGGACAACACACCCGAAATAGACCCGTAAACACCATCACCAAAGCAAAGCAATGCGTCAACTCGAGTGAGTTCAATTCAAGCACAACCTAATTTAAATTACCTAGAAAGCATGTTAAAAAAGCGATAAATAAACGCTGTAAATCTATACTAGAAAGCGTGTAAATCAAAGCATGTAAATAAAGCATGTAAACCTAAATTAGAAAGCTTGTAAATTAACTGGAAAGCAAGAAATGAAGAAATACAAACTATATTAATGGAGAGGATGATGAATAGTCAACATTCAAGCCCAAAAGTGTGTCAATCCAAGAAGAAATGAAGAAAAACTAAGCAAATCACCCAAACCCTAACTATTCTATCTTCTAAAACTCTCTAAAAACGTTCACCCTAGTTTATTACAACAAAATTGGTATATATAGTAAGTTGGAATTAAATTAGAAAAGAAATGCAAAATATCTGCTGAAAAACAAGGGATCGATCGATCGACCCCTTTGGTCGATCGATCGATCAAGGCCAAAATTCGACAATTCAGAATGGTCGATCGATCGACCAGAAGCGTCGATCGATCGATCAAGCAGGGCAGAATGCAACAGCAGCACACTGCATCTTTTCTTTTCTTTTCTTCTCCTCTTTTGATTTCCTTGTTTTTCCCTCCGCTGAAATCGCCGTAGTTTCGTCATACGGACTCGGAATCGCGCACCGTTCATGGCCACGCGAAGCTAGAGAGGAGGGCTACAACTTTTGTGGGATGTCAGGCCAGGTACCCAAGCTGTAAAAAGACTAAAATTCCCTTGAATGCGTGATTGCATACAGAACTTCGCCGGAATGCGTCCGAACTTCATACTTAGTACCTAAATACCTACAAAAGCCCAATTATACCTCATATAACATGTTATCAATATAAACCGAGGTTGTATGGTTAACGGGCTTAAATATAGAGATTAAGGCACCCGAGGGGGCTAAAATGTGTAGGTTCGACGGATAAAATACGCGATATTTGCGTATTATCACACCCCCTAACTTACACATTGCTAGTCCCTAGCAATGAAATAGGATGCAACAAGAACAACAAGCAAACCAAAAGCAGGAGATAGTACAAAAGTATGTTATAAAAGCAAAAGGACACTTTCGCGGGCGATTCGATTGCATTTAGCGTATGCCATAAGCCGTTAAATCCCTAGGTCACCCTAGTGGACGAGTGTCGTCTCGTGAGGGTTTTAAGAGATGGTACCCACAAACATCACATGGTTTCCTCAAAATATGCCCAAACCAACATGCGAAAAGCCCAACAACAATGAAAAAGATTTCATACGCATTATTAGGAAAGTGAATGAATTCAAAGTCCAAAACATTAACATTATAGAATGCACCTCATAGAATTGGAACCTTAAAATGTGGGAGGAGGAGCGAGCACATGCAAAGTGTGATTTGGCAAAAACTTAAATAAATAGGATAAACATTAAAGCAAGCATATATTCAATCCTCATGGGCATTACACTCATCAAGCGAATTCACTCAAAATAGGGAGTTAACACACGGAACATGCGGGCTAAAGAGTAAATGTAAATGGAAACTAGGCCGCACACATGTCACAATGAAGAACGCTATATAGGAAATAAAAACTTGTAATCTCAATGAAAGATACCGCACACTAAAAGAGGCGAAATGCATTTTCACAGATTATCAAAACTATTTAAACTTTTTAATTACATCTATCACATAGGACTTTAATAGGGTTATAATGTAGGTATGGTTAGGGTATGAAATGAAAGGAGTGTATGCACAGATTCAAAGTGTTCGAGATGAAAACTCGGGATAATGGAAAAATGCGGGCAATATCAAATTAGAAAATAAGTTCCAAAACGGCATTAAATATATCATCGGGGAGAGTAATCAAAGCTTATTGAACTGTATACAACATATACAAACTTCTTTTTCTTTTTCTTTTTCTTTTTTTCTTTTTCTCATGTTTTCTTTTGTTTTCTTTTGCTTTTTTGCTTTCTCTTTTTCTTCACTTTTTTCACCACTTTCTTTTCTTTACTTATCAAACTCTCATATGCTAAAATTGCAACTAACATCATAACAACAACATTCAATCCTAAGTAACAAACCAAACAAAGGTATGGAAAGTGTATGTATGGGCTAAAACTCCAATTTAGAGTTGGTTATGGGAATGGGGTTATGAAACGAAAGGCTAATATTTAGGCTCAAAGGGGTTAACGAGGGTAAACATATAAGGGGGAGGTCAAGGCTAATAGGGGTGATGTAACAAAGAATGCCTATGATCATTTCCAAAAGTTTACGCAATTCTCGAATCAAAATAATATATGAAAATCATGATCAAGTAACACATTTCAAGTATGAACTCAATTAATGAACGGTCAAATGAAATAATAGTGAGATTACCAACGAATTCAACGTTTTCAATGAGAAAAGAATAGTGTATACACTCACAAACGACGAAAGGTACAAAGCTTACTCGGTGTAAGTATATACAATGCAACAAAAGATTACCGAGTTATCAAAATCTTAAACCAAATCAATAGAACCATAAAAGTGCATGTGCTCATGGGATTAAAGTTTAATTTCTGAAGCTATTCACAATATCAATAATCGAGACTAAAGTATAATAACTTCTAAAATCAAGAACATGCATTATTGGGTTGTCAATTGGATCGAGCAATTATTGAAATTTATCATCGGAAACAAAGGCAAAATGCCCAAAAAAGGAGAAAAAAGAAAGAAAATCTTTTTCAAATTTTTAATTTTTCTAAGAAAAGCATACTAAGTAACTAACATGTGAGCAAAAATATGGACTAAAATAAGAAATAGATAGAATGTCCCACACCCCCTAACTTAAAACTTGACATTGTCCTCAATGTAAATTAAGAATCAAGTCAAAGAGAGGAAAATAGCGATATTACCCAAAAATGGAGCGATCCCCATAAGAACAAGTTCAAAGAATCTACAAAACAAGTTAGTACCGAGCATAGCAAAAACAAATGACAACAAGTTAACTAATTACACTAGACTAAATTAAAAAGGAAAGAAAAATAAAAAGAAAGAAAGAATAAAAAGCTAACTATATACAACCTACTATTTAGGCTCCACACTAACTATACACTAGAAGTCTAAATAGCTGAGGGTCCACCATAAGAACAATTTAACTTTGGAGGATAACCGTTGTACGCTCACATACAAGCATACCTTCCGAAAAATATGAATTACGTTTGAACAACGGAAGGCATGTGTAAGGCGGAAGAAATAAACCATCGCCAATTAAAAGTTTTGGAGGGACGATGGGGGGTTTGGATTGCACGGGTGACAAAAATAAGTGGGAACCGAGAAAAACCGAATATCCTCCCAAAGATTTTGAAGTTGGAATGGGAGGCGGCGCACACAAAGGCAAAGATGCGATCGTGGAGGGCGACTCAAGCAAGTACTCCTCATCGGCGATAGGGTTTAAGACATTAAAGTTCGAAACCGAATCATCGGGTACTTGTTCCAGTGGGATAATAGAGAATGAAAATGAGGATAAAAGAAATTCAAACTCATGAGATGAATCATCATCGCATGAAGTTGGAATTTCAAAGGAAATAATATAATTTTCAATGAAATGTTCTTCTTTGGGGGCCAAAGAAGAAATCATTTCATTGCAAATAGATATTACGTCATTTTCATCCTCACTTACAATATCTATTACGCGATGGGCAAAGTCTAGAATGGCTTGTTCCAAATTAGGCACAAGTACCTCGTTTGGTTCAAAACATTCGTCGACCTCGAAAGTCTCAGAAGCAAAATTGTCGTCGAACTCAAATAATAAATCCAACTCATGTTCCCACGAACGATTTTCTTCCCGATAACGAGTTTCAAGTTTCTCATTTTCATACATACGCAAACCCTCACCGAATGTCATGGGTCGAGGTGCGGACGCATGAAAATGAGAACTTTGAAAGTTACTATCGGACTTAAATGAAAACTCATTATTATAGGAATTTTGAAAACTATTGCAATTCGTTTCAAAATTCCTATTATAAGGAGGTAAAGGCCCAAAATCATTGTCATCATCATCATCAAAATTTCAATAACCTAAGTTTTGACTTTCGTTATACTCGCCCATAGTAATATTTGAATTTGTTACACTTTGGGATGCTAAGTATTCACCGAATGTCATAGGCCTAGAATGTTGAGAATTATAACAAGGATTATCGAAAGAATTGAAATAAGACATGCTTACCCCAAAAATGGCTCGAATGGCAGATTCCACAAAGTAAGTGCGCGCGGAAAGAATTCGAGCGTTTCTAAGTGCTCAAATGTGAAAGTCCTGCAAAAAGTTTAGCAAATAATACAAATAGAAAGAAACTACTATGAGATACTAAATCAAATAAAGTCTAAAACAAACTCGCCCCCGGCAACGACGCTATTTGATAGGGCAGGGTTTTATCGCGATGCGAGAGTCACCTACACGCCGGTCGTTTAATGTTCGGCTCACCTAAACTATACAAAAATCTAAATTACGACTACACTCAACAGGTGAGTATAGCGGTAAGTCAGGTATCGAAAATCCACAGAGACGAGTTGCTAGAATTCAAGTGATTTAATATTCCGAAATAAAAGTGTAAAAGATGATTAGAAACTAAAAAGGAAAAGATGCATAAAAGGGAAAGATTAATCTAGGCGAGTGCATTGAAACTAGATTATGAAAGCAAGTAAAACTATAGGTTGCGTCGAATATCCCTCACCCGAGTTAATTAGTATAAAATGGTTACATGGGTTGGCAAGTTATTACAAGTGCGTCTTGTTTCGACAGTTAATTAAATCAAGGGTTGTTATGCCCTAAATCATCATAAAAGCCTAATAAGATTTTGGCGTCAACAAATATCCCAAAAATTACGCGCGAAAGGTCGTAAGCATGGGACATACATGATATACCCCGTCAAATCTCCTAGGCATAATAACTAGGACAACGCACCCGAAATAGACCCGTAAACACCATCACCAAAGCAAAGTAACACGTCAACTCGAGTGAGTTTAATTCAAGCACAACCTAATTTAAATTACCTAGAAAGCATGTTAAAAGCACGGTAAATGGAAAGCGATAAATAAACGCGGTAAATCTATACTAGAAAGCGTGTAAATCAAAGCATGTAAATAAAGCATATAAACCTAAATTAGAAAGCTTGTAAATTAACTAGAAAGCAAGAAATGAAGAAATACAAACTATATTAATGGAGAGGATGATGAATAGTCAACATTCAAGCCCCAAAGTGTGTCAATCCAATAAGAAATGAAGAAGAACTAAGCATATCACCCAAACCCTAACTATTCTATCTTCTAAAACTCTCTAAAAACGTTCACCCTTGTTTATCAACAAAATTGGTATATATACTAAGTTGGAATTAAATTAGAAAAGAAAAGAGAAAAGAAAAGAAATGCAAAATATCTGCTGAAAAACAGGGGATCGATCGATTAACCCCTTTGGTCGATCGATCGATCAAGGCCAAAATTTGACAATTCAGAATGGTCGATCGATCGATCGATCAAGCAGGGCAGAATGCAGTAGCAGCACACTGCATCTTTTCTTCTCCTCTTTTGATTTCCTTGTTTTTCCCTCCGTTGAAATCGCCGTAACTTCGTCATACGGACTCGGAATCGCTCACCGCTCGTGGCCACGCGAAGCTAGAGAGGAGGGTTACAACTTTTGTGGGATGTCAGGCCAGGTACCCAAGTTATGAAAAGACTAAAATGCCCTTGAATGTGCGATTGCGTACGGAACTTCACCGGAATGCGTCCGAACTCCATACTTAGTACCTAAATACCTACAAAAGCCCAATTATACCTCATATAGCATGTTATCAATATAAACCGAGGTTGTCTGGTTAACGGGCTTAAATATAGAGATTAAGGCACCCGAGGGGGCTAAAATGCGTAAGTTCGACGGATGAAATACGCGATATTTGGGTATTATCAATGGCCAATGAATATGTCCCACCATTGTCCTTTTAATTTGTTGTTTGTTGGCGTGGACATAGTGGGGAAAAAGGATACACAGTATGAGTGAGGCTTTTTGATTTGAGTATAAGCTTACCCACTTTTTTACCCATTCTTCATATTCGGAGAATAACATAAATAAAACACGTCCCACCACAAAGCAAACTCCTAATTATAAGTTAAAAAAAAGAATAAACTTAATAAGAAAAAATATAAAGGGTTCACTTTTTTGCTTCCAGCTAAAAATAATACATCCAATTATCCAATACTCTTTTATTTTTAAAGGTCCACACGAGTGACATCCCCCTCCACACCACTTCCTGCTAAGGTGTAATATGGACAGACGTTGACGCGGACCTTTAAAAATAAGAGAGAATTTAGTAAGTGGGTGTTTGATGGATTAAATGGGTTAAATTAAAGATATGTGTCATTTTTACAAAAACATGTATTTATATTGGAGAATACACATTAATTAAACTTTTTTTTTAATTATCGATATTTAGTCTTTATTAAATTCATTGTTTTTAGTTGGGAGCAAAAAAATGAACCCTTTACATTTTGTCTTATTAGGTTTATTCTTTTTTTTTTTAGCTAAGAAGTGGGAGCTTGCATTGTGGTGGGACCTATTTTATTTGTCTTATTTTTCGGGTATTAAAATTTGGTAGGAAAGTAGGTAAGTGTAGTTATACTCTTTTCACTAGCATGAAGGCCACGCAATGTGTGGCTGAGTATATATGGACATACTCTGTTAAATTGATATTAAATTCGTCATGAAAAGGAAAAATTAAATTGCAAAAAGAAAGGGAGGACGTTAAAACTGTAAAAATCAAAGGTTCATTTTTCTGCCAACGATACATAAATGAATGTAAATAAAAAAATCGAGTTGTAGTCATTTACTATGCAAGAATTAAATCCAAATTTCATTCTAAAATCACCAATCGTTGTTAAAATCTGAAAATTAAAAATATAATAATAGTATTTACGGAAAGATAATTTTAAAGATATAAAAAAGTTGAAAAATATTGAAAGTGCTATTAGAAATCTAGAAATGACAAAGATATATTTAAATATTAAAAAATACAAAAAGTTATTTAGAAAATATGGAAAATAATACATAGATATTAAAAACCAGAAAAAAAGTGAAAATACTTAACAATCTGGAAGTGACAAAAAATATATTTTAAATTTCATAAAATGAAAGAAAATAATTTATAAACCCAAATCTAAAAATTTAGTTTCAAACAAAAATATAAAAAAAAATTCAAATGCATGCATTTTTTTTGCTTTTCAACAATTTGTGTAAAATATTCTTAAACATCTTTTTAACATAAATTTAAGATTATTTCTCATTTTAAGTATATGCCTAAAAATGTTTGGCACCAGCATGTAGAAATAAATAATAGCTGGTCTCTAGTGGGTGGTGGTTGCTATTGTCACTTTTCATATCCCACTTCCTCTATCATATTAAGATAATGTTAGGGGCTTGTACTCACTTATATACAATATAACCAAAAGATTAGATATATTAAATATATATACACACCCACTAAAATATATATACCAACACACACGCACACACACCATCAACAAAACACGCACCCACTTTCTAAACCTCCACGGATATATACTCCAAACTGTTTGAAACCAAATAACCTCCACAATAGCTACACATTCTTGGCTACCCAAGTTTTAAAACTAACTCAAAACAAAAAATCAATTTTTCTTTCTCTATCTATCTATATATCACTATGTGTAAATAAATAAATAAATAAATATATATATATATATATATATATATATATATATATATATATATATATAGACACACACACACACACACACCACATACCTGTATATATTCTCAATCCTCCATGAAAGCTTGCAACCAAACCTTTAACAAAAAAAACCAATTGCCATATTTCGAACATATAATAATAATAATAATAATAATAATAATAATAATAATAATAATAATAATAATAATAATAATAATAATAATAAACAAAGGAGAAGACATACCCGGTTAAAAACCTTCGATTTTTGTTTGACAAAATATCCCATAGTGTTTTTGGAAGAAGATAGAGGAAGTGGGTTTTTCGGTTTCAAAGAAATGGTTTTTTCTTTCTTTTTGGTTTGTGGGTTCTTGTTTGTAGGAGATGAAGTGAAGTTTTTTTCCCTTTCTCCTCCCCTATTCATGTAGGAGACGATTAGTTATTAAATAAAAGTGGGATATGAAAAGTAAGTTCATGCATCTCTTTAGAGGAGAGAGAATACTGATCATTTATCAGGTTGCCAGAAAAGATAAATATAATTTATTAGAGGAGAGAGAATACTGATCATTTATTAGGTTGACACGTGGTGGCCTTAGATGATTTGGGTCTATAGTCTTTATATAGTTATATAGATTTTTTTTATGTCATGATTGTGTCTTTGTTTTCCTTGATATAAAATTCACCGTTTGGTATCCCATTTGTATTCCATAATATTTTTAGTATTTATGTATAAAGTTGTACGCTTAAATCTCAACTTGACATGTGGCGTTATTAATGGAGGCATCTTTTTTCTCCACTGATTATTTATAATTTATGACGATACCTTAAAAATTGACTCTTCACATTCTTAATAATCTCGGTTAAATCAAGGGTTTGAAAACCCAAAAGTCCAAAGCAATATTACTTTATTTGCTCTTTATAACCCCAAGTCTATAGATCTATCTCCAATACACCTATAAAATGACCATAGATGCCCTACCAACATCCATATTTCAAAGATTCTTTTCCCAGGATCTCACGCCACGCTGACTTCTTCTCCGCCTCGAACGATATCAGATCTGGGTGTTCAGTTAGATTCATCGAATTTCAATGGCGGTTCGTTTTAGTGAAGTCAAATGTGTGCTGGGTATTATTTTGCAAATCTAGTACATATATTGTCTTGTGCGTATCTTTCACAATTTTTATGTTTTCACTGAGTTACTTTTCTTGATTGAGTTGGTTAAACTATTTTGTATATTTGAACCAAAAACTTATTATCAAAGTATTTAAACAACAAAAATATTTGACATATAAAGCGAACAATACGTGCCCTGTTTGATTTGTTGGTTTATAAAAATATTTTATATAAAAAAAATACTCCTACCATTTAATTCACTCGCACTTCCATCTTATGTTTATTTTAATAATATGTCTTTCCAACTTTTCATAAGTTAGAGGTTGATTTTGATTTGACTTACGTTCTTTTAGAGATGGTTTGACCTATTCATTTGGACTTTAAAATTTGAATGCCCAAACTTGGTGTTCTTCACGAATTTAAAAATACTTAATTAACAAATTTTAATCTCATAATTTTAGTTCTAAAAAAGATTTATAGCTTTAGAGATGGTTTGACCTATCCATTTAGGCTTTAAAATTTGAATGTCAAAACTTAGTGTTCTTCACGTATTTAAAAATACAAAATTAACAAGTTTTTATCTCATAATTTTAGTTTATAGCTTTAATTATTTATTAAACTACTTCAAGAATTGAAAATAATTGTTTTCTTAGTTTAGTGATCATAAAACTCAATAGAAATTAAGTTACAATGTATTTACAAAATTTAAAATATCGATTGCAAATATTGAAAATTATTCATACATTTTTTGACATTAATTCAAAATTCAATCTCCTTTCATTCATAAAATATATTATGTAAAAGGCGCGCTATCCGGATTCCAGTATGTAAATAAGATCCAAGCTAGGCCCTTCATATTAATTATGATATAGCGAGAACTAAGAGTTAAGCTATGCCGACACAGTGTGTTGACACAGGCCCAGCGACACAGTGATGTGTCAATTTGTTATTGGATAATCTTTAACCCTATTTACTCTTTATCCATATTTAATCATCTTTTGTGATAACAAAAAAACAACAACTATTTTTATACAATTTTTTTAAAAGGATAAAACTGTTTTTTTAAATTGTACATTTCTTTTATCATCAAAATAAAAAAAATAGTTTTTATTTTAAAAAAATATTGTCTTTGTAAAAACATCTTTGTAAGTTTTTTTATATATAAAATTATTATTTTTTAAATCACAATTTTTTATCATCAAAGTTGAAAAATAGTTTTTTTGGTGCCACTTTTTATCGCAATTGGTTAGCGCCGCTGGCATGGACCCACTGCTCTTAATTAACGTGAGCCCGCGCCAGTGACACTAACCAATTGCGATAAAAAGCGGCACCCAAAAAATATTTTTATAAAAAAAATAATTATACAGTATTTTTAAAAGGACAAAACTGTTTTTTTTAACTCTACATTTATTTTATAAAACAATCTTTTTATCATCAAAGTTGTTAAAAAATAAATATAAAAAAAAATAAAAAACTGTTTTATAAAAGAAATGTAGAGTTAAAAAAAAACAATTGTCTTTTTAAAAATACTGCATAATTATTTTTTTATAAAAATATTTTTTTAGTGTCGCTTTTTATCACAATTGGTTAGTGCCCCTGACGCAGACCCACTTTAATTAAGAACAGTGGGTCAACGCCAGCGGTACTAACCAATTGTCATAAAAAACGGCACCCAAAAAACTATTTTTAAACTTCGATGATAAAAAAATGTGATTTAAAAAAAAATAATTTTATATACAAAAAAAACTTACAAAACTATTTTTTAAAAAGATAGTATTTTTTTTTTTTAATTTTGATGATAAAAGAAATGTACAATTTAAAAAAATAATAGTTTTGTCCTTTTAAAAAAATTGTATAAAAATAGTTTTTTTTTGTTATCACAAAAGAGGAATAAATATGAGTAAAAGAGTATATAAGGTTAAAGACTATCTAATAACAAAGAAAAATTATATTGTGGCAGAATTTTAGACAAAATTTTTCTAGATATTGATTTTTATAGTTCATGCAAGTGAAACTCATATCCATATGTCTAGAAATTTTTTATCTAAAATTCGATCACCGTAAATACACTTAATAACAAATTGACACATAACTGTGTAGGCTGTAGCTGGGCCGGTGTTGTCGACACACTGTGTCGGCATACCTTAACTCGAGAACTAAAATAGATTCGATTCACCTGAAAACACGACCCACGTGAGAGTGTGATTGTCATCATTGTCCTTCCTCCACCGCAATACTTGAGCATCACTACCCGGCCAGGCCAGGCCAGGCCACACCTCCTTAAGCAAACGTTCAAAACTCTCACACACACTCGAACAACGACCCAGCAATAGCGGGAACCCCAACTTTTCAAAGCCCACATCCGAAAAGCATTCGCTTTACATCCCCCTATCTTGAAAACCCCCCAAAGTAGTAAAAACAATGGCTAAAGAGCAAAAGGAACACCCCTACACTCTCCAGGTTCTCTCTCTCTCTCTCTCTCTCTCCAAATTCGCATTTCAAATTTAAATTCTATATACTACACGAAGTAGTCACTAGTTTCACATACACATACACATACACCTACGCATACCCATACCTATACTCTGTATGTCTTCCTCCCTCTATATAAATATGATTCTTTGGATCTAGGGTTGTGCATTCTCATAATTAGATCAACTGTCTACTATAATAGTAATAATAATTTTTGTTATGCTTTGGTTATATATATGCAGAAAGAAGAGGAATATAAGGAGTTTGATCTCGGATCTGACGAACCATTGCCCCTCACCGTTACCTCTAGGGTTTGTGTACCACTACTTATCCTTATCATATGTATATATGTATAGGGAAAGAAGTTTAATTTATGAACGAGTACTTGTGAATTCAGGGTTTGTTCATGTTAGGGGATATTGCGGCAAGCTCGGCTTATAGGTTCACTCAATGGGTGGAGTTGGTTCGTAAACGTAGCGGTACACATCGTTCGTCTGGTTTCCCGCACCGCCCGTATAGAGCGGATAGTATGCCCTTGAGGTTGTATCGTGTTTCTTCATTACAATGTTGCTTTTTGAATTTTGATGAATGAGATTATGTGTTAGCTTAGATTATTGATTTTAATTGCAGTAATTAGGTGCGGCTGGTTTTGGACTAATTGAGACCAGCAATGTGTTTTTAAATTAAGTGAAATGTGGTTTTGATTATGTGGATCAAAACGTTTGCTCTTTTTCTTTTTCAACATTGATACTGTTTCTTGTATTCATCCAGAAGGTTTACTAACTTGGGTTCTGGATTAGAACAAAATTGAAAGTATGCAAATTAAGAACTTATTTCTGAAATATAATATCCCCTAGTCATCTTACTTTACATATTTCAGACAGTCACGGCTCCAACTGAGTAGTTGCCCTAATAGTATCCTATTACTTGACTCAAATGTTATGTTTGTTTTGTTACATTTTTATGCAAAACTATGGCATTTCTAACAGTGATCTCCAACTATAGCTTTCTAATGCGTTAATCACTGTAGGTTTAAGAATGATGAAGGAATGGTGTCAGAGATACTCAAAAGTAGCCATTTTACTATCTTGGACCCTTTTGGTCCACGAGGAAGGTGGAATTAGATAGGAAGTTACATTTAGAATCAGAATAAGAATTGGACGAGTGGTTCTGGAATACTCTAATATTGTAGAATACATATACTTGATTCACTTATAGAAACACGTAAACAAACAAATAAAATGCTGTAAAAGTAGAGGAATTATAATACTATTTATGCTTTGTGGTGAAGTGTCCTGGACAATCCAGATATAATATTCGAGAACTCAATTGTAGAATGAAAATGAACTGATGAAACCATTTGTAAGAAGCTAAAGGCATTATTTCATAATCAATGGGTAAAAGTGTGGAAAGGTTTATAAGTATCTGGGGCAATTTGAATTGATAAGATATGACTAAAAACTTGTATCATATTATTTATTTATTGGCTTAGATATTTCAAGTTCTCTCTTTATTATTACAATTTTTCTTTCCATAACCAACAATTACAAACCTGAACTATTTGAACCAAGTTGGTTCAACATCTGTAAATATGCATGAACCTTCAGAAGTGATCACCAACAGAAGTGAAGCTGTTGCTTCTTATCATTTTATATCGATTCCCCAGACCACCTCAAGCTGTTTTTGGCTTCCTTTTTTGGTTTCATAACCAAAAATTGAATGTTGCTCCAAGCGACAAAGCAGTTTGTAAAATCCTGCAGTAATTACCGCACCACTGGTAAAAAACACAAAATAAGATGATAAGCCAAGTGGCATTTTTCTGTGCCCAACACGGTTCAAAGTCAAGGCCGATACCGCGACGATACGGCCGAGTTGACTAGGTATCGGTGCCCACCGATCCGATTCCGAGTTACGAGTTGAGTTTTCAATTATTGATGTGAATCAACCCTATATCGGTAATTTCTCGGTAGGATCGGTGATATAGCGGTATAATCAGTCCATATCGACGATATCGCAGTAGAATCGGCCCATATCGGTGATATCGCGAATCGACCCATATCGACAATATATCGGCCGAGATGGTATAAGTTACTAAGAATCAATCTCTCTCTCTCTCTCTCTCTCTCTAGTGTTGTGTTGGTAAGCGTGGTTTTTTGTGGGGGTTACGAAATGCTAATTGTTTTTTAATTTAGTGTGTTGTGTGTGTGGGTTTAATTTAGTGCGTTTTATATGTGCCTTCTTTTTTTTTTTTTACAGAATGCAAATGATCCAAATGTTATTTGTTATTATTTTTTATAATAATGTTCCCAATGTTATATTTTAATATGTTATTATTTATAAAAAAACGTAAATGTTATTCTTTTACAAACAAATATACTACTGTAATTATTGTAAAAATAATATTTGTATCCTTTAAACATTTGTAAAAATAATATTTGCATCCTTTATGTAAAAATAACATTTACAACACAAGAAAAAAAAATATCTGCATCCTCTTTATAAAAAAATTACATTTCCATCAATTTAAAAAAAACATTTGCAACCCAACAAAAAAAAATAACATTTACATTCCCTCTATAAAAAAAAACATTTGCATCATTTTTTGCAAGAAAATAACATTTGCATCCTTATTGTAAAAAAAATGTAGTGTTTTGTCAAAATCACTATTTGTAAAAAAATAATAATACTAAAAAAGAAACATTTCTATCCTTTTTAGAAAAATATAACATACTTAAAAAACACATTTGTATCCTCTTACTAAAAATAATACTAAGAATATTATAGTTGTATCCTCTTTGTTAAAAAAAAAATTATCCTCTTACTAAAAAGTAACATTTTTTTTTTCTTTGTAAAAACATAATATTTGTATGCTCCTTGGAAAAAAAACATTGATTTATTATGGAACATTGAATCTGGCAAGTTCGAAGCATGTCAATATAATTAATTGTACAATGTTATGCATATTAAAGGATAGTTTTAAGCTTATCTGTTTGGTCACATTGCTAATCGTATTTTTTTAAATTTTTCTAGATTTTTTCCGGAATTTTTTGCGCTCTCTAAATAGTGTATCTTTGCGTATCACCCAATACCGCGACTGATTTGAAAATCGAGTGGCCGATATCGGGACTGATGCCGAGACTTTGAACCATGGTGCCCAAGTTAGGCAAATGATTATGCAAACTGGCAACCCATTTGTGTAATAGGCAAATGTTTGCCGTTATGCATAATTGTTGGGGGATTTATTTATTTATTTTATGAATATCATCATGCAAAATGCCTTAATTGTCTGTGGATGGTCTAGGTAAATTGTAAGGCAGTTCAATGGATACTAGGACTGGCTAATGTCATGGTTGGATTTTAGTAATCCTTAATTCTTTGGACATTAGGATTGAGAAGGCTAAATAATCATATGATTTGCAATATTATATTGTTTTTAAAGAAGACTGTAAGACCAGCTATGATTTATGGAACAAAATATGGCACAACTAAGAAAACATATGTTTATAAAATAAGCATCAGAGTCGCAGAAATACGCAGTGTATAGATATGTGGTAAAACTAGATAGGATAAAATTAGTCGTGAACACATTTATGAATGGTATTACCGAAGGCAAATTAAGAGAAACCTGTCTTATATAGTTTAATTAGGACAATTCCAAAGTAGAACACCCAGTGCCCTAGTAAGAGATAGTCATTTAATCAGTATTGGACTATTGGCAGTAATGCGGAAAGAATAGATAAGCTCAAAATCACTTGGGTAAAGAAGATAGTAAAGAAAAATGATATAAAGTTTTACACCAGACAAAGCAGGATGGAGAAGTGAAATCTCTGTAGCGGATTAGCCGACCTCAAGTACTTGGGACCAAGAGTCACTTCCAAGGGACAGGTTTTTACCAAACATGCTTGTGCACGACCAATGGGGAATGTTGGATGCATCCCATACCTATATCTAGATGTTGGTCCAATATGCATAATAATGCCCACTCAATGTGGGAAGTGGACATGTGGTTTCAGAGTATTGTGGATTGCTGAATGCCCTGTCAAGATAAACCATTTTTTTATGCTTTTTACGAGACGGAATATATCTATCTGACCCTTTATTAGATGGCTATTAGGCTTGTTGCTATGTCTTCCGATTCAGATTGAGCAGTTGTCTTGGTAATCAGCAAATGCCACTAGTTAAGATGAGGAGTTCAACGCAAAAGATATGATAGGATAATGGGTCACTAGAGGTGGCTATACTCGAGGATAAGATTTGGGTTTTCCCTCTTAAGATGGTTTGATATTGTTTGGTGACGGCTATTGAATATAGAATTCATTAGAAACGAGCAGTTTTATCTAACTTGCAGGTACTAGGTGAATGGGGGAAAGGCTTAAAAGCTTTTGTTCAGGAGATGAGGAGAAAAACATACGGCCAATGAATAACTTGATCAAATCAGCTCTTTCTCATCCAAGCTGATTTTACTGCTGTGCAGGCCCCTTTTGCTATGTGGTAAATTGGGTGGATCTGAAGAAAGTTTAAGATTTCCGTGTTTGGCTTGAGGTTAAGTTGCATGGGAATATGGGTCCAAAATCCAATCAGATTACCTTCTGTGTAGGAAAGAGGGTGGAAGAGATTCCTACTTTCCCATGGGATTTTTTTTTTGCTTTTGAGATAACAAAAAAATCCTTCATAAATATATTAAATTATAACTACTACCTTAAAACCTAATTTGTGATCACAAATTGGTTAGTTTGATTTGTAACAAATTTAAGACCGTTCAATTTTTATTTAGGTATTTCTATGCAATAATTTGATTACCCTACTCTACAATATACACGAATTAATTTGGGTTACAACAAATTATAAGTCTGTTAAATTGGAAAATCCTCAAGTTATATTTTTTGAAAGACATTTAGATTCATACATTTATAAGTAGTGAACATATAGTTATGTTTTAGTATGTGTAAAAAATAAATAAGTTTAATATATGTATACAGTACACTAGCAAGATTGCTAAAGGGTTTTCTAGGTTGAAAGTATATATTCCCATGACACTTTCACTCATGAACCAAACGTTATATTTTTATTCCTAGTAGGAATCCACTGATTAACCCAATAGGGTTGATTTAGGGAATTTACTGATTAACCCAATGGGGCGATTCAATTTAGGTTACTAAAAGGTTTTCGGGCAATTCTTGTTATGAAAATTCATCTAAAATGTTACCGTGTACCAAACTGGGCATTACGAGATTGCCCAATTTGCTAACTAACCTCTTCAGGGAAATTAAGAAGCTAGAATGATGGTATTGCATTAACTAAATGAAAGGACTATAAGTCGGACAAATCACGTGGCATGACAAGTGGCACAAGGAAAACTGTGGCGTCCGGAGATCTCGGACTGGCTAGAGGAGAATCAACGGACGTGACGATTGGATCAAAATTTACTATTATTTTACAACTTCAAAGATAAGATCAAGGATGACAATTGATCTATGAAAAAACCCTAAAATCTTAGGACACTTGTATATATAAAAAGGAATGACCCAATGGTGTAATATTAATACATAAATGAAGATATGGAAATGAAATGGCTAAACTACGAATAAAACTAAACAAAGTTTAAATGTCAATCATAAAAATAAGCTATCCTCTACCACTAAATAACCTATTAATTTGTTAATTTATAGGCCTCACAAGAGATAAGAAGTTGAGATGACCTAATAATTATCTCTAACAACCTAATAAATAAACTCAATAACAGAAATAAACAAACAAATAAATAGACTCGTAAACATTATTTTCTGCCGCGTCTCTTTCGGGAATAAGTTTGAAATCCCGGCTCTCGATCCCCATCATTTCTCCCCGGTTGAAAAAGACTCGTCTCCGGAGAGTTACGATGATGATAATGATCCAGAATGTCAGGGTCCAAGCGACGAACATCATCCTCTGGAAGCTAAGTAGCATGACACCGGATATTGACAAAGAAGGAGATAACACAAGTGTAAACTCAAGTAACACACTACTCTAAGGAATCCGCCAAAGGGAGATAGCAACACTCGTCACTAATTGGAATCCACCAAAAGATTAAGAGCAAAACATGAAGAATCCACTTTTTAGACAAAAGTCTGTATTATAATCTCAAATCAAGTTGCGTTTACTTCATACATGCTCAACCTTTATATAGGTTCTTGGAACAACCCTCCCGCACTGGGTAATTAATAGATATTAAAGAGAATAATGAATAACTAGAAGTTAGAAAACTAAAACACTGACCGTTGGAACTCAAAACTAATTTGTGTAGGAATTTAGCGTCACTTCAAATGCATGCCGTTTATGTGTACATTGAATTAGAAGGTATACCAAATGAAAGGTCTGGAAGTCTTCTTTCCAATGAGCTTTGAATCAAGTCATTTGAACTTCTAAGGATTGAGCTATGATGTTTTACCAAAGGGTGTCTGTGCGGACAACAAATTCGAAAATAAACTCTTTTGTTCTTTTAAGCCTAATTAATAAACCATAAAAATTCTAGGGACTTGTAGCAATATCAAAGGTTGCTCCTGCATCATAGCATCTGACATCAGGCATTCTCGCCACTTCACAAGATACCTCTGAAAACCTCCATGCACTGAACCAATAATCTCGTCATCAACAATATCCTCGACGTGGGCCACTGGCAGAGGTGTAGGATACAGAGCTATGACCACCAGTGTACACGGTGAAGTAGCTCGACCTGTAGAAATAACAGGGTGCACAATGGGAGGCTCGAACGTGCTTCGATAAGGAAACAAATCCTCAATATTGAAAACATGACTAATACCCAAAGTAGATGGTAAGAAGCATTAGGTCCAAGCCTACGAAGGATACAATAGGATCCAATGGCTCGAGCATGTAACTTTTTGAATGAATGTTTAGGGTAACGTTCCGGGCGAACACGCACCATAACATATTTACCTTCATTAAATTCTTGATTTCTATGGTGAGCATCTGCAACAAGTTTATAATTTTCTTTACTTAATGCAATTTTTCGTCTAATATCACCGTGGAGGTCACGGATGTGCTTGGCAAAAGATGTGGCAAGGTCAGAAGAAGGGAAGGGGAACAAGGTCAATGGGATAAAACTATAGACATTCTTAAAAGGGCTTTCCTCGGTAGAACGATTCATTGAATTATTATAAGCAAACTTCGCATTAGGTAAATACAAATCCCAATTTCCCTGCTTTTCCCCCACTAGGCATCAAATTAAATCTCCGAGACTTCGGTTAATGACCTCAGTCTGACCATTAGTTTGGGGGCGAAAGGCAGAAGAAAACTTTAAATTGGTACCAAATAACTTTTAAAGGGTTTTTCAGAAACAACTGATGAACTTAACATCCATAGATGGATGTAACCCATGGAGTCTCACTACCTCCCGAAAGAATAATTGAGCCACAAAAGAGGCATCAGTGGATTTTTGGCAAGGTATAAAGCGTGCCATTTCAGAGAAACGGTCTACAACTAAGATGGAGTTATTGCCTCGGATAGTCTGAGGCAAGCCCAAGACAAAGTACATGCTAAGGTCACGTCAAGGCGAGTGTGGCATAGGTAGGGGAGTGTATAATCCAATGTTCCTCTTTTTAGCTTTAGTTGTCAAACACGTACGACATTGCGATACCACTCGAGCAACATCGTGCTTTAAGGATGGCTAATAGAACTAATCCTGTACTAATGCGATGGTTTTATCCCTACCAAAATGACCAGAAAGACCTCTGACATGTAACTTCCAAATAAGGAACTCCCAAAGAGATGTACGCGGAATACACAATCGGGTTCTCCTAAACAAGTAGCCATCTCGCATCACAAAATCAACATGCATACTATGAGGATCCTTTGAAACTTCTTAAAAAATAATGCCAATATCGGGACAAGTAGAGTAATCATTATTTAGCTGTTCAAAACTGACCACATGAACGCTCATGCATTGCAATGTAGCACACACGCGGCTAAGTGCATCAGCA
Source organism: Sambucus nigra (assembly GCA_949130495.1). NCBI lineage: Eukaryota > Viridiplantae > Streptophyta > Magnoliopsida > Dipsacales > Adoxaceae > Sambucus > Sambucus nigra. The sequence goes on from OX422212.1 coordinate 505,539,964, forward strand.
GCCTAGTTCCCAATGTCAGCGTGATGTTTGAGAACAATGACACTCCTACAAGAATTCCACCCATTTGGCATGCCAAGCATTGAGCTTCCTCTAAGAGTGGAGATAACGAAGGGCCTTGTGATCCGAGTACAAGACAAACTCTTGAGGTAAGAGGAAATACCTCCAATGACGAAGAACTTGTAAAACAAAATAAAACTCTTTATCATTATTAGAATACTTCTAGTGCACGTCATTGAGTTTCTCGTTGAAGTAGGCCGTATGATGACTTTCTTGACTTAAGACGTCCTCAATTCCAACACCCGATGCATCACAAGCAACTTCAAAAACTTTAACAAAATCTGGGTATTGCAATACGGGAGGTTATATCATTTTTCGTTTAATCTCAACAAAGGCCTTGCATGCAGCGATGGTCCAATGAAACTCCCCTTTTTTCATACGATTGGTAATGGGGGCTGCAATGGTACTAAATTCCTTAATAAATTGTCGATAGAAAGTGGCAAATCCTCGGAAACTACGAACCTTCGTGAGAGACTTAGGCTCCGTCCACTCCTTAATCGACTTTACTTTCTCAGGGTCACTGTTACCTCTTGCTCAGATTCAATAAAGCCTAGGAAGAGAACCTATGGTTGGACAAATGAACACTTCTTGAGGTTGACGTATACCTTAGCATCTCTAAGTATCAGGATGACCTCTCGAAGGTGATGTAAGTGTTCTTCCTTGGACCCACTATAAATGAGGATATCATCAAAGTATACAACCAAGAACTTTCCAATGAATGGACGGAGAAGCTCCGTCATGACTTGCATAAAAATGCTTGGTGCGTTGGAGAGGGTGAAAGGCATGGCAGCCATTCATATAGACCATCTGGTGTTTTAAAACAGTCTTCCATTCATCCCCGGGGCGAATCTTAATTTGATGATAACCACTGCGCAAATCAAGCTTCGAAAATCATTTGTCACTGGTGAGAAGGCCTAACATATCCTCAAGTCGAGGGATGGGAAACCGATCTTTACCGTGATCGTGTTGATGGCCCTACTATCAACGCACATCCGCCAAGATCCATTTTTCTTGGGAGTAAGCAAGGCGGGCACGACACGTGGAGTAAGGCTAGGTTGAATGTGACCCTTCCCTAAGAGTCCTTCAATTTGTGAATGGATTTCAGCACGCTCTTTAGGGTTTATCCGATAATGCGGGAGGTTAGTCAATTGGGAGCCTGAAATTAAGTCTATCGCATGCTGAATATACCGCAAGAGTGGTAGCTCATCAGGTAATTCGTCAGGAGTGACATCTTGAAATTCATGTAATAAGTGGATGACTTCCCGGGGTAAGTTAATGGGGTCGGGAGGGGGAGTTGATGATTCATGCTTGACTACTAAGGCAAATACCATGTCACTCTCCTTAGTTTCTGTGACAAATTTACCCGGGTTAAAAAATGTAGCTTTTGCGTGTTGGGAGGCAAAGGTGAAGAACGCTTGGGGGTAGTGGATGTTTCCGTTGTCTTGGTGGGTTTTAATAAAATCTTCTTTCCTTTATGTTGAACATAAAAGTATTTTCGCGCCTAAAGTTCGTGGCTTTTTTGTCCTAAAGCCAAGGACGACCTCACATCACATGAGCCACATCCATTAGGAAGACATCACACGAAATTTTGTATATGTATAGTCACCCATCCACCCATCTGAATAGGTACAATACAACACTCGGTTATCGGTAAAGAAGTCATATTTACCCACGCGATGTGGTAATGCTTATGATGTGGTTCTGGCTTGAGCTTGAGCCTAGCCACTGCTAACTTTGACACTACATTCATAGAATTGTCACCATCGATGACCAACGTGAAATCTTATCGCCACTCTTGGCAAATGTGTGGAAAATATTAGTGCGCTTCCACACATTTGTAGCGTCTGAAGTCGTGAGAATACATCGCATGATCGTAAGTTGTGCCTCGTCTTCCGCGCTTGCTTCTTTAAACTCTTCCCCAAAGTCATTGGGTTCATAGTCGTGGAGGACGAGGCACAACTTACGATCAATGTGCGATGTGGGCAACGAGGGGCAATATGCCCTATAACATGGCAAAGGCGACACTCAATTGATGCATTACTCTGGCGTGATCCCCAAGACGCTGCATCGTTAAGGTCATTGACGTTTGGCCTTGGGTTATCAGTTTGACTAGGGTTGGAGTATGACTTTGATGACACAAACACAGACTGAGATGCCCTTCGGGACCTATCAAATGTTGTGAGACTATTTGATCCCGACTCCCCGGCTTGAAAGGTCACCCTTCGCGTGGGAGTGAACTTATATATCTCAACCTCGAGCGCCTTTTGATAGGCCTCCTCAAGTGACACGGGAGAGTGCAAGGCGACTTCTCTCTTAACCTCGTGATGTAAGCCATTAGTAAATCGTGTGACCCGAATCCAGACTTCCTGGTGGACCTCACATTTAAACATTAGGTTGTTAAAGCGAGTCATGTTATCAGTCAAAGTGGAGGACCTTAATTACTCATATACCAAACCACCAAATAAATGAGATTAATCAAATTTTCAAAAAGAGGATGCGTACCTTAAAGAGAAAATTGTGGCCAACTAAGATTGTGAAGTAAGACATGAAGTGGGCGAATAGGTGATGCTCCTGCGCTTCATGATACCATTTTTTTTCTCTTTTTTATTTTTATTTTTTATTTTTCAAATCAGACGGAATGGGTCAGCAAGCTTGGAGGGGTACTGAAGGAAAAGGTTAGGCTTGAATAGTCTGACGGGTTTGGTTTACTAAAATAAGGTATGGGCTATTTAGTTGTCAGGGAGCTTATTTGGGAAGGTTTTGACTCAAAATATAAACCCCATTACTTGTTTTATACCCACGATCTCAGCTTCTCCAAACTAGGGTCAGATATAGGGGAGCAAACATCCAAGGTGATTTCGGCGGTGACGGACGGTGAGGCGGCAGCGAATCTGTGTCTGAAAAGCTTTTTTTTTTGGCGATCTGATTGCTTCTCTTTCTGCTATATATATATATATATATATATATTTTTTTTTTTTTGTTGTTGTTAGGCTTCTCATTGAACTGGTGTTGATGAATGGTCGTGGTTGTGTTTGGTGACGGGGTAAAGGCTGGATGAACTAGGGTTGACGAAATTGGTTAGTGGGTTTATTGGGTGCTGCTGGGTGGGTTGATATGGGAATGATGCGTTATTAATGGTGATAAGGGTTTAGAATAGTGTTTTTTTTTATTTTTTTTTATGTTGATTGTGGTTTTTTTGAGTTTGGGTTTGTGATGTCAGGGCTGTTGCTGGCTGAAGAAAGGGTGGTTGTATGGTGCTGATGGGCAACCGTAATGGCAAAAGTTGGGAATCGGAAAAATCGATCGAGTGTTACTCTGATACCAAAATGGTGTAGTACCAATACAAAAATGAAGATATGGAAATGAAATGGCTAAACTACAAGTAAAACTAAACAGAGTTGTCAATCATAAAAGTATGCTGTCCTCTACCACTTAATGACCTAATAATTTATAGGCCTCACAAGAGAAAAGAAGTTGAGATAAAATGGGACCTAATAATTATCTCTAACAACCTTATAAATAAACTTAATAACAGAAATGAACAAACAAATAAGTAGACTCATAAACATTATTTTCTTCCACGTTTCTTCCAGGAAAGTTTAAAATCCTGGCTCTAGATTCCTATCACCCAATGACTTGGGGCATCGATTTGCACACAATTGTATCCATGGCTTGAACTCTCAGCTAGCAACCCTAGCACTCCAAGTCATCATCTTCTTTTTCTTCCATTAATAAAGCTATGCTCTCCCTTCCCTGTGGACGTAGATAAGCCGACCTGTCGAACCACATAAATCTGTGTTTCTCTTTTCATACCGCACTTATATTTGTGGCCAAACTAGTATTTAGCATTATTGTAGGATTGATATCCCCTACACTAACCAACGGACGTAGTTGTGTTTCCCAATGGCATTGAGAGTTATATCTGTAATCATCAAAACTTCAACAGTGCCAATCGATATACTGAATGTTTTATGTTATCACACAATCCAAACTTACCTAATTCTATATATTGGCTTTCCTTCTTGTTATATATAGTCATCATGGTTACGGTTCAGTGCAGGAGAGTTAAGTTTTGATTCAAAAGGTTCTCCTCCTCCTGAGCAAGCTACAGAAATCAGTTTGTGGGAAAGACTTGGTAAAGCTGCTATGTTGGACATTGAGTCAAGCTCCTTCTCCTGGAACATGCTTTCTTCACTTCACCACACTGAACATAGTAGTAGTACTGAACACTCTGAGGATGAAATGAATAAAGCATTAGAGGTATGTGATAGGCCGAGCTTTAGTTTGAGGACCACACTTTTCTCCAACTCCGTTTTACAAAATTGAGCTTTGAAGATTAATAAGTTGTATACAAAAGGAACCATTAGTAGCACTGTCAACTATCTTTAATTTCTTTGTCTTTCCTACCTAGGCTACATTAACAAATAATTGTGCAGCTTTAGTTATAGTGTAGGTCTACAGTCTTCATAATACTCGTATGGGACTTTTTATTTGGATGATACCATGGTCCTATAACTGGGGCCATTCAACATAATAATTTTGGGCTTTAAGAAGTAACTCAAATTTGTGTTTAAATCTTTTTACTACTCTTTTGTGTTTCATTTATATAATTCAAAGGAAAAACGAACATGTGATTTTTCGTCTACTTATCCGTTGTCTTACTATATTTATGTGGATACAATAGGTCACAGTGAATTCTGGGGGAGTTGTCTTTTTTGCCCTATTCAATCAACCGGGAAACAATGAATCTCCAGCCAAGGAAGCAGCGGCTGTGTTAAAAATATCATCTTCAAGGATGGCCACACAGTCTGAACGCCTGGGCTATGAATTTGCAAAGTGGCTTGGTGTCCGAACTCCACAAGTTGTGCCTTCTTACTCTAGAAGTCACCTTAAAAAACTCTAGCAGTTGCTTGATCTCTATCATCTAGTCCTTGTCCATAACATCTGACGTTTACTATTTACAAAATTTGCAGGCCAGAGTCATTCACAGTTGTAGTCAGGAGTGGTTGCACATCAAGGAAGCTGCAGAAAGAGCAAGAGATGTAGCGATTTCCGAAGGAGATGAAGTTGGAGAAGTGACGTGTTCAGAGCTTCTAGAAGCTCTTGAACTGAGTCGATGCCTTTTTCTAATGAAGTATAAATACAATGTTTTTTTTTTTTTTGGTTACATGTAGTGCGGCATGGAATATCCATTCTTCGTTTACCGTCTGCCGTCTACTAGGATATATACCGTGGGTGCCAGATGGAAGCCAAACAGTTTCCAACCTGTAGTACTTGTAGAATAACAAAATTTTACTCCACTTAGATTGTCAGGGAGCAATTGAAGGAGGAAGCATGAAGTTTCATGATGCAAATCACCATAAAATGTAAATAGTAAGGACGTAACTGAGTTCTGTTTTGTTTGTCACTGTTTTTGCAGTTATATACATGGATCTCCTTTATTGGAGAGCTCAAATGCATTTGAGTCACGAGAAACTGCCGTAAAGACTGCAGCGGCCATTGGCAGGATCTTAATGTTGGATCTCGTGATCAGAAATGAAGACAGGCTTCCTTGTCGTCAGCTGAGGTGGCGTGGAAACTCTGCGAATTTATTGTTGGCCGATAAATTTTCCAGTGAAAACATGGATGCATTGAAGGAAGCCTTTGATTCAGCAATCAAGAGATACAGGCCAAGAGTAATTCGGGCTCTTCAGAAAGAAAGAAGGTCAACATCAGTAGATAGCAGGCTGAGCCCCCATAACTCGGGGCTGGTCTCTCCGAAATCTGATCTTTCTGACGTTATGGAGTCTCCAAGATCTAGCAATATAAGCCTCAAAAGTCAAACTTCAAATGGGTCAACTGTTTCTGATCTTCACATCGTTGCTATTGACTCTGGTGTTCCTCGTCGGCCGCCTGCTGGAAAACGTGCAAATGACGAAGGAGATTATCCTAAGCTGGTAGAGCTCCTCATCAACAACTCTGAGTATGCCTCAAATCTGCTATGTGAATTAACGGGAGGAAAACTTGGATCTCCAATAGGTGAGACTGATAAAATGACTGACTTACATTTAGCTGACATGGCTTCAGTTGTTCACGAATTCCGGAATGGGTTCCGCGCAGCTCTCAGGGACTTACAGGGATTTCATATATTTCTTCTCACACTTCACAAAAAATTGGATGGCTTGTTGAGAGCATTTTTTAATATCATAAATAGAACTTCGGGGGATTTTGATAAAGAGGATTTGGTGGTTCCCGAGTCTCCCTCACAGGTTGCTGGGTTTGGTATTCATTGCCCCTCTCCGCAAAGTAAGGAACGGGTGTTCATTAGTGATAACCAATCTGATATAAATGAGACAGAGTTGCAAAAAACGGCTCCTAGGTCTTCATCATCAGGATGCAAAGAGAGCTCAGACAACAGTTCTCCCATCTCACGTGATAATTGGCATGGAAAGTTCAGTAGAGGGAGTGCAGAGCCTCTTCGTTGCCTCCGTTTGACATCAAAGCTTCGGGACTTCCACAAATTTGCTAAGGTCTCTAATATTCATAGATGTAATAGCATGATATATGTTTGAATTACATAGTCAAACGATGTTAGCACGAAAAATCGGTGACACTTGGATGGTTTCATTTTTGAGCCCTGTTTAGTTTGAGGTGAAATATTTTTCACCTGAGTGAAAAGTCAAATGCTGAAAAGTATTTTACCAGTTCAGAGTTAAGAATTTGTTTATATACTGCACTCTCTATCTTTATGCAGTTTTGTCCAAAACCGTGAACAAAATTTAACTCCAAAAAAGTGAATACTTTTCATCATTATATTTTTCAACTACTTAAAAAATCTTACATTCTGACCCAAACGGAGCCTTAAGCTGTCAGAATTTGGATACATCGGTTACTAAGTGGTCCTCTCATCTCGTAAACAAATGGTCTTATTAACAAGTATCTTTGGTATCAAGCTTGTAAATCGGGCTATCGGACTGAGTGAACCGGGCTTGGGGTTGCTCAGGCTCGGCCTGAATTGATATTACGTTTCCCAAGACCGAAATAAATACGAACCCTTTGGCTCAAACTCCTCTCACATTATATTACGGGCTTTGGGTCTGTACTCAATTACAACCGAAGAATTTTTGAAATACTCCCGTTAATGCCAAGCGACAAATTATGAACATGACGTAAACCACCCGTGCGAAGGCTCCTAAAATTATCTAAACACCACTTTAGAGATAGACACTCTTTTCAGTTTCAAAATTCAAGTCTACCTCAAATAAGGCTTACATGAGAGTATTTAAATGGAAGGAGTAGCTTAGACTCCAAACTAAGGCCCTAATTACAAAAATGTCATTACTACTCCTTTACCCTTAAATACTAAAACAAAACAAAAGAAAATACTATAACAAAAATAAAGAGATAATAAAAAGGAAATAAAAATACTAATATGCCCAAAAATGACCTCAATTCACATCAATCTCCCATCCTTGAAAAGAGTTCTTCCTCGAACTCAAAGGGGAAGAAATCGCCCTCCAAGACGGTAATCAAGGCGTGCTGGGGGAGCTACTCGGACGCGTTCTAATAGTCAGGTGGATGATTCATCGCCAATAATGCGCGGCGCCGCAGAAGAGGACAATCAGAAGCTCGGTGCTTAACATTGCCACAATTGTAGCACCGGAAGGTAGGAGGTCTTGGAGGTGGAGTAGAAGATGTCACGGTAGAGGAGCTGGGGTAGAAATCGGAGTAGGCGAAGCCTGTGAGGCCGGGAGAGCTGCGGGCGCTATGTGGTAAGCCTCGACCTTTGTCGCGTACTCGATCGCCTTCAGGAAGGTCAGTATCTCCCTCAGACCGAGATCGTGCTGAATATGCGGTTGCAATCCCAATATATAGTGGTTGATCCGCTGATCTTCCGTCTCTGAAAGACGCTCTGGTGCACAGAAGCTGAAACTGCTCCGTGTACTCCACTACCAATAAGGTGCCTTTCTTGAGAGATTGAACGCGAGCAAAGAGGTCGCGCTCGTAGGCAGGTGGGATGAAGGACGCGTGGAGAGGTGCCTTTAGCTCAGGCTAAGTTTGAATAGGAGGCAATTCGGCCGTTGTGCGGCGGTTGCAGAGGTCGTTCCACCAAACTCGGGCAAATTCCTGGAATTTGGTGGCTGCGAGGAGAATGCAGGAACGGCCTTGAACCCGCTTGTACTAAAAAACTGTTTCCATTGAAGCTAACCAATTGACCGTGGCATCTATGGAGAATCGCCCGTCAAACAGGGTCATGCCTATACGAAAATCCTCGTGGAGGCTCCGAGAAAGCAGTTGAAGGGCCATAGATAGAGGACCCTCGTCCTGATGAGTGTCTAGACCCACCATATCACCTGACACAGGTGGAACAACATCAACATGAGGGCGTGGCACCTGTGCAGGCGGTGGATGAAGAGGCTGATCATGCTAGGGCACGGGAGATACTAGAGGGACGTGGGGATAGCGAGGGCACGTGCCTATCAAATGGCCAAGCTCGCTGCAATAGAAACAATGCCGGTCTCGAAGTGAAGCATGTCGGTGAGCATCAGGTGGGGGTGGAGGTACCCACTCTAGAACACTGGGGTCGCTATTCCCGAACTCGGAGGAGGATGAAATCTGAATGGAGTGGTGAAAGGGCGTGGTGGGAGGGAGTATGATGAGGAAGCGGAGGTAAGGGGATGATCAGGAGTCCCACCTGGGTGGTTGAGGACTCTGGGGATTTTTGGGGTAAAGGTGGAATGGGTAAATGTTTCGGTTGGGTAAAATAGGGTCGGAGGGTGCAAATAAGTGATTGGAAGGGGTATGAGGTAGGTACGAGGCCCGACAAAGGGTGTGGGAATGGCCTAGGAAGGGTTTTGGCATTAGGTAGTGGAACAATGGGTCAGAGGAAGTCGGCCGGGCTAGATAGGAGGTAGACGGCCCAAAAGGTTGGGTCGGGTGAAGGCTGGAGTGTGGTAGATGGTATTCTGGGTTTGGACCGGGGTGAGAGGGTGGTCTTTGGCTGTCAGCCTAGTGCGGGTAGGGGTTTGAAGGGCTGAGGTGGGACGGATGGTTGCGGGATTGTTCGGAAAGGGGTTGGGAGGGTAGGGGCTGGGTCGCGGAATGGTGGGGGGACGTAGTAGGTTGTCCCGAGTCAGAATAAGGTCGGGGCAGTTTTTTTTTTTTGGTCGGAGGTGCTGCTGATTGAATTTGGGGTGGGGTTTTGGGTATGGGGTGTAGCGCTGGGGCTGTAAGGGTTGGAGGGGGGGGGCGGAAGTTGGGCGACTGGGCAGGGGTGGTGCGCCAGTAGTAGGGTGACTCGAGTAGGGGTTTTTTAGGGTTTGAAGTAGGGTTAAAATTTTTTGTGTGAGGTCTTGGGTAACTAGGGCTTGTTTTTCAACCATGTGTAGCGCTGGGGCCGTAAGGGTTGAGAGGAGGGGCGGAAGTTGGGCGACTGGGCAGGGGTGGTGCGCCAGCAGTAGGGTGACTCGAGTAGGGTTTTTTTAGGGTTTGAAGTAGGGTTTCAAATTTTTGGGTGAGGTCTTGGGTAACGAGGGCTTGTTTTTCAACCATGTACCTCAATTCTTGCAGTTCTTTATTATGTTGTTTGGATTTCTTGGGAGCTATTGAAGGTAGTGTACGATTTGATAAAAAAAATAAACACCGATACGCCAAACACCAATGTTGGAGTGACACCCGTTCTGATAACAATTTGACGTAAATTACCCGTCAAAAGGCTGCTAAAATTATCTAAACACCACTTTAGAGAGAGAGACTCTAACTATTTCAAAATTCAAGTCTACCTCAAATGAGGCTTACATGGGAGTATTTAAAGGGGAGGGGTCGCTTAGGCTCCAAACTAAGGCCCTAATTACAAAAATGCCATCACTACTCCTTACCCTTAAATACTAAAACAAAACAAAAGAAAATACTATAACAAAAATAAAGAAAAATAATTGGAAGGAAATAAAAATACTAATATGCCCAAAAATGACAAAAATGACCTTGATTCACATCAGAACATAACAAATGAATGAAAAAGTAGGAAATATAGATTTTCTACAACCGTTACATAAACATTATAAGTTTTAAACGTTTAAGGCCCGTTTGGTTATGTATTCAGAAAATTCGATTTAAACGCTGTTTTTAAATATAGTTTTAAAATTCAGTTTTTTGAGTTTATAAATATTGGTGCATGTTTGGTAAACTTGTTTTTAGATATAGTTTTTTGAAAATTTGACAAAATTAACAAACACGTATATTTAAATTATACATATATATGTGTGTGCATATATATATATATATATATATATATATATATATATATATATATATATATATATATATATATATATATTTATGTAAACGCATACATAAAACTTCCATACATATATGGTACATGAAGGTATACACACATACACACACATACATACATACATCATAAATGCATAAATATATCATGTGTTTTTATGTATATTTAATGAAGTATGTCGGGGAGTTTGACTATATATATAAACATGCATTCATAATACAAATGTATGCGTACGTACATACATAAATGTATAAATACATGCATATATATATATATATATATATATGTGTGTGTGTATATATGTGTATATATGTCTATATTATGATATTGCACGACAATTCACAATAAAATTATATGCATACAAAGAATTGATAATATTTTTTAATGCATATGTACTATATGTATATTTTATATAATTCCATACATTGAAATTGCATGTATAAAACTATAGATAAGTATCATGTATCTATTGATAATATTATTTAACATATGAATCCTGGTATATTATATAATTTAATAAAATATGAACAAATGTAATTTTGTGAACATGTACATATATATATATTTTATTTATAAGAATTACACACATATTAATGTATTATGTATGTATATTATATATTAAGGTATAAATGCATAAAATATTTAGAATGAATAATTCTGAGTTGAAAAATAAAAAACATAATTTAGAAATTACCCTTTGGTTGTTTTTTGAAAAACTTGATTATAACTAGGGGTGGACAAAAAAAAGACCGACCCGAATGGACCGATCCGGACCGAACCGAAAATTAAGGCTATTTTGAAACCGGTCCAAAAATCGGTTCACAAAAACTAAAAACCGATTAAACCGGTCCGGTCCGCGGTCCTCTATATTAAAAGACCGATTTGGACCGGACCGGACCGATTCCCATATATATATAATAAAAATAATGTTATTGTGTTTCTTATGTATAGTTTTTGAATTAATGTATATAACTTATGAATTTAATTTGGAACATTTTATATATGTATAGACATTTTTTTATTTGGGTTAAAAAAACCTATGTAAATATCACTTGGAGCTTCGAGTATTATTTTTTTGTATATATATTTGTGAGAAATAGATAAAAACATTCATAAAATGTACGTATATATAAAATAGGATCAGGACCGAATTTTACCCCGGACCGGACCGAAAAAAGCCTGGACCGAATTAATAGGTTAACCGAATTAATCGGTCCGGTCTCGGTCCAAAAAAATTGAGGACCGAATATTCGGTCCGGTCCAAAAAATAGGCAAAACCCGGACCGGACCGGACCGTGCCCACCCCTAATTATAACATCGAAATATTATAATTCAGTATTTAAAAACAGGTGTGCCAAACGTTAATTTTTATCAGAATTGTATTTAAACACTGAAAACAGAATTATAGTTGCAAACCAAACAGACCCTTAATTTGAAAAAGTGAGACTAGTGTCTATCTATTTAAATCTATTGTCTAAATCAACAAAGACCTTTTACATGAATGGTTCATTTACAATGTATATACATATATGATTTTCGGGCTGGGCACGTTCGGGCTCAAACACATCATAGGGCATCTGAATTTACAATAACCAAATTCGCCATTTTGCCCTATGAAATTATACAAAAAGTAAACGAACACGAGATTGAACGTGGTTCAAAAAGTCGGCCTTGCCTAGTCCATGAGGGAAAGAGAAGGGGAGAGGTCTTAGTTAAATGATCAAGCTTGGAGTGCTAGGATTGCTAGCTGTGATTCCAAGCCGAGATTACGAGTGTTTGGTATCTACCAGAGCAACCCACATCCTCTTGGGCTACGAGATGATGGCGTCGTCCACTTCCAACTTTACAACAGTTCCAATCGTCATTGTGGGCCGACTACATTGAGGTTGGTGCGATCAACACCTAGTTGACCTCCCCATCATAAATGCAAATGTTGGGACATATGTAGGTGTAAGTGACTCACACACTAATGTAATCTCTAACGATTTTGAGTTGACTAGATCTGATCGCCAACAAGACCGCAAGACGAGCCTTTGTTGTCCTTTAATAGAGCTCCTTTAGCATCAAGCCACTTGGAGATCGACCGAGCAAACCTTGGTGATTGCCCAAGGCAGACCACCTTTACTTCGCGTTCTCAAGTTGCCTAGGCACAACACTGGGCGATTAGCTTTTCAAAGGGCAAGGAGCTCGTAACTGTTGCTAACTCGGCCTTTCGCAACGCCGATGTTAGTTATGCTTTGAGATGGACCATCATGCTTTCACATGACATGTTTACCTGGAAGAATCCACGAGATGAATCCCTCAGAGAGGGGATGTAACACCTTGTTTTGGTAAGCATTATGCCTCAGAACTTTTTTTTAAGTTCTTTGACTTTTCTCAATATTGACCAGTTACTCTCACTTAATAATCCAGAATTTGGCCAATAGAGTTAGTAGGTTGAACAATTAACTCTCTAAAAAAGATAACAAGATTATTGGTCTCACATACCAATTGAAAAACACGGCAAGGATGAAATTCTTCAATTCGCCTTCAATTGAACAATCTCCAAGCTATTAGAGCTCCAAATAGCCCATAGTTTGCTGCTGGCCGAGAAGGCCTTTTAACTCTATGAGGACACCCTGATTAAGGAGAGAGATTCCTTGCTCAAGGAGAAGGATAAGGAAAGAGTTAAGGATGAAAATGCCATCGACATAGCTTACAATGAAGGCTTTGTTGGCGGTTTTAAAGATGTAGCCGCCCAGCTAGACTACTATCTGATGGAAATGTGCCTTATTTTATGGCTTATTTTCTTTGTGTATTTTCTTCTAATTGTATTTTTTTTGCTTGGTATTTAGGGAAAGAAGTAGCACAAGGCTCGTAAGAGTATCTTTGTAATTAGAAGAGTAGCTTAGAGCCTAAGCTACTTTCGCCCTTTAAATACTCCATTGTATTCCTCATTTGAGGACAACTCTCCATTTTGAAATATAAAAAATATCTTGATTCTCTCTCTAATAGTTAGGGTTTGGTTTATTTTCTTGGCCATTGACGTGTAGTTTACGTCAAATTGGTATCAAAGCGAGATGTCGCTCCAACATTGGTGTTTGGTGTATTGGCGTGTTATCATCAAATCGCACCCTACTTTTTCAATGGCTCCAAGAAGATCCAAACAACAAGAAGTTAATCAAAAATTGAGAGGAAACATCGAAGATGTCAACAAAAGGTTCTACACTTTCTTCCAACTCCTTTCTATGAGACTACCGCCCACCACCACTGAAACGTCGTCGAAAAATGTCCCACGTAGGCCGGGAAAGGAGGCTGCCCTAGGCACCTCCACCCACAACCCCTGCCGTAACCTTTTAGCTGCCTCGACCACCAAAAAAATTCTGCCCGACCACACTGCACACCCCTGCCCTAGTCCCCCTTCTACCAGCAGCCTCCAACACCCATGCCCTAGCCACCCCGCTACCCTAACTTCACACAACCACTGCTGCCCTACTCCCACCAGCCTTTCCCAGCCTTTCGGACCAAAAGAAAACCCTACCACTACTGACTTGACTAAAAACCCTAACCCCGACCCCGTTCATCCAACCCCCGACTTAGAAATCCCTCACACCCGACCCGTTTCTGACCCAGGGTTAACCCCTGCTGTTGCCCGCCACCCTACAACCCACACTCTTCATCCCTGAGCCCCCTTCGACCCATCTTCCTACTGATTGGCCCCCAAAAAACCCTCAGATGCTCCCATCCTCGATTTCGCGCTAAACTCGACCCACCATCCATTTCCCAGCCTTACCCAGCGCGAATACCCTAAAACCCACTGTCCTGACCCATTTTTGCCAATCGGACCCTCTACCTTACCCTGGGGCCCTCTCGTGTCCAACCCGCCTCTATTCCCACCCCTAACCACCTATTCCCATCCCCATGCCCACTTATCCCCACCTGTCAAGCAACTCGAATCTTCAATTCAACCCGGTTTTGTTCCCCCCGTCCCATACATTTTTCAATCCCCATGGGTATTTTGACTATCCAGGACCCTCAACCACCATATAGAGACCCACGACCTTCCCCCGACTCCGGCCCACTACACCCACCCACCCTTATACACCTTTGCCTACATGTCCCACCCCCTCCACCATCATATCCTAGTCCTTCCCTGCATGATTTTTCTCTGCTCTACACTGACTCTTCCTCATCCTCCGATGCTGGGGATACCCACCACAACGTCTTGGACTGGATACCCCCCCTGCTTCGTGCCACTACGAGACTGCCAGTGCTTTTATTGTGGAGAGCATGGCCACCTGATTGGCACATGTTCCCATCGCATGGTTCAAAGTCTCGGTATCGGCCACTCGATTTTCAACTCGGTTGCGGTACCAGTCACGGTATCGGGCGATAAGCAAAGATACACTATTTTTAGAGCGAAAAAAATTCCGAAAATTTTAGAAAAATACGATTAACAATGTGGACCAATCAGATAAGTTTAAAACTATCATTTAATATGCATAACATTGTACAATTGATTATATTAACGTGCTGCGAACTTACCAGATTCAATGTTCCATAATAAATCAATATTTTTTTTCACGGATGATACAAATATTATGTTTTTATAAAGAAAAATAAACGTTACTTTTTTAGTAAGAGGATAATTTTTTTTATAAAGAGGATACAACTATTATATTAATATTATTTTTAGTAAGAGGATACAAATGTGTTTTTTAAGTATGTTATATTTTTTAAAAGAGGATAGAAATGTTTCTTTTTTAGTATTGTTATTTTTTTTTACAAAGAGGATACAAATAGTGATTTTGACAAAACACTACATTTTTTTTACAATCATTTTTTACAAAAAGGGATGCAAATGTTATTTTCTTACAAAAAAATGATGCAAGTGTTATTTTTTTTATAAAAGGGTTGCAAATGTTATTTTTTTTTTGTTGTTGGGTTGCAAATGTTTTTTTTTTAAATTGATGGAAATGTTATTGTTTTACAAAGAGGATGCAAATATTTTTTTTTTACTTGTGTTGCAAATGCTATTTTTACATAAAGGATGCAAATATTATTTTTACAAATGTTTAGAGGATACAAATATTATTCTTACAATAATTACAGTTGTATATTTGTTTGTAAAATAATAACATTTACGTTTTTTTTATAAATAATAACATATTAAAAAATAACATTGGAAACATTATTATAAAAAATAATAACAAATAACATTTGGATCATTTGCATTCTTTAAAAAAAAACTGACAAATATACAACGCACTAAATTAAGCCCACACGATGACCAAATAACCCACACACACAACACACTAAATTAAAAAAACAATTAGCATTTCGTAACCCCCCAAAAAAACCACGCTTACCAACATAACACTGGAGAGAGAGAGAGAGATGCTTAGTAACTTATACCATGTCGACCGATATATCACCGATATGGGTCGATACTATTGTGATATCACCGATATGGTCAGATTCCATTGCGATATCGCCGATATGGGCCGATTCTACTACGATATCGTCGATATGGGCTGATTATACTGCTATATCATCGATACTACCCAGAAATTACCGATATAAGGTCGATTCACATCAATAATTGAAAACTCAACTCGTAACTTGGAATCGGATCGGTGGGCACCGATACCTAGTCAACTCGGTCGTATCGTCGCGGTATCGGCCTTGACTTTGAACTTCCAGCACCTCTCGTGGTCCCACATGTTTATCCTCCTCATCCACCACCTGCCCAGATGCCACTGATTCCTCCTGATTATGTTGCACCTGTGCCGGGTGATGTGATGGGCCTTGAGGCTCATCAAGATGGAGATCACCAGACTAGAGCACTTCAGTTACTTTATCGGAGTCTTTAGGGGGATATATGCATTGATGTTCCCATGTTTGATGGACGATTTTCCTCGGATGCTATGGTAGATTGGTTGGCATCGATGGAGACGGTTTTTGATTACAAGCGAGGTTTAGGTCAGCTCTTGTGTTCTCCTAACGGCCACCAAATTTAAGGGATTCGTGGGATTTGATGGAACGATCTTTGCTATCGTCGGATAGCGGCGGGGTTGCCTCCTACCCAGACATGATCAGAGCTAAAGGTTGCTTTACAGGCTTCATTCATACCGTCGACCTATGAGCCACCTTTTTGCCCTCATCTAGTCCCTTCGTCAGGGTTCATCTATGGTGGTGGAGTACATGGAGCAATTCCAGCTCCTTTGCACCCAGACTTGCCTCCCGGAGAGTGAGGACCAGCGGATCAATGGCTATATTCTAAGACTTCAGCCGTACATTCAGCACGATCTCGGCTTAAGGGAGATACCGACCTTTTTTAAGGTGGTCGAGTATGCGACCAAGGTTGAGACTTACCACACATCACCAGCAGCTCTTCCAGCCTCACGAGCCCCACCTGCATCGGCCTCCGCACCTGCTTTTCCACAGGTATCGACTCCAGTCTCTACTTCCATCACTGTCGCTGCTTCCCCGAGTCCTCCTACGTTCAGGTGCTACAAATGTGGCCACCGAGCTTCTGACTTTCCCGCGATGCCGTGCCCTATTGGCAATGGAGCATCCATCTGACCATTTGGACTCGTTCGATGCACTTCCCCAGTATGCTCTGATCACTGTTTTGGAGGGCGACTCCGTGGGTGTCTCCCGCTGATTTTCGTCTAGGTATCTATTTCTGGTAATTTCACTCGAGTTCCCAATTTTTGAACGCTCGAGGACGAACTTGGTTTTAAGAGGGGGAGAGTGATGGAAATGGGCGGCATTTTAGGACTTATTTTCTTTTGTATTTTCTTATATTATTTTCTTTTAGTTGTATTTTTTTTTGCTTGGTATTTAGGGAAAGAAGTAGCACAAAGCTCTTAAGGGTATTTTTGTAATTAGAAGAGTAGCTTAGAGCCTAAGCTACTTTCCCCCTTTAAATACTTCCTTGTATTCCTCATGTGAGGACAACTCTCCATTTTGAAATATAAGAAATCTCTTGATTCTCTCTCTAAAAGTTGGGGTTTGGTTTATTTTCTTTGCCATTGATGTGTAGTTTACGTCACTATGAGTCTGTTTCTTTACACAACGGTTGGGTTCGGGGCCAATAAAGGGCATTGTCCTTGAGGTACTGAGGGTGATGATCACCCTCCTCTTTCCAAACCAATTCTTGGTGAGGGAGCGCCTTCCCTACCTCCTGCTGCGGAGCAGGTTGCCACCAACCCTACCACTGATGGTCAAGTTGACCAATAAACTGCTGCCAGAGGATCAGGGACTAAGGCCTTATTTTTCTTGTTTGTTCAAATATGTAAGGCTTTGAGCCATTTTGTTCTTTTCATTTCAGCATTGTAGCCTTATGGCCGGTCTGCTCTATTGATGAAAAAGCTTTTGTTCATGAATGTCTTCTCTATTCCCTTTTGATGTTGTTAAGATTATTCTAATGGCAAGTGAAGGGTAGGCATGTGGCAGACTTCACGTACTAGTGAAAATTTGGAGTTCAACTGGGTTAATATTGTTACTAACTTGTCAATCCAATAATCACATAAAAATTGTGTATATATTGTTCTCATAACTTGGTTGTAATTAAGTTGATGTACAAGACCAACCTAGTTAATTCATCATTATAATGGACTTACGAATCTAAAACCAACAGGGAAGCAACTTGTTAATAACTTAGGCCAACTTCTCTACCCTGTGTTTTGCTGACCACTTTAGGCCAGTTATAGGTTCTTTGTTGTAAATTTTACCTTGAGCTGATTTGGTCCTTTTCGGACTTGCTCTATTTTAGGCTGACCTGCCCAATATTTGTTTTTTCACTCATTTGTAGCCTAGGTTATACGTCTAAGTTGAATTAATTTGTCTGATGTATACTAGAATAATTAGGCTTATTCAAGGTAGGCTTTGTCCTCTTTAGGTGAAGTTGATTTGTTCTAGATAGCCAAGCCTATTCTAGACAGATTTAGCCCTCTTTTGGCTGGGTTGATTTGTTCAAGATCGGTCTAACTTATTTTAGGCAGATTAACCCTCTTTAGGCTGGGTTGATATGTTTTAGATTGGACTGCCCTATTCTAGCCATACTTAGGCATGTGGAAGCTGGGTTAATGGACTGCCCTATTCTAAGCAAACTTAAACCCTCTTTAGTTGAGTAGCTGATCTGTTCTAGATCGATCTAGGCTGTCTTACACGCCATTGGTGGTCTTGGTATACAATACATAGTCGAACAAACTTGCTTGAGGAACAATACATCGACAATGCCAAAGTCAGATTCTGGAGTTCTGTCTTTTTGCTCCAAGTGATATGAACCTGTCCCTCCTGCTAAAGCAATTAGGTATGACCCTTCCTTATTTAGGGCCAACTTGTCATCAAAGGACTTTCTCTTCCCGACAACAACTTCTTGAGCACTAAGTCACCAATTATGAACATTCCCGTTGTGCTGCTTTGACAATTCCTGTTAGGAGGCTGCTAAGTGAAAGTGAACGAGTCTGCTTTCTTTTTTTCTCTGCAGGTCCAATCGAGCCCTCCCCAACCCCCTTCCGGCTCCGCCCTCTACCATTATACCTTCATTCACTCTTGCGAAGAGAGAAAGAAGAGAACGAGCCCTAGGGCTGCGATGAGAAAGAAAAAATCGATAGAGAAGAAAGGTAAAAAGAAGAGAAATAAGAAGAAAATGTTCAAAAATGCAAATCTCCGACCTACCTCAAGCTAGTTTGTCTCCGACAGTCTTGTCATCAAGTTCCAGCGACAGCTAACCAAGTCAAGGCGCACCATGGAAGGATCGGTCCATGGTGTTGCTGTTTCAATTGGGCTTTTAACCTAGGTGGAAAGGACCTAGGTCTTTGAGGAAATTTTTGGAGATAAATTTTGAGCTCTCTTAAATTTTTGACAATCATTTTGTGACCCGCAAATTTTCTCTCTTTCTCAGTCGCATATTTTAAAGATTTTGCACGCATCTCCAACTTTTAAAGTTCAAGGACGAACTTTTTCGAAGGCGGGGAGAGTGATGTAGATAATAATATATATAGGTTTTAATGTTTTGTTTTGTCAATTTTTAGCAAGGTTCTAAAAAACGCGGGGGGTGATCGAGGCGTGGAGGCCAAGCCTTAAGCCTTAGAAGCCTAGGCGTAAAAAAGCGTTTAGGTCTTTTTAATATATTTTAATATTTTTTAACCATAACAAGGCTATTAAAATACTAAAATTGTACATATCATAAAAATACGTCTGAATATTTGCAAATAAAAATACTATTTGATTATTTTGGATGAGATAATGGTCCGGTTTGCAAAAAAATCTTTAAAAGGCGATATCGTTTCGCTAAAGCATTGTTGTTTTTAGAGAAAAAGTATGCCTTAAGGGTTTTACCAAGCATAAGGCGTCAAAATCTTAAGGCGGGGTGTTTCTCCCAAGCCTCAAGCCTAGGCGTGCCTAGGCGGGTTTTTTAGAACAGTGATTTTTAGTATTAATTGTAATAAAAGGGGTTTAGTCCTCTTTAGTAGATATTAGAATGAGTGAAGGGTATTTTAGACTTCTCATGCTTTCTTGATTAGAGTAGGATTCCTAGCAGTATAAATAGATGATGATGTAATGAGAAATGTATTTTTTCTTTGATTGATAATACAATTTTCAAATTTGTGTATGTTCTCTCTATCTCTCTTCTTTGGACCAAATTGGTGGTGTTTGCATCAAGTTGTCGTAATGAGAAATTGCGATTGCTTGGGCCCTTGATAGTGGGCCGACTGTGTCCAATCCTCATTGCGTAACCAATCAAGGTTTTGTTAGTAGATTCAAGTTCCCCCCTGATGATTGGGGCAAACTCTTGGCATTTGGCACACTTCTAAACAAACCTTATACTGTCTTTTTGCATGAAGGGCCATCAATAACTTTGTGAAATTGTCGCTTGTTCGATTATAGATTTTCTTTGGGGTGGAAGAAGACAATGCTGATGACATTTTCTCACTCGTTAGATTCCTAATTCACGAACAATTTCCACTTGGACAATTGGTCTGTAGGATTGAACAAGGATTTTCCCCCCAAACCGAAGTTGAATGTCTCCAAGATGGGACTGGGTTGGACAATTTCTTATTCTAGGTCGTCTGAGAATCCTATAATGAAGATATATGAAGGTATGCCCTTTAATGGTAAACTTAGGCTCATAGCTGATGTCAAACAACTTTAGGGACTATTTGGTCATTCTGTTGGTAATATCAACCTTCTTTAGGACTTCTGTCAGAGGGAATGAAGTGGGTGTAAAAATAATGCCTTAGTTTACTTGAAGACATCACTGGGGCTCTGGCGAACTTTTTCTATAGTCATGTAACTCCTTTTTGCATTTAGGATTGTGGTTAACGTAATAGATGGTGTTGTTCTCCTCCTCTGATTAGATCAAAGCCCCACTGGTGGCATGATCAAAATGGCCAAGTACAATAGAAGCCTCTTAGCACTGACACTGACGTTGACAACAAAGGTGTGGAGCTGACGTACCTTTTGATCTGTTAAAGTGCTTTGTTTCATTCTGTCTCCCACTCTTTTGGGTTGACCTTCTCCAATGCCTAAAAGAAGGGTTGACATTTGTTTGACGATCCGAAAATGAACTGATTTAGCGCTACGGGCATTCTAGTGAGCGCTCGCACTTCTTTGTAAGCTTCTTTACCTCCCGTAAGGCCTTTGATTATTCCCCTCTGAGTGATGAGGTAATCCAAGAAATTGCCTAAGCTAACGACGAATACACAATGTGGTGTTGAGCTTTCATTCTTTAGCTTTCGAGGATATTGAAGGTAGTGGGGAGATTTCAGATGTGGTCGTCGACAAACCTCTCTTTACGAGCATGTTGTCAATGTACAACTCCATGGTTGAATCGATCTTCCTACGTGACATTGCAACAGTATTGTCCAAGGGATGCGATGAACGAGGTCTTCTTTTGGTCGGGTACGAATAAAGGTATCAGATTATACCATTAATAGGCGTCGATGAATCTCATCCGTTGGTGCCTTACTGTTGAATCTACCGATTGATTAATTCTAGACATATGAAAGCTATCCTTGGGGCAAGCTTTGTTGAGATCCATGAAGTCCACGCAAACTCTCCATTTTCTAATTTTCTTACGGACGACGATATATTGGGGATCTAATCCGGGAATCAGACCTCCCTCATGGATATTACACAAAGTAACTTCTTAACTTCGTCTTCAATCGCATTTACCTTCTCCAATGTTGACTTCTTTAATTTTTGCTTAATTGGAGGATCCACGTGCAACCGATTACAAACAATCTTTGGGATATTGCTTAGTAAATCATAAGGCTGCCAAGCGAAGTTGTCCATAATTTGTTTGTGGAATTCTTGATCGACTTCCTCTTGTGGTAGCTATGAGCGGAAGAACTTTTTAAGCTGAGACGGATCAAGAGGAACTGTTCTTAGTTCCTCCATTGTTCAATTATCGAGGGCTACTATGGTCTCTTCACCCCCCGATCGAGATTCCTTTAGTTGTTATTTGGTTTGATTGACCTCTTAAGCGTCATTTCCCCCATCTTTCTTCGAAGAAGCTTGTTTTTGCTTGATGGCTGCCACAATGCAACTTCTTGATGTTGTTTGGTCGCTTCCAACCTCCACTATGTGTTGATCGATCATGAATTTGGTGACAAGATGAGGGAACAACCTTAATAGCATGGAACCACACTTTTCTTAGGATGGCGTTGTTAGGATACTATGATTCGACTATATGGAACTTAATTTTTTCTTAATTCGGTCCAACCTTCACCGACAACTTGATCTTTCCCAGTTAGGGGTGTAAACGAGCCGAGACGAGATGAACAATAGGATAATCAAGCTTGGTTTGAAAAGCTTGACGAGTTTAAAAATTAGTTTAAGCTTGGCTTGTTTACTTTACGAGCTGAGCTCAAATGAACTTTTATTATAGTGAACACGAGCCGAGCCTAAACGAGCTTTAATTCGAACGAACACGAGTTGAGCTCGAGTAGTTTGGTTCATTTTACAACCCTACCAGTGAAGTTTCAACATTGCCGTTGAAGCTGATAAGAGATCCGACTTTAGGATCCATCTCTTGAACGGTGTAGCCGATCTTATAGAGCATATCTACATAATTTTTGAAGAACTACCTTGGTCTATAGGGATTCTTTTTACATCGAAGTCGGCGATTCTTAGTGTAAGGGCCAAGGCATACTTTTGAGGGAGATTTACCCCAACTTAGTCGTCATCAGATAATACGATCACTCGGTTAAGGTCGATCTCCTTACCTTCCCGTTTGCCAAGTTTAGAGACGTCAACTTGAATGCCTCCTGGATGTTGGTGGCTATCCGAATTTTTTCGGGCTTGTGCATTGAGAATAATCTGTTGTGAATGGCGATCACTATTCCAGATGGTGGCAACTCCTCTTCATCTTTTGTTTAACACTATTCACTCGTCTGCCTTCGTTTTCTCTTTGTCAATGAACTTCATAAGATGGCCACCTTCTAACGTTCTCTAAGTGACAATTAAACATTTGACAATTTTTCTATCTTGTGACCATGGTCTAGGTGGTAGGTGTGATTTCTATCTCGATTGTCCGCTTCTCCCCCATCGTGGGTGGCCTTTTAAAGAAATGTTTGTCCTTGATTTGGGATGGGTTCTTTGAAGATGGTATTGACTCCTCGGAAGGTATTCTTATTGGTCGGCATCTTCTCTTTGCCCTTTAGTCTTTTCTAGTTTTCCCCATTTCTAGTGGGTCTGGTCATTCTTCGCTGGCATAGTGGACCGATCGTTATGATCGACCACATTGAGGAGCTTGCCCTCCACCTTGACATATTTCTCAATGAGAGCCATGAGGTCGTCCATAAACAATGCCGATTTCTTTGTTAATGATTGGTACAGATCTTTTGGTCGGGCAAGACATAATTTTAATGAGGAGTGCTCATTACAATTATGAATCTAGTTGAACATCTTCAAATACCTTTGGGAATACGAAGGGACTCACCTTGCTTCTTGCGAAGGGCAATTTGGGAATCGATCTCTTTGATGGCCTTGCTGCTGGTGATGAAATGGACGATAAACTTGTGAACGTTGAGATCGACTTGGGGGTTAATTTTTTAAAAAGTTTTTTAAGAGGAAAGCTCCCATGTTCCACATCTTATAGAATAGCATGGCCAAATTGGAAGCATTGAGGTTAATTTGCAATGGGCTAACTCATCCCTTTTTATCCACTGCAGAATTGACGACCATGTATTGTGCATAAAGTAAGAAAATCTTTTTGGATTTGAAAAAATAGAAACAACTTTGCAGCCATGATGCATGACTAGTGTTACCTAATTTGCCCCTACCCCCTTAGTCCCGCAAACCAGAACGCTCGACCCCAAATGAGGTGCGTTCGCGACCCAAGTTGCTGAGATTGACGACCCAAGATTTTAGCCAAGTTTCAAAAAGAAAAGATTGGTTTATCAAAAACAAAAATAAAAGTACCAGAAAAGGGCTTGTGGCAGCTAGCAACTGGGTTCATCACCCTTTGATGAACGGTGACATATGTTTATGGAAGTTTATACTAAAATTGAAAGTGAAATTTGTTGTTTTAAGTTGCCTTTTTTCCTTTTTTCTTTTTTAGTCTGTTAGATTGAAGCTAAAACCGGAGAGAGGGCGATAAAAAGACTTTTTCACTCTTGTTTCTTGGGTTGAGAATACATCCGTATAATTAATACTAATTTTGAAGGTTTCAAAAATAGGTACTAGCTGTCATGAGCTATGCGCGTTTCGACACGTGATCATAGTTGTCAAAATCTTACGATTCGCTATTCGAAATTTACGATTCGATTCGATTCGATTCACATAAAACGATTCGAATCGAGTTGAGAATCGCAAATGTCTAAAGAATCGGACTGAAACGGCGATTCACGATTCGAATCTTCCGATTCGGGTCCGATTCCCGATTCAGTTCCGATTCAACTTTTTTTTTTTTCGCGATTTTTTTTACCTTATAACCATACGTGTGTTTTAATAAAACAAATAAAAAAAGAAGCAAACAACAAAGGATACCGTTAAGATATTGAGTTTTAGAGAAAAACATGTTCTCTTGGCTCGGTTATTTTCAGTCGGTTTTTCTTGTCTGTTCTCTCTTGGCTGAGTGTCTTCTATCTTTTGCTTTTTTTTTTTGTTATAAAACTTTTGTATTTGTTATAAAATCTTTGAAGGTATATTTGTTTTGTTGCTTTAAATTAATATGAACGCTGTTTTAAATTAATATTGTTTTATAGTTGATCTTAGCATATGTTTTATTGTTTTAAATTAACATGGTTTACTATGTTAAATTAATATTGTTGTAATTTTGTAGGCTATTTTAAATTAATATTGTTAATCTTAGTAGGTAGGCCTGTTTAAATTTTTTGGAAGTATTTGTTTTACAGTTTTACTGTTTTAAATTAACCTTTGTATTAATTTTATTGTTTTAAATTAATATGTAGGTTGTTTTATGATATATTTTTGTTTTTTACATTTTTAATCTTAAAATGAGTGGGAACATGTGCTACGGTTAATTTTTGTGATATATTTTGGTATATTATCATGTGCTACGATTAGTTTTTTGTTATATTACGCTTAATTACCAATTCTATAGTGTTAAATCCCATTTACTTATGTTTTACTACGTTTTTACCATTTGGTTCCGATTCGACCGATTCGATTCACGGTTCGCGATTCGTGGGGTAAACGATTCACGATACGATTCGCGATTTGACAACTATGCACGCGATACGCGACACGTGATTCTTCCAAAAACTAGAATATGACACACTAGGATAAGTATAATATATAATATATATTTAAATATATATATTAATGAAATGAAACATTTTTTTCCATAAAATACATTATTAGAGCATTTTTAACATGAAATTAAGAAAATGAACCGTATGAAACAAAATCCGAATACACTTTAACGTTAAAAATCATAAATAAAACAGAATCACCATCACAAAATTCAAATACACAGTAACGTGACGGAGCGCACACATAATACGTGTTTCGATACGACACACGACCCGTGGCTTCCGAAAGAGTGTCCGTGCTTCAAAGGTCATGAGAATGGGACCCTTGTCATCTGGAACTCATTATTATTAGGACATACATACCACTTTAACCCCATTGCATAAGCTGTGAAGTAAACCATTCAAAGGGTAAATTTGATATTTCCGAAAAATCTACAATTACCTTTTGATAGTTGAGCTCCTAGGGCAAAAAAAACAGTAATGAATTAAAGAAAAAGAGATTTGAACTCCTTATTTTTTTTACATGCACAAAAAAAATAGAAAAAGATTTGAGCTCTCTCATTATTTACTTTATATATAGTGCATTAATTAATTAAATATTTATTAATTTGTTTATGCTTGCAAAGTTAATTAACATCTAAATTTCTTTTATTTTTTCCCATCATGGTCAATCAATATCTAAAAAATGCAAACCCATACTTCAACTGATTCATTCACGTCTCAACTCCTCGAAAGACAAATACTACTTCACTTCTTATTTATTTTACAATTTTTGTTGGATGCTATCATATTTAATTTATATAAATGTTTAATGTAAAGGTATTATTATCTCCACATATGTACGATATAGTTCGTATTATGTATACATTACCAACTACGAACCCAATAAAAATTCAAAATGAATTACGATCCTGAGTAGCGTTCTGGCTAAGTATACCCCCACCGTACCTCGTACCGTCCATGGTAGCGTACCACCTGTACCGCGTACCAATGCGACTTGCGATCCTGGTAACATTGTGCATGACAGTAGAATGAGCACATAATAGAGTTTCCCTTTTAGGTGATGCTCACGACGGAAAGTATCTTCTACATGGAGAACATGGCACATGAGTGCATAATTATGGCACCACTGGCTGGTATTGACGGATGAGATGGATTGTCGACTCACATGAGATCGTTCAACTAGTTGATTGGCTCTACTCTTTGATCAATGGGCTGGAGGGTGCCTGTCGTTTCGCTGACTCCGGCGATCACCTAGTGGGCTCTTGGATCGGATGCCCTTCCATCTTTGAGATCCATAGCTTTCTGATTGCCCACTCAACCGTCTCTTGAAACGAGCATTCTCGTAATAGTAACGCTGAATCTCACCATCATGTTGCACCAGATGCTCCTCGTACAAGTTGATCAAACGTGATGTGGGTTGTCTGGCAGGGCTCCTGGGAAGGAGTCATGGCAACGACTGCTGTGTCTAGGGTCAGATCGGTGGCTGATCTTGTTTTCTACATGGGAGCGCTATGACTGGTGAGTACTCATAGCGAAAAATATGGTAAATCAGATGGTGGGATTATAACTTTCCCACGAATGACTCCAAATTGTAGGGAATCTACAATTATTCAATTCACCAATTTTTTTCATATACTAAACGAAAACTGTACTAAACGAACTCAAGATTTAATGTGGTTCAGTCGTTCTTGCCTATGTTCATGGAGAAAGAGAGGGGAGAGATCTCATTAGAATGATCGAGTTTGGAAGGCTAGGATCACTAGCTGAGACCAAGCCACAAGTGTTTGTTATCTCACAGACTGACAACATATGTCCTCCTTATAATGGAGGATTTTATATATACAAATACAAACTCGTAACCATCTACAATAATTGCGTGTTATAATCCCCTCTGCAATGCGTTTCTATTGGAGTATCTATCATACGTGAATTGAGTTGTCACGGCTGCTGTGATTGTTATTCGCTGGATTTTGAAGATTTGTCACGTGTCATGCTTTGTGGGCCAGGCCGGTCACTTCCTCCAACACATGTAGCTCAACTTCTATCCGAATTATTGTTTGGGCTTCACATTTTTACTCAAACTCACTCCTAAAGCTTGGACTGATTCAAGCTGCTTTAAAACTCGGCCCAACTCAAACTCTCTTAAAGCTCGGCCCTAACTTAGCGGCAGAACGGGCTAGCTTAATTTATAGGCAATCATACACTTTTTCTGTAAGTATGGCTTGAATAGAATATTCATATTTGAATGAATGAGGTATCTGGACTGAATACTCCACAAGGAGCTCTCATCTCCTTAGTTGTAGTTGCATTGACTGTATTAGGAGCTTGTGCAATATTTTGTGTTTTCTTAATCAGCAGAACCTTTTGTCCCTGGGCCAAGTTTTTCTTACTATAAGTTGTGTTATGTGTACATTTTTTCAGGTTGATGTGGAACTAAACAAAGAACTGGAACAATGGAATGGAATGCTTAAAAATGATGCTATTAAACTATGCCAGGAGAACAATTTTAATACGGGTTTTTTTGAGGGCAGTGATACTAATTCTGTTGTTGATGCTTATGAGTTGAAGGTAATTTCTTCTTTCAGCTATTGGATGCAATTATGCAAAAGTATGGATTCTGAGTTTCTATTATTCAACGACAAAGTCATTTGTCATTTAATAAAAATGACGATTTAGTAATAACTTTTTTTAACAACTTACAGGTTAGGCTTGAGCATATACTTGAGAGGATAACATTGATATCTGATGCTGGAAATACAGAAAAACCATCATCAGTTTCAAGTAGCTTATTCATTGGTGGGGCCCTGTCTGCGAGATCTGTGTACACACTGCAACGTTTGGGAATTACACATATACTGTGCTTGTGCTCCAATGAAACTGGACAGTCAGATTCTCAGTATCCCGAGTTATTCAAGTATAGAAATTTTTCTGTAAGTGCTTTATTCATTTCTTTTTGTTTCTGTGTTGGTTGTTTTTCTACGGGGTGTTTTGGCATCTCTTCCTTTTAGTTCAAATTAATTATTTTAATTGCCTTTTCCCCCAGCACTCTCTGGAATTAGTTGTTCATATCTTTAACTTATAAATGTTTGGACTATCAACAGTGCTATTTTTAGGCTACATCAGGTAGCGTTAATATATATGGTAAAAGAAAAGAAAAGCACTTCAGGTCTGATTCACTGCATATATTGCAATCACTTGTTGCAAAAAATATGGATAAATTATATATTACAACCACAAAAGTCACGATATATGGAGATATTATGAGTTGCTGGAGTATAGATCAATATTGCAACGTTTTGGACATATTATGCTTATCTTAGTTTCTATATAAAATATTATGAAGTGGTAATAAATACACTAATGAATTATTTTGAGTCAAAATATTACAGATGAGAAGAAAATGTGATAGTATATAGTGTGTAATTGTAGAAATATAAATAAAAGATAGACAACTTAATTTCAAAATAGTGAAGGGTCAGGAACTCGTGTTTGTTATTTAAAATACTCAGTTGAATACATTCAGGTGGATTAGCTTATTGATTGCATCTAAGCTTCATTGATATGTAAAGGCAGTGTGACTGATTGTAAATGTTATTGTTCAGTCAATGTACTGATCCCAAAAAGTTTGTACAGCACTTCTTGATCCTTCCAAAAGAAGAGCTACATGCCATGCAACATTTGTGACACTAAAGTAGCTGAAATATCCTATTTTATCTCACCTTGCTTCTTTTCTGCTTCCAGAGAAATCTCAAAACTACCCTGAAGCTTTTTGACCTTTCACCCTAAGCAAAGCACAGAATATTAAAATCAGTACTATGTAGACTGTTCTTCTTTTCTCGGGCCCTTAATAGAATATGAAACAACAGACGCTTGTCTTTCAACTAGAAAAAGGTTAATTGGTGTTTTACAAAGTTTATAATACAAAGGTGCTTTCATAATTGGTGCTTTTTGACCTTGCACCCTAAGCGAAGCCCAGAAATATAAATCAGTAATGTAGACTGTTCTTTTTCTCAGGCCTTTAAAAGAATATAAGACAACGGACACACTTTCTTCAATCAGAAAACCTAATTGGTGTTTTACGAAGTTTATTATATAAAGGTGCTTTCGTATGGTGTACAACTTAAGTTAGTAGAATATAGTTTCCACCTTTCACCAAGTTGTTGCTATTACTCTTTAGACAATGTTTTTGATCTAAGATAAGAAGCACGAATATGGACACAACACGGAAACGCCGACACAAAAATCTAAAAAATAGGATATGACAAGTCGGGGACCAGGGCCGACCCAAGGGGTAGGTGGAAGAGGCCGCTGCCTTGGCCCCCACAAAATTGAGGCCTTTAAGGGCCCCAAAATTCTATGGGTTATATATTATAAATATATAGTCCAAATTGTTCATGAGAGTATTCCTAGCCAAGCTTGTGTTGCTCGTCTTGGGATCGAGTCATGGACTCATTATCTGATTTCATTATTTTCTCTCTCTTTACATGTGTCGGACACGTGAAAATAATTGTATGACACTTAACACATGAAAAGGAGTGTCGGACACGTGTCTGAGAGAGTGTTGGTGTTCACACACTACCTTCTCAGAATTTTCCAGGCTTCTTAGTTTTTGATGTTAAAGAGGGTAATGTGTTGGGTGGGTAAGAGAGTCGTTACTCAAGAATTGAGATGTAAGGACGGTTGAATATTGAATAACAGTGTAAGAACATACATGAAGTCCCTTTCAATAGTGGTGGTTGCTTCCCTCTGCTTCATCTGTTCTGAGTGATGATGTCCCTACAGGGAAGAAGGGTATCTGTAACCCTAGGTTCCCAAGTACTTGTGTAATTTGTGAGAATCATGACTGGGTTATCTCTTGAAGATAGTGGTGGGCCCTGATAACTCCTTTGAGTTTATATGGCCCTATCCTATGGCTCTTGTTTTCTAATATACAACTTGCTAACTGCCCGAGAAATTTGAAATAAGACATTATTTGGTTGAGTAGACAACCCTTCACTCATGGATGAATTATTAAATTTTGTGAATCTTATTCTGTAAGTTGTTTATAAGGATGACCTGTACCCTATATGAACAGATATGTGACAATGAAGATACAAACATCAGTGATATCTATGAAGATGCACATGATTTTATTGACAATGTGGAACAAATAGGCGGGAAGGTTCTGGTTCATTGCTTTGAAGGGAGAAGCAGAAGTGCGACTGTAGTCCTTGCCTACCTAATGATCAGGAAGTGAGTTTAAATTATGTTGATCCTTTTTTTTGGTATCCAGATGGTATATAGCGAAAGTCTGTTTGGTATCCAGATGGTATAATGTGGAAGTTTATTAGGCATCCAAATTGCCGCATGTAAACCTTCACCCAAGGGCGGAGCTACCTTTGACAAAGGGGGCAATCAACCCCCATGATTTTCTAAAAACTAAACGTAAATTTTTCAGAAAGACGGGGTCAAAGTGTAATGATTCAAAAACATGCTCACCAGGCCAGATTTGGTGCGCAGTCCAATTTCATCGCAAAAAGGGACCTGAATTTGTAATGTTTTTGGACAAAATTGCTGACACTTTTTCATACACAACCTTGAGAAGTCAATATTTAATGCTAGAGGTCCTCTGTTTGGTCTGCACTAGATCTGGCCTATATTATATGTATATGCTCAATTTGATTTTTTACACATTTTATTCTCTACTTTCACCTAGAGTTCTTCCTGTTGTGTGATCTGCATTGTAAGTTTGTTGATAAAGAGAATGATCTCATAATGCAGGAATTTTACTTTATTGGAAGCGTGGAATAACCTGAAACGGGTACACCGCCGAGCCCAACCAAATGATGGGTTTGTGAGGACACTCTTGGACTTAGACCGCAAGTTGCACGGGAAGGTTTCGATGGAGTGGCAGCAGCGTAAGCCAGTGATGAAGGTGTGCCCTATCTGTGGGAAGAATGCTGGCTTGAGCAGCAGCTCGCTAAAACTTCATCTCCAGAAATCCCACAGGAAACTATCCTCGGGTAGTGTGGACAGTGCAATGACTGTGGAAATACAAAAGGCTTTGGATGCACTCAAGATTAGCCGAGGCGGAAGTGTCAGCCCTACACAGAGACCATCTCATTCTATTAGGGACGAATAGTCTTTATTTTCCTTGTAATAGATACAAATTGATAATATTCAATAGCAAGATACGAGTTTCACAAACTTCAGGCATAATCATGTAAATATTAAGAGATGAAGAGTGCAGAGCGAGTTAAAAGTGTGCTCAAATGTATTTTGAACTCTTGATTTTACATTGTAGATTTCTAGGATTTAGATAATCTTCAAGGCATATTTGCAAATATGCTACTCCAAAATGTAAAAATGTATTTTTGTTCCCCAAGTTGTTTCGGTCCAAGGGCAAGTGAGGCCTTCCTGTAGCAATCCTTTGCCTGCGTGGTCAAGGTCCTTTTCGCAGTTCAATTGCCGCAAGACCAACAACTATTTTATAATGGTTATTTCGCAATAGTTGTATAAATATCCCATAAATTTAAGTTTTTTTCACCATCAATTTCATTCTCAATCTTATTTGAAACCTTGGTAGCACTTTCAACCTCTTCTCTTCTTAAAATTTCAATAGAAACATCCCCTTTGAGAAATTTGAAGAGTCTGAATATCAAGAGACCTCGAATTCCAAGAAACCCTCGAAAGCTAAGAATTTTGGAGGAGCTGTTGCAAAAAAGCAATTTCGGATGATGAAGACACCCAAATTTGCAAGAGTTGGCCTTCTACATTCGAGTACTTCATTAATGGAGCATATAAAAAATGGGGTTGTGTGAGTATGTGGCTACCTTTTCAACATTGAGAACCAACACACCAAGTATCGTTTTGCGAGCTCACTCCACACGGGTTGACGCCATTAGCCAGGCCTTGTGTTAATTTTGTGCCATTGTTAGTCGTGTTGAACGAGGGTTGTTATGTGGTCGCACCAACCAAGAAGTAAATCCTTTTTGCCACTCATGCGTACATGTTGGATACGAGAGATTATTTGAAGTTCATGAAGTGCTACATTGCTCTTAAGTTGGACACTTCAAGATGGAACCACAGGCTCTATATGTGGTGCAAGCCGCGAAAGAAGGTTAGAACCGATTTCACATTGGGCGAAAGTACGCCCACTAATTCTGAGCCCAACTTATCCTCTGCGCCTTTTGAGGGGTGTTCCCACCACCAGTATTCTTGAGTTTGTGAAAGGCTTAAACATCCACTTGCATTCACTCGATTAGAAGAAATTAACCGAGATCGACACTAAACATGCACTGTTGGATATGGAGCTAAAAATCGCCTTGAAAAAAAGATAAGATGATAGAAAGAAAGACAAACGAAGATATAGTCACATGTGATTACTCCAACATTGACCCCATACACGTGTGTATTGGGAGAACAAGAATATGGTCATCCTCAACAAGTGTGGGACTGAGCTGGCAATCGAGCATGCGAAGCGGGCGCATGAACAAGATTTCGAGTTTCCGGATGAATGAAGTATTTTTTTACCTAATAGATAAACATTTATATATTTATGAGCATATATAGATATATATACTAATATATGAATGCCAATGTATAATATATACTTATAAATAGGGTTAATTACAAAGTTTATCATGATGTTTGAGGCGTATTTGAAATTTGGACCTACTTTTTCAATTTTTGCAATGTTAACCCTTTTTTTTTTAAATTGTTCAATTTAAACCCTCCCTTAATTCTCTGTTAGGAGACTTAATGGAATGTTGACAGGACATACATACGGGACCCGTTTGTTTGCACCTCTGAAATCTGAATCTAACCCATTCAGATTTCAGAGAAAATGAAAAGTTGTTTGTTTTCTACATGATTCAGAGATTAACGGTAATATCGTCCTCTTAACGATTCAGAGGTTCAAACCCATCTGAATCTGATCACTTATATCTGAACGAAAATAAATTTATAACAATATCCTTATCATTTACTTAAAATCACATGTAGGAATCGTTTTCAAATGCAACACAAAGAGTTATACATGCATTACAATTCTTTATTCATACGAGTCTCTCATAAAGTCTATATATAGACACCCAAATACACAATAGATGTGTAGAAAAATTTTAGCTCAACAATCTGGAAAAAAAAATCAAAACAGGTACATCTCTCCTTCCGTTTCTCCAACGATATTGCTTCTATATTTTTATAACTGTAAAAAAAAATTGCAAAACAAACCTCATAAATAAAATCATTAATCGTTGATGATTCTATGAAATGGCACAACCCAAAAAAAATCAGATCAATCGATTTTACTTCGACTTTGTAGTTGCGTTTCGAATTTGTAGTTGGATTTGTAGATGCGTAGATGATGGAGTTTTCTAGCTGGGTTTGAATATATATTCTGTGTTGTAGATGATGGGGTTTTCTAGCTCGAACCTTTTTTCTAGTGTGTTGTAGCTGATGGGATTTTATTGCGTGTACTTTGCGGTTCTCTACTGTTTTGACACATCTCTACTTTTTCATTGTTGTTTTGAATATACATCACATATCTGATGACACATAATGCATTTTATATCTTTTGAATATAAATCCATGATGACACATGTACCTAATGCATCCCACATCTCCTCCTGGCCATATGTACGTTGTATAAAAAGGATATAGATTGCATCAGATATGGGAACATATGTACCTTATGCATTTTATAAGTTGATGCATTCATATGTACCTAATGCATTTTATAAGGTGATGCATTTTATATCTTTCAGGATCATATGTACATTTTATATCTATTTTTTTTTGTAATGTTGATCGCCAATAATAATTAAACATCTTATTTTTATAATGAAAGAAATTATGTGTAACTAGGGTTGACAATTTTAGAAACGACACGAAAAAATGACACGGAATGACGCGAAATTAACCCGAAATTAAAACGATATGTCGTGTTCGTATCGTGTTTTTTTTACACGAAGTCGTGTTCGTGAGTGAATTATTAGTCGTGTCGTGTCATGTTATCGTATTTTTTAGGCGTGAAATTATGGTATTCGTGTCGTGCCGTGTTATTTTTTATTCGGGTCGTGTTCGTATCAACTAAAAAAAATACGAATTCGTGACGTGTCGTGTTCGTGTCCGAAAAAACCTTGTAGTTTTACTCTTATATAATAAACAAAATTAGCGGTAGTTACTTTAATTGCTTTAAATTAGTAAGATTTTCCAAATAGCTATTTGCTTTTTCTTTAATAATTTATTTCTTTCATCAAGAAATCTATTTGCTTTAAATTAACGGCCAGTTAATTATAAACATCTTATTTTTTTTTATAATTATTATTTTTTTAATTTATTTATTTCATCCAATAAAAAAATTACTCTAAATAATTTTAGATATGGCTCCAAAAGAATCGAAAGTAACTCCACGATCAAAATTTGGGGGCACTAGTTTAGGTAAAGATTTTTTAAATATGTGTTTGAAAGAAGTTAGCAGGGAAGGGTATAGTGGAACTTCGTTGAAGACTGTGTCGTGGAATAGGATGATCGAAGAATTGAAAACAAAATATAATCACGAATTTGATCAAAAACAGTTCAAGAACCAGTGGGACTATCTTCGTAAATCTTATTCTTCTTGGAGAGTGCTTGTGAATAGGACTGGTCATGGGTACAATGCAGAAACAGGAACTTTCGATTGGCCAGATGATATTTGGGATGACATTATAAAGGCAAGCATTAAAAATTTATTTTGTTTATGTAGTTTTTTTTTATCGTTAACTAGATATTAGTTAAAAATTTTGTTCTTAATTTCATTGAATTCAACAGAAGTACCCTGACACGAAAAAGTTTAGAAATAAGCCTCTGGAAGATAGAGATTTGCTTACGACGTTGTTTGAGGCTACCATGGCAACCGGGGATGAGACATTTAGCCCTATGCATTCTTTACCTCAAGAGAACCCTCGCAATCAACGTTCACTTGAAGATGATGATGTAGACGTTTTCGGACAAAATGCAACATATGATACTCAAGGAGACGAACCAATTTATGATACCCATTTCACTGATTATACCTTTTAGGATGTACGTACCAATGCTTCTTCTGAACAGGGAGGAAGAAAATCTGTAGACCCAAAACAAGGAGGGAGAAGTGACGCGGGCTCCTCACGCCAATAAAAAAAGCGTAATAGAAGAGAGAATGTTGGTGGCCCCTTCATGAAAAAATTTGATGATCTTATTGATATTATCAAAAGTGATCGTGGTGAAGATAAAAAAATCTTAGATGATTGTGTCACATCTATGAAAGAATTGATGGTCTTAGGTTTATTGGATATCAATATTTATATTGCAGCCATGAAAGCGTTTGGGGATAATGTGGAGTATAGAAAGTTATTTTTGATGATGGAAAGTAATGAGCATAAAGTGTGCTTCCTCAATAGTATAATCAAAGATATTTGATTAGTTTTGACACTTGTTTAATTTAATTCATTCATGTTCATTTTTACATATTGGTTTAGTTATCTCCCAATTATTATTTTACCGTTTACAAATTTTTTTCATGCAGTAAAATGACTCCAAAGCAAAGGTTGTTGGTGTGCGTTGTTGCAATAATTATAATTTTTAAACTTATTAAACAGCGTACGCGTGTGAGACAAAAGTTGTGTACATCATTGCTTTCGGGAAAGGCATATTTACAAGAACTTTTAGATGGATCTCCCACACAAATGTTTGATATATTTAGGATGAGGACAAATGCATTTATTGAGCTATGCGATCACTTCCGCGAAAGAGGGTGGCTTATTGATAGTAGACATATAGACGTTGAAGAGAAAATGGCTTTTTTTTAAGGAATTATTGGTCACAATCATCGAAATCGAGTAATAAAATATCGATTCCAACATTCTGGACAAACTATAAGCAAGTATTTTCATGAAGTATTGTGGGAAATGCTTCATTTTTCCAAAGAGGTTATAATGCCTCCTGCATTTGATGGATCTGGTGGAGAAATTTGATCAGATCGACGTCTTAGGGAAGGACCATTCAAAGGGGCTATTGGAGCACTTGACGGTACACTAATTAATGCACATATTCCGGTGGATAAACAAGTCCCTTTCAGAGGACGAGGCGAAAAGGAATGTTTTCAAAATGTTTTGACCGTATGTGATTTTAATATGAAATTTATATATGTTATGGACGGATGGGAGGGGATAGTGCACGATTCACGAGTGTTAAATGAGACTTTGCGCCATCCAAGCAACAAATTTCCATTACCCCCTGAAGGTGATATTTGTTGTTCTTATTATTTTTTCTACAACTATTACATTTGTTAATCACTATTTGTCTTATTTGAATTTTTGTATTGTTGTAGGTATGTATTATTTATGTGATGCTGCATACACCCACACTAGGGGCTTTATGTGTCCCTATAAAGGCACACGGTATTGGTTGTCGGATTTTAATCGTGATGGTCAAGCTAGAGATAAAAAGGAGAAATTCAACCATGCATATGCTAGATTAAGAAATGTAATTGAGAGGACATTTGCTGTTTTGAAGAATAGATTTGCGATATTGCATAGAATGGCTCCTTATAGTTATCGAACCCAAGTACACATTGTTG
Organism: Sambucus nigra; assembly: GCA_949130495.1. NCBI lineage: Eukaryota > Viridiplantae > Streptophyta > Magnoliopsida > Dipsacales > Adoxaceae > Sambucus > Sambucus nigra. The sequence continues at coordinate 505,576,586 of OX422212.1, forward strand.
TTGCATGCATGGCAATACATAACTTCCTTCGTCGAGTATCACTTAATGATCCATTGTTTAATATATATGAAGATGATGATGTGGACTTGCCGGCCGAGCGTTCAGTAGATAGTGAACAAGCAGAAGCTCCACCAAATTATGATCAAATATTTGGACGAGCACCGCAACAAGAAATGATTAATTTACGTGATCAAATTGCCGATCAATTATTCAGTAGAAATTATGATTAATGGTTCAACCTTATTAGTATTTTTGTGACTTTTAATAGCTACTCAGTCAGTTTTTACATATTTTAAACATTTTAAACTACGCAAATTCCCTACTACTTAAAATGCCAAATATTATTTACCTATTAAATTGCATATTGTGTGTCATAATATTTACTTAAGGCCATGGATGTTTTTAAATATATGTTTTCTTTATAAAATAAATGTAAGGATATAATGGTCCAAACAATTTGCATTCAGATTTCAGACATAAATCTACAAACAAACAATATACATTCAGAAGTTTCATTCAGACATTAAACAAACAACTTTTTCAGATTCAGACTTCAGATTTCAGATTCAGACTTCAGACTTCAGACTTCAGATTCAAACAAAAAAACAAACACAACCATAGTTTAGGGGCCACTACGGCTAAATAATTTAAAATAAAAACCTAGGATCGCCCATAAATGAATATTTACATATGAGACTAAATACTTGTACCTTTATTTTAACGGTGGGTGGAGATGGCAAAATGTAAGGGCATCATTCCGATTGATTTTTTGACAAAATTGCTCCCACGAGCTTGTACGCCTTAGACTGTTCTCCTTTTTAAAAAAGTCATAAGGCATCCCTCTACCACCCAATTTTATCGAGACTTTACTCAAAATGAAAGATTTACCCTTTAAAAAATTCATCCCATCTCATAAAAATAATGCTTTTATGAAACAAATTCAAAATATCTCGCAAAATGACAATGAGACTTTTGAAAAATGTTGGGATCGATTCCAGGCTTTACTACGTCAATGCCCACATCACATCTATATAACTATATAAAAATTATAGACCCAAATTGTGTGAGACTAACTCGTGACAATAATAAAAGTTTGGTATTTTAACTTACGCTTAATTTCTCCAGCACTCAAGCGTTTAGGCTTTCTAATTTTTCTCTCCTAAAACATTTTGTTTTCCCAAAGGAGTAGTCATCCCTATCTAGGAGTGGCAATTCGTGTGCATCGTGTCGTGTTCGGGTCGTGTCATATCGGGTTCGTGTTAAGTATTAGTCAACCATAACCCGACCCATTTAACTAATCGTGTCAGAAGACCAAAAACTAACCCGACCTATTTATTATCGTGTCGTGTTCGGGTTGACCCGCATAACCTATTAAGTAAAATATAAAATAATTTTTTTCTTCTCTCTTAACCAATCATACCTACAATAACTTAAATTTAATTAATTTCAACTTTTTGCAACACATAAATAATTTATCATCCGATTCCCCATGAATTTTATAGAATGCCTATCAAGATATATAAATTATCTACTATATTCCCTATAAAATATGAGTTAAACGGCTCTATTCGTGTCATTTTCGAGTTATACGTGTTTGACACTAACCCAACCCATTTATTATTCGTGTTGGCTGGTCGTGTCATATTCGGGTTCGTGTCAAGAAATCATCAACCCTAACCCGCTAACTTCGTGTCGAGTTCGTGTCGAATTATCGTTTCGTGTAAAAAATTATCACCCCTATACCTATCTAATAATCTACTCGCCTCTCTATTCTGACTTTTCCATTCTCTCACACTCTATTTTGTCTTTGTACAGAGAACTTTTCAGGTGAGAGTCGAAGAAGCTTAAATATAGCACCACTAAACCAAAGCCATCGGAGACATCTCAGAACCTCAAAACCCCCAACCAAAATGACGACATGTAAAAGGAACATCAGAGCCACTTCTTCAAAGTCACCACTAGGGGTGGTAAACGGACGGATACGGATCGGATACCATGTTTTCCATATCCGTATCCGCTATCTGAGTGTACTATCCGTATCCGTATCCCCCCGGATAGTTAAAACAACTATCCATATCCGTATCCGCTCGGATACCTCGGATTCGGATAATATCCATATCCGTTTACATTATTTAGCCATCGCAAAAAATAACAATTAAAATATCCAATCCAATGAAATCTAATCCAATCCAAATAAATATATAACAAAATTACTGCCTCCTAATATCAATAATTATGGATTCCATAATAATAATATCATTTCATAATGATAATATAGCTTAAAGTCATCCATAGTTTACAACCATATAAGTTTAAAGCCAGCAAAAAAAAAAAAATAACAGTCGCATTTCATGACAGTAGAAATAAATATGCACCTTTTAGATTAATCAAATTTATTGAGAATGATAACCTCATGGACCTTTTGTCTTCAAAACATACTGATATTTTTATTTTAATAAGCATACATTTTTATTTTGTATATAATATACATGTTGCTAACTTCAGTTCTCATCACAATCAAAACCATCTCTTTACTTTTCTATTTCTCTCTTACATTCTATTATGTTTCTCTCTTATATTCTTTTTTGTTTCTCTCTTACATTTATTTATAATTAAGAAAACTAACGAACAACCACATGAAAGTTTCTTTTCTCTTATTTTGTACGAAAGAGAAATGAAATGAAGTTAGTTTTTTTTTTAGTGGAGTATATGTTCTTTAGTCGGTGTATGTTGTGTGTGATAGGGTGTATTATAACTTTAGTATAACTCTATGATAATATACCCAATAAAATAATAATACATGACATTTTATAATATACCCAATAAAATAATAACTTTAGGGTGTTTTTATTTGGAATGGAGTATATGTTTATTTTTGTTTTAGGGAATAAACGATTAAGGTTTTCTTTAATATTTATTTACTAGTAATACTAATACTAATATTATTAGTAATATTTTAAGCATATGTTTGACGGATACGGATATCCGGTAAAACAGATATCCGATAAAATGGATACTCCGCATCGGATACGGATTATCCATGTCCAATACTAGTACTATCCGTATCCGTATCCGTTTTCTCGGATATTTTTATAGAGTATCCGTATTCGTATCCGTTTCCATATTTTCGGATAAATATCCGCAAATTCGGATTCGGATATCGGACGGATGCGGATTTTCAAATATCCGTTTACAACCCTAGTCACCACTGATCCTTAAATTCCTTCTCTTTAATACCACAAACCCACATCAACCAGATTTGAACCAAAGATCTTCAAAAAGTCATAAATAACAGACATGCAGCAAAGGATTTACAAAACCCACCATCCAAAGTTCCATTAGGACCCAGACGATTCAGCAAGGCTCAAATCACCAGCGAGGCTCAACTCATCAAAAGGACTTCAACAAACTGTAAGATCTGGGTTTGATTTGAATTTGATGGAGTTTTTTGTTTTTAGTGTTGGTGATGGCATTGAGGTAGTGGAGGTTCTGTTTGGATTCTCTGAGAGGTGGAATAGAGATTACTGAGGATTAGTTTCATGGAGTTCATGGCATATGGTTCTGGCTCTCGCTGAACTGAAGGCGGGGAAAATATTGACGGAATATGCAGTTGGCTTGGTATGTTTTTAACTCATGTAAGTTCCTATTGTGTATATGAGGTTGTCTTAATAGTAAAACTTTTTTTTTGTTTTATTTTGTATTATTAATATTCAATTTTATATATTCGCTCGCTCTTCATGTGCTTGACAATTGTTTTACAAACCAATTTACATCTCACTATTGTTAACTATTTCAATTTCTTTATTTGTTTGATGAGTTGCTAAGTTCATAACTAAAGACTAATTCATCACTAACCAAGTAATCTGTTGCCACTCTAGCTAGAAAATGCATCACCTCTTTCATCCCATATTGCTAAAATAATTCAGGTGGTGTTTGGTCAATTTACAAAGCCAATATTTTAAATTTGTTTGGTGATATTTTGAATTTAGGAGGTGTTAAATAGTAGACCTTTGCATGTATTATTTTCTGAGCGATATTTGATAGTGGATTCTGCTTCGTTATGATTATTTTTTTTTTAAAATTTGGATTAACATCAATTTATTGATGCTCTCTTCCTAAAATATTGACCCGACATTATTTTTTTTTCTAGATTTGTGTTTATAAGACTAATTGAGTCACCTACTCATCTTTTAATTATGACTACACTTATATGGTCTTAATTAGGAATTTGTTGTTTGGTTTCTTTTTGGGACAAATATGAGGACTTTGTTTTTGTAAAATGGGTCTCTTACTATTGCAACAAGTAATATATACTTTCTCATTCTTATCTATGTATATATATTAAGTTGTAGTTTGACAGAGTCCTCAAGATACACGTGAACCACTCATTAATTATATAACTTCAAACCATTTGAAAAGAAAAGTCATAACACCAAAACGTTGTGTTCTTCACGTATTTAAAAATACTTAATTAACATTTTTTATCTCATAATTTTAGCTATAAAAAGGATTTATAGTTTGAATTATTATATTAAACTACTTCAATGATTGAAAATAATTGTTCTCTTTGTTTAGTGATCATAAAACTGAAATGAAATTAAGTTATAATGAATTCTCAAAATTAAAATTATCGGTTGCACTTATTGAATATCATTCATATGACTTTTGATATTAATTTAAAATTCAATTTTCTTTCATTCGTATAATATATTATCTGAAACATGCCACAATAACAAAATAATACAGTCTAGATAAATTCGGCCATGCATCTCGTGGCCTACATGCTAGTATACAATAAAATGAAAGGACTGAATCTTCCATGGTGGTTTGAATCTGGCGACAAAATAATTGGTTTAAACAATGTATCAAGGTAACTTTGTTACCTTGGTTGAGGACAAACTCAAAGCTCATAGTAACATATATTAGTTACAACAAAGTTATCTTCATTTCACTTCGAGACTCATTTGTTTTTTTGATTATGAAAATGCTATAGTGCCCTGGGGTTTATGTGAGGATTATCGAATGAACACCAATTTTCAATTTTTTCAATTTTGTCTTTGCACCAATTAAACCACGGTGTTGTCTAAACAATTTATCAATTTTAGTCTTGACCTAAGCATGCATCTAGGTGATATAAGCAAGAATAAAATAACAAACTACAACATGACAATGTATGAGGAAAATCCACAATGGGAAAAACCTCGGATGGCTCAACCACACAAGGCCACTACGGTGTAGGTACCTTTTTAAGAACAACTTAAACTTACTCACAAACTCAACTCCATCAAGCCTTGACGCGCTTTCTTGTTACTTGTAATTTTCTTCGCAACCACTATTGGACGCCTTCCAATAGCAACACAACATAGGCGCTTCTCATGTCTCGGTATCCCACCCATCTTACTTGTCTCGTGACCAGTCCTGCCATCGCACAACACAAACAAGGTCTCCACCGCTTGAAACACTCTCAACAGGTAGAGCAAAAAATCTTAGTACAACACACAGGAGATATCAAACAGAAATGTATGTGAAACATGGATCTTGAATGAATGGGAGTAAACTAGGGTTTGGAGGCTTTAGATTTGACTATAAAAATCATTTTCGCAAAAACCCTTAATAAAAACTGTTGCTAACCCTAAGTTTTTATAGAATATACGAATTTCAAGACGACATGTTTTTTGAGCAATCTCATTCGAACAAATATATGGGGTCGTATGAGAGAAGTCTATATTCTCGTTTGAACGAAATTGCATCTCGATCGAACGAACCTGTAGAACTTGTTTGAACAGACTTCGAACGAAAATTTTATATGAAATATAACAAACTTGTTTGAAACTCGTTCAAACGAAAACATGAATCTCGTTTGAACCAATCTTTAAACTTGCTCGAATGACTTATTAAAACTCGTTTGAACATGCTCAAAATATCGCTCGAACGACTTAAACAACAAAAAATATGTTTTCTTTGAAAATTCTTTTTACGAAAAATGCCTCAAAACATTTTATGAAAACTAAACACTCAAAACACGTATTTAGGGATCAAACATATATATGTATTCATACCTTATTGAGATCCCATGGATGTTGAAGACGAAACTCGATGTGTACTCAATGTCACTTTAACTTAATCGTTACGGTCTTCAATTACACATTGTAGGCTTGATGGACAAATAACTCAAATCCTAGCCTACCACTCAAACAAGTTTTGTCCAAACGAAATTAAGACAATATACATATAAATTGACTCGATAAAAAATCTGTCCTTACAAATCTCCCCCTTAGGCTATTCCTGGAAAAAACTCAAAAATAAAAAACTACTGCACCGTCAAGCTCACTAATTCTCAATCCCAATCCATAAAGAAAAAAGAACATATGCTTGACACACACAAACTTTGAGTAACTTTGCTCTTGTGAAACTTTATCGCATCGTTCCAAACCTGTATACTTGACACACCTTTTAAATGCTACGAGAATATAGCAATATATAATCTGCATATGAACAAACCTCACCATTTGTCTAACAATCTCTACCTAAGGTAAGACATCTCCCCTAAGGTAAAAATTTCTCCTAAATACCATTTCTCCCCCTTTTTATTCAGGAATAGACAAAGATAAAGATGCATAACATAGAACAACTTCTCCCCCTAAATGTAACACATGTAAAGATAATGTAAAACAAGCAATATCATGCAATGATGTGATGTGATATGCAACGACAAATAAACTCATTAACATAAGTTCAAATAATCCAAATAATGAAACATATGATACCAATTTTGATGTAGAAATTGAAGCATAAGATACCAATGTAAACTAGCAACAAAAGATACCAATATGATCATAAATTATGCCAATTTGAAAAAGATAAAGCATATAGAAAACATGGATTAAATGCAAACGCAAAGACTCAAAAACGAAAATATAACCCGTATATATACACACATATATTACGACACATATACCAATGGTGCACAAAAATATATAGGTATAAGCACCACAAAAGACACAAATATATAAGCGTTCCACACTCATATGACATCAATGTGTTTATAAAAAATGTGGAGCATAGTGAAGGGGCGTAAACTAGGAACAAAAGAAATATGACCCAATCACTCAAAATATGTCTAAGGAGTTCTATTTGACCGTATTAACTTATCAAACTTCGATTTAGCCTGAAGTGACAAATAAAGAACTCATAATGGACAAACATACATAATGTACACTAGCCTAGAAAATATTGATGATTCTTGGATCAATAGCGTCAAAAAAATTAAACTTAACTAGGACTCATTGTGCAAACCCATTGATCTTCAACTTAACACCCTCAAAATTATAGTTATTAATTTTTTTTTCTCATTTTGAAAATATCACATTTTTTAAAGCATCAATTTTAAAACATTGGCCTTGGAAAATTTTCTTTTCTATTGCCTATCTTTTCTTTTAGGCTCTTGACAACAGTGACCTTTCACGTAAAGGAGATTTTTCCTTTCGTAGCCCTTCTCCACTGCACCCTCATATTTATCAAACAAAATAAACTTTCGGGCAGTGGTTCTTACATGCACAAATCCCCCACAGTCAGATAGATATGTATATGACAAGATTGATAGGTGAACACCTCACTTAGCTCATGCAAAGTGTGTGAGGAGGCATATGCAAAGTGAATCCATTAACCAAATCAAAGTCGAACAACTCCATGCAAGCATAATTAAGAAAAATCCTAAGCACTGTACAACATAATAAAATATCTTAGCCACATGAATACATGGAACTAATGAGATTCAAACACACCGAAGTGCCCCAAAAAATGTGTAAAACCAAATTACATTAAATAAACCAAAAATCTTTTTAAGTTTTTAAACATTTTTCAAAAACGATACCAATTTCAAAAATAACTCAAAAGACAAACAAAATATTTTTGTGTTTTTCTCAAATAAGACCCAATAAAAAGGAAAATCAAAATATAAAAGACTCAAACATCATACAACTAGCAATAGCATATAACATGAAGCATAAAAGCTAGTATATGAAAATATACAAACACAATCAATTATAGGATATAACATGAGAAGAATCATTTCCAAGCATGCAAAAATCAACAGTCTAACATTCAATGTCTCCAAAACTGATTTTCTAACCAAAATAGATGAATACTTAATGCCTCGGGTTTTGGGAACCATCGTGACACTAAATCTAAACTTCCTAGGACCTATTCTAAGATCATAACAAAAATCCCTAAAGTGACCTTTTCTGCCACAATGCAAGCATGTGTAAACACAGAGAATATTACCCTTGGGTTGATATTTTCTAACGTCCTAGGCAACAATTGAGACTCTTAAGCACATGGCCTTGGCTTTAGATGCGAAAGCATTTGAATTATCGAAGCCAATACCAATGCGAATTGAGTCTCTTAATTTGTCTTCTAACTTCAAAATCCTAGACTCAAGCAGAAACTTAGACTCTTCAACCTTTAATGACTCCTTCTTCATATTTTCAACAATTCCTAGAAGGTTATCTCGTCCCCCCTCAATGCAAGCAAACTTATCCCTAAGATTATTCTCACGTGCCTTTAAATCAGCAAATAATTTATTGTTATATTCTCCGTCACGTTCTTTTACCCTAGAAACTTTAGAGTCATTTAACTCACTTTCTAAACATGGATTGTAGCCTCACTTTCTTTCCTGGACACTTCTAAAATTTAAAAATCACGTTTCATGTCCCGAGCTTTTCGTAAAGAATGTCTCATTGAGTTTGAATGTTTCGCAAAAAATCATTATCATCTTTTATACATGAATTATATTTTTCAAGAAATTTTATCATTTTTGCACGTTTCAAATTCAACGTATTTAACCTATCAATGCACTTATAAAGCTCATTAAACTCCTACTGAATATCAAAATAAAACTCATCACTCAAGACTTTGGTTGACTTAACACTTTGATGACCCATCGAGAGAAACAAATAAACAACAAGAGAGAGACAAACAAACAACCCTAAAATAACACAAAACTATGGATCAACACGATAACTTAGTGTACCCGCTTTGATACCAATTTGAAAATGCTATAGTGCCCCAGGGCTTATATATGGATTATTAACACGATAACTTAGTGTACCCGCTCTGATACCAATTTGAAAATGCTATAGTGCCTTAGGGTTTATATGAGGATTATCAAACGATCACTAATTTTTAAATTCTGCAATTTTATCTTTGTACCAATTAAACCACAGTGTTGTCTAAACAATTAACAATTTTAGTCTTGACCTAAGCATGCATATAGGTGATAGAAGCAATAATAAAATATCAAACCATAACACGATGATGTACGATAAAACCCCATAATGCGAAAAACCTCGGACAACCCATCCACACAAGTCCACTACGATATTAGGGGTGACAATTTTAGGAACGAAACGATAACACAATACAAAATGAAGTGAAATTGGCATAAAATTGACACGGTCTTTCGTGTTTGGGTCGTGCTTAGGTCTGGGTTTTTAGATCCGTCACCAGGTCGTGCTGTGTTCATGTTTAATTTTTGCCATGAAATTGACCTGATAAGGACACGATAGTGACCCAATTAAGGACACAATAGTAACCCTATGTAGACCCACTATCAAACCCATTTAGACCCATTATCCACCCATTATTTGGACCCATTATCCACCCATTATTTCTTTAATTTCTCACTAACTGGTCTAATCGTGTCCAATCATTTTATGTCGGGTTGGGTCTAATTGTGTCAAATCGAACTGTATTTACTTATCCTATTATCGTGTTGTGACGTGTTTTTAACGTGTTATGTTTGGGTTAATAAAAAAACACGTTATCGTGTTGTGTCGGGTTCGGGTTCCCTGGATTTTTATCGTGTTATGTCGGGCCGTGTGAAAACACGACCCGCTGACCCATTTTTCCAGCCCTATACGATATAGGTACCTTTACAAGAATAACTTAGACTTATGCACATATTCGATGCCTTCAAGCCTTTTTGTTCTTCCTTGTAACCTTCTTTATAGCCACTATTAGACGCCTTCCAATAGCCACACAACACAAGCGCTTACCATGTCTCGGTATCTCATCGATATTACTTGTCTCGTGACCACTCCAATCATCGTACATCATAAACACGATCTCCACCTTTTGAAGAACTCTTAAAAGGTAGATAAAACAACCTTGGTGCAACACACAGGAGATCTCAAACCGACATATGTATATGAAACTGGGATCTCAAAAGGATGGGTGTAAATTGGGCTTTGGGAGGCTTTAGATTTGACTTCTAAAAATCATTTTTGCAAAGACCCTTAATAAAAACTGATTCGAACCCTAAGTATTTATTAAAAACATGAACTTTGAGGTGACACATTTTTCGAGAAATCTCATTCGAACAAAATATATAGGGTCATTTGAATGAAGTCTATATTCTTGTCTGAATGAAATTACAACTCGTTCTAATGAACATGTAGAACTTGTTTGAACTGACTTCGAATGATCTTCGAAAGAAAATATTGTGTGAAGTAAAACAAACTCATTTGAACCTCGTTCGAATGAAAACATGATTCTCGTTTGAACCAATAAATAAACTCATTTAAAAAGGCATAAAATCTCATTTGAACGACTTAAAACAAAGAAAGATTTTTTATTTGAATTTTTTTTTTTACGAAAAATGAATCAAAACATTTTGTAAAAAATAAACACCCAAAACAAATATCCAGGGATCAAACATAAACACGTATTCATACCTCATTGAGGTTCCATGGACGTTGAAGTCGAAACTTGACACGAAACCCGATGTGTACTTGATGTCACCTTAACTTAGCCACTACGGTTTTCTATCACACATCATAGGCTTGAAAGACAAACAACTCAAATCCTAGCCTATAACTCAAACAACTTTGTCCAAATGGAATTAAGCTAATATACATACAAATTGACTCGATCGAAAATTTATCCTTATAGATTATTACTCTTCAAAGATGTACACTCAACTAAACCAGAAAGCTATAGTGATACATAATCTAATTAAACACTTAAGTTGATCAAGTTTAAATATAAAATCATACAAGATATTAAAACAATATAATACCATTCTTAGCATGGAGAGGTAAAACGAAACAGTAGACAAGTAATATGGAAGCGATATGAAAATCCTCAACATAAACTCATAATAGAATGTCCATAGTCCATAAAAGATATACAATCATGTCTCAACAATAATACTTCAATCTAATCCCAAAAGAGCAACTGAATAATACAAGCCAACTAATTCTGAACAAATAAACTAAAACATCTAAAAATAAACTAAACTGAAAAGTAAAATGATAACTTGATAAGGTAGAGGCCCACAATGTCTCTAGAACTGATATCCCGAGTAAGAGATATGAATAACACATGCCGACTTGAAGGCGAAAGCTAAGTGGGAGGTCCATCCCCGACACCCGAGGTCCACGAAAAAGATGGATCAAAACCCTAGTAAGTAACTTAGCTACGAAACTCAAAGCATTTATATGAGTAGATGATAAAATCACAGTTTATATAATCCAAATGAACGACCCTTCCCATGAAGCGTAGACTCACCATGTAATAGAGTTATCTCAATTCGTGCTATTAATTAATTATTCTCATTAATTAGTCAACATGTAATCGACATACGCCCCTTCCTCTTGGCCATCTCATAAACATGCAGTACACCAAATTAAAATCTCACAATGTATTAGATTATCTAAATTCCTTTCATTTATTAATTATTCTAATTAATTAAACAACATATAATCGACATGTGCCCCTTCCTCTTGTCCACCTCATAAACAAGAATTATGCCAAATTAAATTGTCACAATGTATTAGAATTATCTCAATACATTTCATTTACTAATTGTTCTAATTAATTAAACAACACGTAACCAACATTCACCCATTCCTCTCGGCCATCTTAAAAATATGCGGCACGCCAAATTTAAACAATCAGATAAACCGCGGTCGCCCGTTATGCAGTGCCAAAATAACACATCCCCTTATTTCATAAACATCACATTTTGTGCCGTGATGCCACCTAGTATTTTCATGGTCGGGAATTCATATATCACAACATCGGGGTGTCCCTCCATGGTGCCCACCCATTCATTTTCATTTAATCATCACGTTCCACACATCACATGGTCGGGAATTCACAATCATAACATCGGCGTGTCCCTCCACGGTGCCCACCCATTCACTTCCATTTCACATGTTCTTATAATAATGACATTTTAATACCTCTTTATTCACTCAAAGAAATTTACTCAAACCCCAATTACCCCACCCTTGGGTCATATCATTTAGAATCATTATACATTCTAATCCATTTCATAAGGAGTTAAGGGATTAGTGTCAATGCATATAACCTTTCGTAAAGTAAAACATAGTTTGACTTTTAGGTTTTGAATCGTCATTACTATCCTTCTCTAAACCCCGTGCGTGGAACGTCTCACCGAAGTGAAATCTAAACAACGACCCCACGATAATATTATGTTTAAATAAGGTAATTGTTAAAACAAATTAATCATGGTTTATTATGGGAAAGTAAAATAAGGATTAAATATCTAAGGATGAATTTCTCTGACTAATCCAACACTATTATTCAACAACCAAGCCAATAACAAGTAATTTCCCATAGTCCTTCTATCATGTACATGTCAAAACAAATATCAACGCTAATAGGATCTCAAGTAGAGCTCGTACGGTGTTCATGCATAATTGGGACATGTAATTATTTTACAAGAGTGCATTACGTCATGCGGGGTTCCATCAATATATTTCAAGTGTCCCAAATCATTTATAATTTTATTACTTAAGTTCACATAGCATAAATAAAGTTTGCACGACAAATATCATCTAATAAGACAAGTGTGTCAAAAGTAGTACTTCTAATACACAAGGTATAACCCTACTAAGCATGCATAATTTCTAGGATTGAATAATTCTAAATTTAACTCCGCATCATATAATACCAAATCTCAATCGCCAAATTCTACCAACGGGTTCAAGGCTTAAATATCAATTCTCATATTCTGGGCCTATAATTATTTTTTCACAAAGAATAATGTTCAACAAATAATATCGAATATTTTAGAACTATTTAAATTCACACAATCAGGTTGTAATTAGAAATACACAAAACCCTAGGGGTTACTTCTTAATTTTTAGCATAAAAAATAATTTAGGTGAAATTTACCAATTATGCACATAAAAGGAGGAGAGTAGAAAGTTATTTGCCTCATACGCAGATCCTAAGAATTTCATTACTCATTGGTGGAGAAGGACCTCCTTGAAAATCCTCAAAAATGGTCCTTAACAAATAATAGCCTCAAGTCCCTCACTTTTTTCAAAGTTAAAACCCCCTTTTAAATATATAAACACTAGGGTTTGGTTTGTAATTAGGATAAAGTTTAGGTGAAATGATGGAGATTAATCCATAAGGTGGTTAGGGGAAATAATGGGAAATGAGAGTGTTTGTATTGATAAATGAGAACAGGGAAGGCCCCTTATTTTATTAGACTCGTGCTGGAATTCTTTATACCAACCCCCAAATAATTGGTTTGTCAATTCCACCGAAACTAATCACCACCATTATTACGTCTCCTATATACGTGAGCACCAAAACCAATCACTACTTTACTTTTATTTTTGTTTTGTTTTGTTTCTAAATACCTATGCACCGGCAATGGGGAAGCCTACTACCCCTATTTATCTTGTATATTGTCGACGATTTGAGAGAGAAAGAAAAAGAGGAGCACCGAATCTCCCAGCCAATCTAAGCCAACTATTTATTTATGAAAAAATCTATTAGCACCGAGAGAATTTGTACAGAGATGTACAGAATGAGGTGGATAACGAGAACAAAAAAGAGTAAGGGAGAGTTAATGGAATATTTTATTGAGATTTGTCCAACTATTTTTTTTAATAAAAACTAAAAATTAATATTTTCAATAAAAATATTTTTTTAACTGTTTTTAAAAAGGGTCAATTATTGAATAGTTCCTACTATAAATATATATTTTTTAAAAGGGACACATATTTTTTGTTTAACCCATTTAGTCCCTCAAACACTCAATATTATCTTATTTTTAGAGGTCTGCGCCAGCACCAATCCCTCTCCAAAATATGTGGCAAATGATTTTTTGAAGCAAAATAAAAAAGCTTGAACTAAATAAGTATTAAAAAATGTTCGAGGGACTATTTGGTATATGTCCATTTTAAAAAAATATATTTTTAACTTTTTATAGTTGTTTTAAAAAACAAAAAAAACATTTCACTATTTTTTTAAAAATTATTTTCAATAAAAGTCATTTTATTAAATGACATGGGTCCGCGTCAGCGGCACTAACCAATCGCGATGATGATGTGGGTTCGCGTCAGCGTCACTAATCAAAAGTGATAATGATGTGAGTCTGCGTCAACGACAATAACCAATCGCGATGATGATGTGGGTCCGCGCCAGCGGCACTAATCAAATGAGATGATGATGTGGGTCCGGGCTAGCGACACTAACCGATCACGATGATGATGTGGGTCCGCGCCAGCGGCACTAACCAATCGCGATGATGGTGTGGCTTCGCGCCAGTTTTTAAAAAATAGTTTTTTATATTTTTAATAAAAAAATGCAATTTTTTTTTAAAATGTAATCTTTCTTATGTTTTTTACTTTGTATAAATGTTTTAAAAAAAATAGTTTAAATGATGTGGATCTGCGCCAGTATTTAAAAAATAATTTTCATACGTTTAAAAACTGTTTTTTTAAGGGACATATACCAAATAGTCCCTCGAATATTTTTTAATACTCATTTAGTCCAAACTTTTTTATTTTGCTTCAAAAAGTCCTTTGCCACATATTTTGGAGAGGGAGTGCCGCTGGCGAGGACCTCTAAAAATAAGAGAATATTGAGTGCTTGAGGGATTAAATGGGTTAAACTAAAAATATGTATCCTTTTTAAAAAATATATATTTATAGTAGAGACTATTCAATAACACAATAATACAAAATAGTACACTCATAATACACATTAGTATATGGATATTGGATTGAACAAATTGAATTTCAATGTGCGTGTACTTTTTGAATTTTTTGCGTTTACTTTCAACAAAATAAACGCAAAAAATGAAAAAGTACACGCAATAAAATTGATTATTAGCTAATAACATATCATTCAAATGCAGCTGGTCATTGGACAAAAAACACTCCTAAATATTAACAAAATAATAATACTTCTTAAAAACTCATGGAATATCATTCAAATGCCACGGGCGCGGACCAAAATAACATAGGATTGATTAAATATGGATTTGAAATAAATATTTTATAGAGTATACGTATAAAACATAAAGTACGCGCATAATGAATTGAGAAATTCAATTTCAATGTGCGTGTACTCTGTGTATTTTGCGTGTACTTTTTGATAGTACACGCAAAATACACAGAGTACACGCAACACAGGGCTTGTACATATACATATTCTATAGAGTACACGTATAAAACATAAAAGTACACGCATGATGAATTGAGAAATTCAATTTCAATGTGTGTGTACTCTGTGTATTTTGCGTGTACTTTTTGATAGTACATGCAAAATACACAGAGTACACACAACACAGGGCTTGTACATGTACATATTCCAATCATGTATATATTCTTAGTCCTTGATAAATCCTTGATAAATGATGTATACTGGAGGAAAAGTACAATGATGAAATACATATATCTAACATGCAAAAAGTGTGTTTTGCAAATAAAATGAGTGAAACAAATATATGATGAAATACATAACATGAAAAAGAAGAATGTGATTTCATCAGTCCATGTGTCTACAAATTTATACATATGAGAACACAAAATACACAAGGACAAAAAGGTGATAAGAGAATGTATACATACTTGTTAGTGCTGTTTGGAAGAATTTGATTTAGAATGTAAAATGTAGAACTTCAACGATTAGGGTTTGATCGAAGAGAGCTAACGTTTTGATCGAAGAGAGTTAGGATTTTGATCGAACAGAGTTTTTAGAGCTTCGATCAGGAGTATTTATATGTTGTTGTTGACCAAAATTTGATTGAGAAATAGATTCGTTTTGGGGTTTTAATCGAAGAGATGGTACGATTAAGGTTTTGATTCAAGAGAGAATACAGTGTTTTTGGCGCTTCGATTTCTGAATAGTGCGTGTTTGTTTTAATTTCAGGTATTTATATGTTGGACCTAATCGTTTAAAATTTGTTGAGCCTGATTTTTTTGTCCAATATTGTTAGTTCAAGGACTAGACCGTTAAAGCCCCTTTTTTATACCGCCCCCACATAATTGGCTTGTCAATTCCACCAAAACCAATCAACACCATGACTACTTGTCCCATACACATGCGCAACACTCTCCCTTCCCTTCCAAGCCTTGTGCCGCCAAACTCCCTTCCTTATTTTTTTTATTGTTTTGTTTAATAGCTGTGCACCGGCAATGGGGAAGCCTACTTCCCATATTTTATCCGAAAAATTCTATTTGCACTGATAGAATTTGTACAGAATTTGTACAGAGTGAGGTGGATCACTAAAAGACAAAAGAGAAAGGGAGAGTTAATGCATTATTTTATTGAGATTTGTCCAGTGTTTTTTTTAATAAAAACTAAAAAATTGTATTTTCAATAAAAACATTTTTTAAACTGTTTTAAAAAAATATATTTTTAACTTTTTATAGTTGTTTTAAAAAACAAAAAAAACATTTCACTATTTTTTTTAAAATTATTTTTAATAAAAGTCATTTTATTAAATGATGTGAGTCCGCGTCAGCGGCACTAACCAATCGCGATGATGATGTGGATCCGCGTCAGCGTCACTAATCAAACGCGATAATGATGTGAGTTCGCGCCAGCGGCACTAACCAATCGCGATGATGATGTGGGTCCGCGCCAGCGTCACTAATCAAACGCGATAATGATGTGAGTCCGCGCCAGCGGCACTAACCAATCGCGATGATGATGTGGGTCCGCGCCAACGGTACTAATCAAACGCGACGATGATGTGGGTTCGCGCTAGCGACACCAAACAATTGCGATGATAATGTGGGTCCGCGCCAGCGGCACTAACTAATCCCGATGATGGTGCGGCTTCGCGCCAGTTTTTAAAAAATACTTTTTCATATTTTTAATAAAAAATGCAATTTTTTTTAAAATGTAATTTTTCTTATGTTTTTTACTTTGTATAAATCTTTTAAAAAAAACACTACACTATTTTTTAAAAAAATGACTTTTATTGAAAATTTGTATTTTCAATAAAAGTCATTTTAAAAAACATAGTTTAAATGATGTGGGTCCGCGCCAGCATTTAAAAAATATTTTTTCATACTTTTATTAAAAATTATTATTTTTTAACTGTTTTTATTTAAAATGCAAATATTTTGCTTACAAATTTTACTTTTGATTTTTTGTTTAAATGGCACTTGGCCAATTCATGCTTATTATGTACAAATTCTGTACATATTTCCTCTGTACAAATAGAAACACTCTATTTTATCCTGTACAACACCGACTATTTGGGGGACAAATGAAAAGAGGAGCACCGAATCTCCCAGTTGCCTGTATTCCTGAAACCCGTGGCAACCAATCTAAGCATATTATTTATTTGTTGTCTCCTCCTAAAAATAAATAGGTCACCACAACACATCCAATAGAGGGAATGAGACTAATGCACAAGGTGCAGACTTCCCAAAAGAAAACCTACAGGTCATTAAATACCACCGGCCCACTATAAATCAATACACCACGCTAGAGTTAATTATTTTATGCCAAATAGATACCCAAGCTCATTAAAGCCAATGCCTTTTCTTAAACCAAATAACTACACAAGCCCAACAAATAAATTCATTGACCACAAACGTATTAAACTCACAAACCCATTAAATTAATCACATCAATTAGGGCCACTCAAACACAATTAATAATTAGATTTGATCAATTTTATTAATTAACTAAGCCGAATATCATAATATTTGTAATTTTACTTCCATTAATTTCATACGCTCATCACATGAGTTTGTTTTATCAAAATGGCGCCCAGATAAATTTGATTTCTCCAAAATAAATTCGGCCCCCTTTCTAATTAATTAAGTTGTCAAAAATTAACGGTGTATTACAACTACTACGTTCCTCTATAGACAAATAGGTAAAATGTTGTCCCGTTCCCTAGAAAATTCTTCAAAATAGTAGAGCCCTAGAAAATGAAAAATGAGAATTCAATTACAAAAAATGTAAATTTTCATTTCATATTATTGTTTGTTGCTTGTAACTCACCGATTGTTTACCCCCAATTACCCACCATGTTCCCAAGACCAACTAATAGAAAAATCCAATTTTGGGAGCACGAAAGTTATTCGTAGCAAAATTTTAAGTCCATATACAAAAGGCCATAGTTTTAACAGTAATAATGCATTCTAAACCTTTATATGATCTCGTTTGCCAAAACGTAAAACATGAAACTTGTTTGTTTACATGTGAGTACTCACGGCCACGATTTTTAGAAATTTATAATATGATTACAAAGCAAATCCCAATATCAACGCTGGAATTTAAACGAAATGCACAATTATGCTAGATTATCAAACTTTGTACCAACTCAACAATTTAATCACGTCATGATACATAAACACCCCTATGTCCACCTCATACCCTAGTAAATTTTCCAGATCTCCCTTAATACGTCATGGTGGTATCCTACTTAGTACCGCGAATAGCTACGATGTATGAGTCAAAATAAATTAAAATGCATAACATTAATGTCATATTTTTAACAGAGAAATAATATTAACATAGGAAAATTCTATCCCAATAACAAATCCGCAAGACCCACAAGTTAGTTTCTCTATAGAACATAGGCGGAAGGAGGCATGGTTGTGGCTTGCCCATTTTAAGCTCACTTTCTCATAGTGATGTTACATTGGATAAAAGCCCGTTCATACTCTTTTATGCTCTCTATAGACATTCATGCTCATATTCCTATGGGAATGTTTTTATATGTCCCCTTTGCTCCTTATACACACGTGCACTTTTATTTGTTTACACTCATGTACACTTCATACACACCATCACCACTTAGTTATACATTTTTTTGCACACACTCTAACTAGAACTCACATGCATAGGAGAAAGAAATAATACATTATTTTGACCCATAAGAGATTGAAAGGGAGGAAGGGTGCCTAACAACTTATTTCTTTGTAACTTAGTCCCTGAACCCATTTCTCGTTGGTTTTGTATTGATCACGTGCTTTATATCCCTTTTGTGGTTGTTCATTTCCTTTTATCTTTTTTTGAAAAATAGATCGAAGGCACTGAATTATATATTACATACATCACTCGCCTACATCAGCCAAATATACATTTCTTCCTCACCCTTAGGGATGAAATCACTTACTTATGGACGCATATCATCACCGTACGCACGCAATCTTCCCTTGAGTAGGCGCACCACCACAAAGGGTGAACCATTGATGGGGTAGGATGGCCATAGTGGCAAATTTGGTGGGGACATTGATGACTATAATCTATTTTTTATATGGGTTTTATTATATATATATATATATATATATATATATTATGCTATTTGTACATACATATCTTTCTACATGTTTCAGGTTTATACAATATATTCACATGCTATCTACATACATGTTTTATCACATACTATCTCTTATCACATGTTAACGATGCCATATATATCATATCATGCATATTCATCTCTTATCACATGTTACTTGTACATATGTGTCTTTAAACATTATTTATGCTTGTACATATATCCCTTACATTCATTTTAAATAAGACTTTACATATAACACTAACAAGACTCATAAATTTTCACATTACGTTCACGTGCATCTCAGGATTACCCTACTTCTTTTATACTCCCATACTGAAAGGTCGCTCCGTGATGGGTTATCGTCTCTGATGGGAATGGTGGACCAAAGTGATATTCATCCACAATACATTTTCCTTGTACTCTCGACGTGTATTAAACTATTACCCTTCTTCGTGCCTTATTATCAAACTCATGATGAGGGATATATCATAGGAACTCCTTCACGTACGTCTAGTATATCAAATTTGTTCTCGCACATATAGTCACCACCAGAGATATGGTGAGGTCATTCGTGTACACTTGGGTATATCAAATGACTTCCACATGTACTGATGAATGATGGTCCTTTCAAGCAAGATCTATATTGTAGGGCCATGCCAAATGGGATAAGATTTTAGGGTTTTATTTATAAAACCATTTATGGCATTTATTTACTAATAAAATTTGTCAAGTTCATTTTGAAATGAGGATTATGTTTATGAGAATGCATTATATTTATTCTAAATATATAGTATGTATGTAGATCAATTCAATTTAATAGGAATTCTAGTGAGTTGGGTTCGACCTGATCCTAAAAGATCCAAATTTCGGTTCTAGTTCAATTCAACAACTCACAGCCTAGATAGGGAGTTGATATCCTATTATTAAAGTTACGAGTACGATCTTAGTAGTTTTCCTTGACTACGGGAACTTGTCTAGTGGTTCGAAAACTTATTGACGGTTCAAAGAGGATTATACTGGTACATCGAGAATGTATTAAATGAGACAAGGATGAAATTCAAGTCTAGGTGCTAACTAGATTAGACTTGCTCAATCTCACAATATTTGCAAAGGGTGCATATATTCTTAATCCTGAGAATTATGATGATTGGAATGTGCACCGAATTATTGCTTTGATTGTTATGGGTTCGATTCAATTTATTGGGTCTAAATATGCAAAAGTTGGGCAACCGTTTTGTGGACATATCTGAGATCATACTCAGGAGGAATCCACATCTGGGATATAACTTGGATTGTGATACCCCATCGATAAACTTATAAGTTTTGATTGTACCACTGAACCTGATCAATTGATTATTTAACCCGATGGATTATCAAATAAGTTGAGTTTGAGATCAAGGATAAATAAGATGTTGATGGAAATTAATTAGCGACAACTTGAATTTTACCAAGCGGGTATTGTATGCTTTAGGTGGAAAATCATATTATGTTCCATTGAACTTTGCATACAAGACCTCATTATTAGAGTAATTCCGAGATAATTAAATTGGAGTGCAATTATAATTATTTAATGAAATTAATTACAATTAAACTGAAACTAATATATATTACACTAAGTAATATGGGATTTTCATAATCCTATTTGGAAGTCAATTTAATTATTATTCTTCGGTCCCTTGTATCCTTTACCCAAATATCAGGCCTAAAATTTCTATAAACCCTATTGGCCTAAGCCCACTTCAAGTAGTACATATATGGGTCTAAGGAAGGAGTTTAAGCTACATAATCACATTCAAGGGTTAGGGAGTGAGATATGAAAACACTATTCATATTTTTATGAAGGTATGATGATAAAGAAAGAATTTTCTCTCATCAATCGTCAAGTTTTCATTTTTGTGAGTGCACACACAAAGCTTATTTTGGATAATCATATACTAGAAGATTCGAAGCAATGATGACATTCAAGAAAGGATTTAGAGGTTGAATAAAACCACCTTCTTCGTCTTCTACATTAAACATTTCTCCTCATTCAGATCACTTATACTCAACTCAACTCAATAAAGCCTCGTTCGGATCACTTATAAGATCCTCAAATCTATCGTGATTCAAACCCTCGGTGTATGGCCTAGACCTAGTTTTTTTTCTTTCTAAGGCATGATCAATCAAAGTTCTAAGGGAAGGAATTTTTTATTGTATCTGTAATGCTCCGACCCGAATTTATGGGTTACATGTAGTCAATTCGATCCGACCCGAGCATTCGGTGTGAAGTGCAACGAAACATCCTATATAATGTTGCTAGTTCAGTTTTATTTTAATTAACATTTCACTTGTTTATCTTGTGATTCTAATTTCAATTTTAAACTACGTGAAGGACCCGTGGGAAGCATCCCCAGGTTCAAGCATATAGAGCTACTAACGTAAAATTAAATAGAATACTTACTTGTATAATGCTCTCAAAATACGAACCCGCACATAACCTGTCGTAACAAAGACGACGATGTGAGCCAATGCTCAGTGGGAATATACATATGTAGTAAAGAAACGAACGATGAAAAAAAGACTCTACGCATTTTACTTACATGCACATGTAACTACCTTGTATATATATATACTAGGGCATGCCTGTGCCTGAAGGCACGCTAATAATTTTGAAAAGCATAAAGTCGTGCCTTGGTGCGACGAAAAGTGCCCTCGCTAAAGCTACGACTAATCTTGGGATCGAAAACGTTAATAAAACAATCACATAAACCTTATGAAATAGTAATTTGCAGACCTTTCATATAGTTAACAAATAGGCCATCTTTGATAATTTAGCAGCTCAGAAATAAATGGTTACTCGTAACCAAAAAGCTACAAAAAGTTGTGTCGTCCTCAACATTTTGATGTTAATTTAGACAAACATGTAATATTAATAAAGGACAAATATAAGGTTTTTCGTATTGTAACGTAACAAAGGAATTATCCCAAATATATGTGCTATTCACTATCCCGACTTAAAGTACTAATTGAGTCGCTACAACACATCACCTAAATCCCATGTCAGTGTAAAGGTTGTGAGATTATTTTGGTGTATTTGTGTTCTCCACGCATCAATGCAATGCATTTTTAACACGAACCATGTGTTACATTGATAGCGCAAGGAGTCAGTAAAGAACTCATATCACCTACAGATAGTTGCATACAACTGCTTAAAGCATGTCTTGTTTTCACTCACCCCAACCCTCCATGTACACAATATTAGGCACGTAAACAACTGCTTAAAGTATGCCCGTGCCTGAAGGCACGCAAATAATTTTCTATAATATAATTATGGAAAGTCATGAAATTGTTACAATATAAATAAGCATAAACAACTCAAAAAAATTTGGAAAAATTTTATTTGTAGGACTATCCACACTATTTAATAAATAGAAATACTACAACAACAGTATCAACAGTCCATCCACGACCTCGAATTAACAATATTATCAATCTAACAATAATAAACAAATTAAGGTATTTTTATAAAAATTGCATAAAATTTTCTATATTTATAAGAGTATCCACTTGTTTAAGTATAAAACAATATTACAAAAATCATACAAATAATCCATTATGGACCATAGAAACTCATATAAACTACATAATAAACCCCTAATATAAGTAAATCGCAAACCGTTATTCGTTGTTTTAATATAATGGTTGTTAATTACAAAACCTCGTTGGGATTATCATCCAGTTGTAAGTTAGAAGTAATACTTCCATTTCTTCATATTGATCTGTAAGACCTGCACTTTAAAGAAAATAAACAAAAACTTAGGATGTATAAAAACAATTTTCAACATCGTGTGAAAAAATAAGAGTTTTGAAGTCATTACAATTAATAAAGCGGGCGATGTAAATGAAAAAAATCTTGTAACAGAACTTATTATTTCCGGTTATACTACATAAGATCACATTCTCAATGAAAGACATGACCTGTTTGCAAAAGAAAATGATGCGTTATACAAATAGACATGCATATTGCTTATAAATTGCATCACTTTAGTTATCTAGTATAATGGTTACATTCTAAATGAAAATACTATGAAATTTTAAGGATAAAAGCATATAGTGATGAATTATTACCCCAACATGCATAAATTAAGTTGAACATCACATGAAAAATTAAATTGTTAACATTCAAGTCAATTTGAACCCTTAAATAGATGTAACAACCCAGGTTTTTGAGCGACTGTTTTATACTATTTTGCCTGATGGGCTAATTTTATAAAATAGGAAAAGTTGGAGTAAATATTATTTCCCGTGAGACTTAGGGATAATATTTACTATGTTTTGTCTATTTACCGTTATGAGAAGGTAAATAGCATTATATTGTGATATTTTGCGTCGTTATATGTACAACGACGGTTATGACCTATATATAAAATTGGGTAAAAATAATGAAATGAAATGAAATTAGAACACAAAAATAGTTCACACTTTCCCGAATGCCAAAATAGGGGGTGCGATTGTTTTTAGAATAGTAGAGATAGTCGAAATAAGTGCCACGTTGTTTTTTGGGTTTCGGGCACTTTTACGCGTTATGGCTCTATTAGTGGTTACGAGTCATTTTGGTGGTGTATTAGCAATTAAAAGTGGGGATTTATGTTTTGAGACCCATATAAGTCCTCCACCCCCTTTCTTTTTCTTCATTTTTGTGAGAGAAGCCAAAGGAGAGAGAGAGAGAGAGAGAGAAGAGAGAGAGTTGGGAGAAATGGAGAGAAAGAGAGAAAATGAAGATTTTGGGCCGGATTTCGTCGCTACCAGAGGTGATCCGAGACTACGAACCTCGAGGCAAGTTTCTTACTTGCTAGATATTGATTTAATGTGATAAATTTGCATGTATAGTTAATTTTGGAGGTTTAAACCATAAATGGGTTTTTGGTTGATTTTGGCGTTTAATCCTTAAATCTTGTAGATTGTGTGGTTTAAGGTTATTATTTGGGTTTCTTTTGGTGTATAATTGTTGGGGTAATGTTGTTGGTGGAGGGGAATGAAGAAAGTATAGGATTATAGGTTTTAGGGTTCAATTTTGGCTTTGAAGAAGAAGGTTTTTTCATGGATCTGATAGGCGCGGTCGACCGCGGTCTCAGGACCGGTCGACCGGTGATGCCAAAACTACCTTATTGATTTTGTTGATAGACCAAACCTGAAAAGGCGGTCGACCGCGGTCCCTTGACCGGTCGACCGGTCCCCTATTTTTCACCTTTAATTTTCCTTAGTTTTCTTTTGCCTCTTTATTTTAAGATAGGAACTTAGGAACCTTCCTTTGGGAAGTAATAGGGAGTCCTAGAGGGTTGTATTGGGTAGACTAATGTCCTAGGTTAAGAGTGGATATTTGGGCTTAACCGAGGGCTAGTTTGTATAGGTTAATGTCCGATTGATATAGGAGGTTAACCTAAAGATAAATTGGAAGTTAAAATATTAATGTTGAGCTTTTGGGAGACACTCCATTTTGGAGACTCACTTTGAGGGTTTACGAAATAATAGGAACTCTTGGAGGCTATTTTGAGGTCAGTGGCACTTTGGGTCTAAGGTCATTAATAAAATATGACTTAATAAGAATGAAATGCACATTCTAAAACTTGGTGCTTAATGGCTAAATGGATGATTTTTGGAAATGTAAAATATGAAGTTTTCAAAATGGAAAAAGTAATGTTTTTCATAAATGTTAATTTATGGATACACACCTCTCTAAATCGCTATCTTAAGGGAATTTGCGCGCGTTGTGGTGATGCCCCCAGACAAATTAACGCAGGGTGGATATAGTCCCTAGGCCATGTGAGCGCTTGTGATTGTATATTTTTCTGCGATGGGTAGGAGATTCCGGGTGTGGTCTTGACTATCCCGCAGGCACATGGCCGCTTCCCGACGTTTCGATAGGATCCCAGGTTGTCTTGATGATAGGCCCTGGAAGATGATAGCCATTTAGGGGCGCGCACAGTGGGGAAACCCGGACGGGCGGTCTTAGAATCGTTATATATATATATATATATATATATATATGATTATAACTATTCTAAATCAAATTGGACTTGATGTATGATGGGTGCCATAAAGAGCACAATGAAATGCCATAAAGAGCATGAGAAAGTGCCATAAAGAGCACGATGAAATGCCATAAAAAGCATATAATGATGATTATATTCCTGATAAGGAAAAGATTTTTACAAAATGTATAATTGAGATAAAATGCCACAAAGAGCATAGAAACTATGATTATATTTCCTGATAAGGAATAGAATTACGAAATGAAATAGTATATGATGAAAGTAATTTGGTAAACATTTGATAAAATGTTGTACCATTTATATGTGTTCCTAAAGAAGAATTAGGAATTGTGCCATTAGATGATGGATGGGTTTTATTTTATATTTTCTTTGTGTAGCTGTAGATGTGACCTCCCACATATATGCACACACATATACATTTATTGATTATTTCGTGCTAAGGATCTAATGGATCTCGACGATCAACCTTGCCTAAGTAGTAGTGTATCGGGGGGGTTCCTTGTTTGAATTTCTCTTTGCGAGACACCCCACGCACGAATAGGGCATAGTGTTGAGAATGGGGAGAAGTTAGCCCTTAGTACTTAGGGTTAACTAGAACATCTCACGATATTACGCTAGGTTGCTACTAGATTGAGAGGTGAGAAATATTACAGTTATCTGCGAGAGAATTACGCACTTAACTGTCATGCATTTTAGTCACATGGTAATCATATCAAATCGGGCCCTGACCCGTATCTATATTTCTTTGTTTCTGCATATTCTTTGCCGTTACAGGTGCTCTACCGCATGGACACTCGTATTTACATTTCCATTCCAGTTGTCATGGAGCTACAGCATATTGCGGATGTTGTAGGTTACTTGTAGTAGACGCTTCTTTCTACTGTACTCTAGTTATGTTCAGTATATTTATTCGGGCGTGTTTTGCCCAAGGTATTTCACTCATTTATTATATTGTAAATATTGAATTGTAATACTCGATGTACTATTTGTATTGGTTTGTTCACCGACAACTTATTCGGTGATTATTTATTATATTGTCATTCTTCATCTATCCATTAATTTTTTATATCCACCGTTTTTGCAAATGGGATTGTCTAAGTATTTTTCTTTTCTTTTCAAAATTTCAAATTTGATAGTTCGTTTTCTAAAATGATTGGTGGTTATCTCATACTATTATTTTAATCGACAGTGATGCTGAGAATAGACCATCTATGATTCTTGTGATTATTAGAGTATTGTGCTGGCCACCTATTATTTTAGTAGGTGGGTTGTCACAATAGGGTCAAAAACTGAGCATTAGGTTCTAGAGTCCTTAGGAATCCGTGCGAATGTTCTACGTCTTCTGCGTTTTTCTCTGTTTGATGTAGAGCCTTAAGATTAAGATCGTTGAATTCTCTTATGAGATTCCGTTCTCCTGCTATGGTACGAGAACCCCGAAGATCTTCTGTGCGTTCGTGTGAGACTTGTAAGTCATCAGATGAAGGGCGTTGAGGAAGGCCGTTGTGATGGCATTATTGGATGGGATTACTAAGAACTGTAGGTTGTGGTCGGGAATAAGGGACGCTTTGGAGGTCTCTTCCTTTGTAGCCTTGTTTTAAATTGCTTCCGTGACTACTAAGTACGGTGAAAATAGTTTTCCCAAGTACCGCTGTCGGTAGAGAGTGGTACTATGCTTGGGATTCCAAGCAATGTCAATTCAAAGTTGAGAGGTCCTTGACAAGGACCACATGTTGAAGTTCGGTTGGATAGAGGAAGTGTAACCTCGTTCGGTGAGAACGTGAGGCCCGAGAGTTTTGGCCTAAGAGATGGGTATAGAAGTGCCCAGGTGTGAGGATTGGAGGAGAACCTTTCACCCATTGGAGTAAGGTTGAAGTGGTAAAAATGGTAGTCGCCTCTCTTTGGTGGGGCATAATGTTTTGCCCATAGAGAGAGCCTTTCAGTGGAAATGATAGGCTCGTGAGTAAGTGTTGCTAACACTTCTAGAGAAGTAGTGTCCATGAGACCCCATTGGTGGACATCCACCCGGGGAAGACTCGTGGAGCTAAGGTCGGGGAGGCTGGTAGAATGTTCTCTTTGCTGAAGAAGTTAAGGGAACTATGCATTCTGATCTTGTCGATTGTAGAGCAAGGGCGAGATTTGGATGCCTAGTTGGGACATTGATGGAAGTAGTTTGGTTCGGATAAGACTAGAATGACGTGTCTTGGAACCATTGGTAGTAGCCAAGGAGGTTGGCTAGTATGTTGGCTACAACATATTGTGGATGTTGTAGGTTACTTGTAGTAGACACTTCTTTCTACTGTACTCTAGTTATGTTCAGTATATTTATTCGGGCGTGTTTTGCCCAAGGTATTGCACTCATTCATTATATTATAAATATTGAATTATAATACTCGATATACTATTTATATTGGTCTGTTCACCGACAGCTTATTCGGTGATTATTTATTATATTGTCATTCTTCATTTATCGATTTTTTTGATATCCACCGTTTTTACAAATGGGATTTTCTAAGTGTTTTTCTTTTCTTTTCAAAATTTCAAATTTGACAGTTCGTTTTCTAAAATGATTGGTGGTTATCTCATACTATTATTTTAATCGACAGTGATGCTGAGAATGGACCATCTATGATTCCTGTGATTATTAGAGTATTGGGCTGGCCACCTATTATTTTAGTAGGCGGGTTGTCACAATAGAGTCGGAAACAATCCCTCATTTAGTTAGCTACACACAGTCGATATGAATCTCATGACTTCGGGATTGTCTGATTCCAAGTTATTGTTCAAAAGTTATAGCCTTTCTCCGAAAAGTGAACAAAACAAAAGAAATTTCGTAAATGCACTGATTAATGATGAACAAAACAAAGAGGCATAAAAAATATTACCATCTATTTCTTTTAAGCATACACAAATCTATCAATACAAAAGTTCAGCATTTGATACAAGAAAATATTATCCATCATCACATCACATCTTCTCAATAGATACGTAATAGACATCTTTTATTACACTCCTATCCACCAGCCCACCGAAACAAAAATGATAACATCATCATATGGAATGCAGATACACTCAATGAGCTTCGTTCGCTGCATCATTAACTCCTAAAATGTTCAAAGTAAGGACCCTTTGCTGATTAATAATGTCCGTTGTAGCAACTTTCATTTCACATGATGCTGGAATAGTGACTACAATGCTGGACGGACTACATATAATGTCCATTGTAGTAACTTTCGATTCACATGATGCTGGAATAGTGACTGCAATGCTAGATGAACTAAAAGAACAATTTGAGGCTACTAAACTGGTTTCGTGCCATTGAATTTTGAAGACCTCAATTGTATAAACTTGTCTTTGGAGCTAGGAAGATGGTGCAACCCCCATATACGCTCTGATATTCCAGGCATCGTTGAAATTATTTGAATTAATTGTCTTAAAATGTTCTCTCTCAAAGACAAATCAGTGTAGAGGAAAAGAAACCATGCCTGGTAAAGATGAAATGACAATGCTAGTAAACATAACCAGCTAGGGGTGTTCGCGGTCCGGTCTAGTTTTGAGGTATTTTTCGGATCAGACCGCATTAATCGGTCCTAAAAAATTATGGACCGAGACCGGACCAAAATAATCGATTATGGTCCTATTCGGTTTTTAGGCGGTCCGGGTTCGGTCTCGGTCCTATTCGGTCCATAAATAACTAAATATGAAAAAAAAACTAATATAAAAAATAACCAGTTTTTCTTTAAAAAAAACAGCACTCACTTTTATAAAATGAATAGTTTTAAAAATGAACATGTATGCGACTTCTCAAATAAAATCCAATTTTAATTAATACCAAATTTTAGTTAAACCCTAAAACATGCATCTAGATGATTTATCAAATAATATATAGCATGCAGGATAAAACAAACAATTTCAGGAAAAATCTCCCAAAGGGGCAAAACCTTTTATTTTTACTATAATATTGTAAGAAACGGTTAAACGGATTACAGTAAAAATATAGTGACACAGAAATACCCGCGGGTGTGGGTTCTGTAGTCGGCGGCTGGAAGTTTCCCTTTTCAGGAGGGCAGCAATGAAGAAGAAGAACGGTATTCTCCACAAGAGTATGAACAGACACACGGATGTGTACTTGGGTTGCAAATGGATTCACAAAGGTTTGGCAAAGTTGTGTGAATCAACACATGAGTCTTGGGACTCAAAAAGGTGAATACTTGAGGTATTTGGACTCTCAAATTCGTCTATCAAAGTCTTGCAAAACAACTCCCCCGAAGTTGGTATTTATTGGGAAACACATGAAGAGTTCCACGTTTTAAAAAATCTAAAATTCTATCCAGCGTACAGGTACCTCGAACCGGTTCGGGTCTCCTGCGAACCGGTTCGCCCTTCGAACCGGTTTGGCCCTCGGTTCGGAAAAAATGCTGGCCTAAGGAACTTAAACACTTAGCATTTTTCCCAAGTCTTTTTCTTGGAAATTTCTCCATTTTCAAAAGGCCATAACTTGTTCACCGTAGTTCAGATTGAGGTGTCATTTCTTCTAGTATCTTCGTTGCAGCAAGCTCTTCAACTTTCCAGTTGATCGGACCTCCGGACGGTGGTTATAAAATTACCAAATTGACCTTGAACTTACATATCATGCCTTATTTCACTATTTTGACTTCTCTCGCGTACCACTTGCATTACGAGCCTAAAATCATGGAACGTGAAGTCGTTGAGGCAGATGTGGGATACTTGATGGAGATGACGAATGCTTGATTCCCTAAATTCGGATTGAGATCATCGTGTGAGATCGTGTAAAGACGTGCCAAATGTAACGGCGTATGACATATACAAATGTAAGTTAACGGACATGAGAAATATGTCCTTACAAATCTCCCCCTATGTCTATGCCGATACATACATAAAAAATCCGAATTATCAAATAACACAATTGCCTATACAAATCTACCCTTCCATGAACCCAAAACTGGAAAGATACAAATGAATAAGTCTTCATCGTTTGATCGTCTTCAAGTCTTCAGGAATCTCAAATCTTTTCTCATCAGGGTGTGTAACGTATGATCATCAATGTAGTACCTACACACATGAGAAAAAGCAAATACCAAGTGACGTATCGAGTTTGAAATGAGATAAACATGGATACCAATTTATGATGAACGCATAAGTCAAATCTAAAGAACTCCCCCAAAATTCAAACTCCCCCATGAAATGATAATTCTTTCTCCCCCTTTTTATGATGTCCCCAAATAGACAAATAAGTAGAATGAATCAAACAAGAAAAATCGGGGTGTCACGGTATACAAATCAAGGCATCAATCAAATGGCAAACGTGCTCTTGCAAGGAGATACTAAAAAAATCTTCACAAACTATTTTTGATTTTTCAAATCTTTTCATACAAAAATAAGATACCAATTTGAAAAATATGATACAAAAAATCACACCATGGTTTTAAACTCGAACAACCAAGTCATGGAAATGGAATATATGGGTGTGAACACATTCGATAGGTAAATCAAATCAATCAATCATATGTGCACGATGCATATGTGTACTCCTAACGAATGAGCATCAAAAGTATCTTTAGGTGTAAACATTTGTTGAATTTAGATGACATCGTCTTAACAAATCAAAGTCAAAGTGATTTCCACACCAATAATGTCCAAACTATTTAGCGCATTTCCAAAAAATTTCAAGGACGTGCAAAGCCGTTTTAATTCTCCATCCAAACTCCCTCATATATATTTTCTTTTAGAGGTGAATAAACTAAATTATCAAACTTTGGAGAATTGGTGCAAAAACCTAAATGGCCCATAATTGGCATGAATATCTTTTTAATGCCTTAAATTTTTTTCGGGCTCTTTTAAACCTTTTTGGACCCCAGATAATAAAATTCCTCCATTTTTAGGTCCAATTTAACGGTGGCTTAGTATTCGCAAAGGCAAAATGAACCTTTCGCAGCCCTTCCCCATTTTTAAACAAAGTACACAAACTCACAAAACGGTTTTTATATGCACAATTTCCTTATCAAAATTTATCGCGCTTGGTTCGTTTTAAGGATAGGATTGAAGTCAAAACACCCGACCAACATGTGATAAGACAAGCACAATAATCAAACAAATCCGTGCATGTGTGCAATGAAGGAAATCATGAGTCAAACATGTAGGAAGTAACACTTAAATACATCTTAATGACTCCAAACATTATAAAGCAC
This sequence comes from Sambucus nigra, assembly GCA_949130495.1. NCBI lineage: Eukaryota > Viridiplantae > Streptophyta > Magnoliopsida > Dipsacales > Adoxaceae > Sambucus > Sambucus nigra. The sequence continues at coordinate 505,608,403 of OX422212.1, forward strand.
ATGGATGAATTGACCTATTATCTCAAAACACTATCAAATAGTCACATGAAAATAATGGAATGATGTTGTGACTCGGTCATCCTAAGTGTTCATCCATAAAAGGTGCAAACAAAATACAAAAATCTTTTTGGATTTTTCAAAATTTTATCAAAATAAAATCCTTTTATATTTTTCAAAAAAGTTTCAAAAACAAAAAAATTATACGAAAAGTACAAGTCATCACACTAGCAAAAAAATATCATGAAACCACAATTAGTGTATGACAAACATGCAAACACAATCAGCTAAAAGATTTCACATGGGGTGAACTACGTGTAAGCAAATGGGAATCGTGGACAAATAAACCATAAGCCTCTAAATCCGATTTTCTAACCCAAATTGATGTGTAACGGAGTGTGGGGGTTTTGGGAATCGAATTTATTCTTTCATTAACCTTCCTAGGTCCATTTAAAAGCTTATAACAAAAGTGCCTAAGATGACCTTGCCTACCGCAATGTGTGCAAGAGTAAATCGGGCGGTTTGTGTTACCTAAAGGTGGCCCTCTCCTCAAATTTCTCGGTTGCTCTCTCCGAATTCGCCTAGGTGGGTCTCTCCTAATAATCCTAGGAGGTTCTCTCACGATGTTCCTATGGGGTGCTTTCCTAAAAAACTTAGGTACCTCTTTCTTAACAATCCTAAGAGGCTCTCTCACACATGTGGGAATGGATGCAACATATTTTTCAAGACCAATCCCACCCCTATCCGTTTTGATCTCGACCGTGCCAAAAATCTTATCAAGTTTTTCAGACCTAGACTCCAAATCAAATTTCACCTTACTTGAATATTTCAATTTCACCTCAAGTTCACCTATCCTGGATTCAAGTACTCGTCTAGAATCCTCAAACTCTAAAAGCTCCTTTTTCATAGTCTCCATCAACCCTCTAAGACTATCTCTCTCACCCTCGACGTATCCTAATTTCTCTTTAAGCATCTCCTCACGTGCCCTAAGATCCTTAATCAACGCATCAGTATTATCATTATCTAAATCACGTTTCTTCAATTCAGCTTTAAGTTTCAAGTTTGCCTTTTTTATCTTTAAAGATTCAAAATATAAATTGTTGTAGGCAACTTACAACTCACTCAATTCTTCTTCTTCTTCTTCCTCCTCACTCTTTTCACCCTCACTCTCATAACTAATCACATGGATGGGAAACTCTCGCCTAGAAGCATAAAAAACTTCTTCTTCCGAATCACAATCACTAAGGGTGGAAACATGAGAAATCAGTTTATTCAGTTTCTTCTTTAAATTTGTGGTACACTCATCTAACGTGTGACCAACACCCTCACAACAAGGACACCTCTCAGATTCGTTTTCAACAGAAGATTTAAAACAAGAGTTCGTGTGAATTTTCCAATTAACTTTTTCAAAAATTTGACATCGAAGATCATCAAAACCATAAAAAGCCATTTTTGTGCAAAATCAGGATCAAAACACAATAACTTAGTGCTACAGGCTCTGATACCAATTTGAAGAAACGCTACAGCGGAAATATTGCGACTTCTCAAATAAAATCCAATTTTAATTAATTCCAAATTTTAGTTAAACCCTAAAACATGCATCTAGATGATTTATCAAATAAAATATAGCATGCAGGATAAAACAAACAATTTCAGGAAAAATCCCCCAAAGGGGCAAAAACCTTTTATTTTTACTATAATATTGTAAGAAACCGTTACACGGATTACAGTAAAAATAAAGTGACATAGAAATACCCGCGGGTGTCGGTTCTGTAGTCGGCGACTGGAAGTTTCCCTTTTCAGGAGGGCAGCAATGAAGAAGAAGAACGGTCTTCTCCACAAGAGTATGAACAGACACACGGATGTGTACTTGGGTTGCAAACGGATTCACAAAGGTTTGGCAAAGTTGTGTGAATCAACACATGAGTCTTGGGACTCGAAAGGTGAAGACTTGAGGTATTTGGACTCTCAAATTCGTTTATCAAAGTCTTGCAAAACAACTCCCCCGAAGTTGGTATTTATTGGGAAACACATGAAGAGTTCCACATTTTAAAAACTCTGAAATTCTATCCAGCGTACTGGTACCCCGAACCGGTTCGGGTCTCCTGCGAATCGGTTCGCCCTTCGAACCTGTTTGGCCCTCGGTTCGGAAAAAAATACTGGCCTGAGGAACTTAAACACTTAGCATTTTTCCCAAGTCTTTTTCTTTGAAATTTCTCCATTTTCAAAAGGCCATAACTTGTTCATCGTAGTTCGGATTGAGGTGTCGTTTCTTCCAGTATCTTCGTTGCGGCAAGCTCTTCAACTTTCCAGTTGACCGGACCTCCGGACAGTGATTGTAAAATTATCAAATTGACCTTGAACTTCCATATCATGCCTTGTTTCACTGTTTTGACTTCTCTTGCGTACCACTTGCATTACGAGCCTAAAATCATGGAACGTGAAGTCGTTGAGGCAGATGTGGGATACATGATGGAGACCATGAATGCTTGATTCTCGAAATTTGGATTGAGATCGTCGTGTGAGATCGTGTAGAGACGTGCCAAATGTTACGGCGTACGACATATACAAATGTAAGAAAACGGACATGAGAAATATATCCTTACAATAAACTGTTTTAAAAATGAACTGTCCTACAAACATATCACATATCAATTAGAATGAACTGATGCTATGTGAATAACACATCTTACAATGTTTTTATTCCATTGATTACACTTTAACTGCCATAATATAAAACTAATTATCATAAACCTGATGCTAACTGGGGTATGAAATTTCCATGTTGTATATTTTATTTCAAACATCTTAAGAACTAATGTTAACATCTATGAAATTTCTAAAGGCATCAACAAAAGTTTTCAGGTATGACATATTACAAAACTAATCAGACATGAAAAAATAACAGACTAAGCAGAACTAAGCGGAAGCGAACGATGGGATCCGTTTGTGTATAAAATGAAATTTAAAAAATTAAATAAGGGCCATCAACTCATGTCTAGATTAAGAGAAAACAGAGTATAATAACAAAATTAGAAACCTCACTTAAACTGGTGAGAGTCGAACCCGAAGTAGAATTGACCGGAGGGTTTTCGACATGATGGTTTTGGACAGACCGGAGAGAGAGAGAAGTAAAGCTACATTTGACAGAAACAAAAATATAAATGGTCATGAAAATTTCATTAAAAAAAAACACCAGATACACAAAGATTCATAGTAACTAAGTTTGAAAGAAAACAAGCATTCCTTTTAAATGCAAATGTTTTGTGCTCTTAAAAACCTTTGATTCATCAACTGCTATGGGAAGATTTAGAATATACTGTGCCTAGATCGCTTAGAGAGAGGAGTGAGAAGAGAAGTGAGAAGGGAAGTGAGAGTCTCTTTTGATTAGGGTTATGTTTTGTTTTGGGATGGGCTTACTAAATTAAAAATATATTTAAAAATATATAAATTTAATAAAATCAGTCCGGTCCGGTCCAAACCCGCTTTTTAAGAATCAAGACCGAGACCGAACCGAATAATTGGATCCTTCACATTTTACGACCGAATTTAAAAAACGCCGCAAAATGGGTTTGGTCCGGTTCGGTTTTTTCAGTCTGTTCGGTCCATTCGGGTTCGTGCACACCCCTATAACCTGCCAAAAATGTTGTTCTAGCTCGGGACAAATGAGGTCGCATCGCCCATGAGTCAAATAGCAAGCCTGCTGCCAAAATGAACTATATAACCTGCAAAATGAGTCAAACATCAGGCTTGCTGCCAAATTTATCACATCAATACAACTAATAAAGGAAAATACCAAAGAGCACTAAATAAATTCAAACTCATAAAGGAAAATACCAAAGAAAATAAAGCATCATATATGATTTAGTTCTATTTCTTCAAGTAATATTTCTACGATTAATTTGATGAGAGAAGTTACACACCAAAATAAAATATGTCCAACCATATTTTAATATAACTTCCAAGTTCCTCCTCCTACATTAGATTGCACACGTGAGTTGGAAATAAAAAGAACTGTGAATAATTAACAAACTCTCAAGTATACAATAAAAGAAACCAACAGAATATAAAATATAAAAATAAAGAGTATAAATTCAAAATCAACATGCCTAAATAACTTAAAATATAAATAATGACAAAAAATGAAAAAATATTCCTAAAAATATATCATTAAGCTTGGACATGTGCATTTCGAATCATAATGAGAGATAAGGGAGACAAATAGAGTAAAATGCACCATTCACATGTTCAAATCTGCATAAAAAAATGAGAATTAAGGAGAGTGGTTCAAATCTGTTGGCCGTTAAAAGTTATTGCAACCTAAAATTTCAACTCACCATTCACGTGTTGATATCCATTTCAAACTCATCAGTGAACATAATGAAAAGTCACGTGTCGATATCCATGTTCATCCACTGGGCAGTAGTCATTCCATGGAAAATAACTAAGATAAAATATAAATCCAACAAAAGGATACGATCAGCTGCAATCGATGCCACATCTAGCAAAGCTGGAGCAGGCAGCGAATTGAATGAATATGATGATGGCTGAATAACGACTGCTGAATTTGTTATGTTTTCCCAGTTTAACAACATGCAAAAGTAAGTTGTCTCATCTGGACTATTATTAAACACCTGTCAAATTTTAGATAAAAATAAGATAGTAGGTATACATATATCATAAAATTTTGAAGCAAAAGAGAAATCATAATTACCTATACAAATTTTGATCGCCGTAGATCAAACATGAATTGAGGGAACAAAAAAAAATAGGGGTTTAAAGTAAATGAAGGCGGGTCATCCTTTCGATAGTCACTGGTGTTGAATAATTCTAAAATGGATTGATCCACTGATTTCTCGTCATATTTGAATGAAAATCCTTGAGCAAGTTATGAAATTCTATGAATAATGTTGCGAGTGATTGTTGATGTTTTCATAGAAACGCCCTCATATAGAGACATGTTCCTACTAAACCACAATTCCCATATAATACTAACAGAGAGGACTTTATGCAGCCACTGAGATACTTTCGAATCACCTAACTGAAGCCACCATTATATAATAAACTCCATGAATTGAATTAGATTGATACCTTAAGTTCATCAAATTACTGAAGAAATTCCAAATATGAGCAGCTATAGGGCCTGATATAAATATAGAAGGATTGATTCTGAATTGTTTCTATAGCAATGACATATAGAGGCAAGCCTTACTTCAACTTTTTGAATCATCATATCAACAAGGACACAGTTAGATAAAACCAGTACGGCCTACCGTTAACTCAGACTGCACATGCTTTCCATTATTGGGTTAGATATTATAGTTAATACCTATTATATACACACATTGACAATAATAGTTGATTGAACATAACGACAATCAGAATTTTCGCACAATAATTTTCGCAGACATAGTGAATTCTGAACTGATTAACTCAGCTCGGATGGGTAACAATTTAAAGAAGATGACTGAAAGTAATGGTGCAAAAATCAAATAATAGGGCTTTGTTTGCTGAGCCGAGGAATATTTTGTTGACTTTCTCTTCAACTTCCTTACCATTCCATTAGGAAGGGTTGTATTACTCTCAGGTGGAAATGTTTCCCAGGGGTGTATGGATAATTTGAAGAAACGCATATAATATTTGAATGTAGGCAGATACATAACATCCCATGATATGAAGGAGATGCTAAATTACCCTCGATGGGATCCAAGATATATCTGCTTGAATTCGATATTTGAGAATCAGATCTGAAACATATTTGAGAATTATTTAAAACCAAATTAGATCTGAAACATATTTGAGAATTATTCAAAACCAAATTAGAGTGACCAAATTAATGCCTCACAAACCAAAATGCACAAAATACAACAATTAATATCTAAAAAACATCTGTATAGTTGGGATAAGCTCTGTAGTTTCAATTACAAAAATTAATATATTATTAGGGTTTAAAGGAGAGAGAGTACCTGATTATGGTTTTGGAGAGTCAGATCTACAATTTTGAACCACAAAAATCTACATCAGACACAAAACGGGAAAAATCAAACAACAAAAATCTGTGACCGTGATTAGAGTACACAAACACTAAAACAAAATTAGTTAGATCCACAAACAAACAATATGATCATGAACAGAACAAGATGACTATTATGACCCGTTATAAACAAAGATGGCATCCCCCTCCCCATCACAAACAATATGAACTGTTAATTCGAACCAAAAATCCACAAAATCCATTGGAAGAGAGAGTGGGAGAGAGAGAGAAGTTTTACCTTATGGATCTGCAAAAAAAAATTGTAAAAAGAATTGGATCTCCATATATATATGAATCTAAAAAATAAATGCAAAAACGAATGTCAAAAACCATGATTCTCAAATCTGAAAAAAAAAATTCGTGTAATAGATGGAGGAGTGTGCGTAGGTTTGTTGGGGGGGGGGGGGGGAGGGCGGCGGTCGACGGAGAGGAAGGAGTGCGATGAAGAGGATGAGGAGGTGAAGGAGGCGCAAAGAGGTAGAGGGAGTGCGGCGGAATCGATGGGTGAGGTTTGAAACCCTAGGCTTCTCGTGGATAGAGGAGAGAGTAAACAGAGAGAACATAAAGTGAGAAACGAATGGGGTTTAGACAAATGAGTGTAGGGGAGAAAGTAGTGGGAGGACTATTCTGTCCTTGGTTTTAAATTTTGAACAAAAGGAGAAATAAATTAGAGTGTGTTAAAAGACGTGGAATTCAAAGTTTTCAAGGGTAAAATAGGAAGAGTAATTTTTTTTTTATTGATGACATCATGGTGCTCTCTTATGACATACACAAGTTTTCTACTTTATTATATATATATATATATATATATATATATATACACATATAGTAATGCATGAGACCGTTTTACTTTTGACATGTTATTTATCCCAATTAATTCACCTCAATCTTGTAAAAAGACTCCCTTTCTCTTAGTTTGACATTTATCCCTTTAGTTAACACTTATTGTTAAATACCTGAAACAACTACACTTGGTTTGACCGAAATTCATTTCTTTACTGAAATTACCTTTTCCATTTTAACTAAAGCACCCAATATCTTTGACTTACTTAAGTCTATACTATATAGGTGCTCATCTGGTTTGGAAATTGTGATAAAATTTGAGTCCCATCACTAGTTACCAAAGAACCTCAGACTCTACTTGATGCCTCTATAAGTTCTTAAAGGTTGCTCACCAACACCACAAACTAGGATTTCATACATACATCATATCATGCTATATTTGGTTGTGTGAGAGTTAATCCCTTAAAATTAATTTTTTAAATTTTTTTGGGAATTTTTAAATAATTTCTAAGATTTTAAAATAATTTTTAGAAATTAAAATAATGTCTTAAAAAACCTTTTGGGATGATTTATAATTTATTTTTAAGGCATAAAAACCAGTTGGGTAAAAACCGAAAGCGCTTGAGAATATTGTGAGTACAATTTATATTTTTAACACTTCAAAAACACATGTCTCACAATACATCTCAACCTTACACGCATTGCTTATATAACGGCCAGATATGTGTTTTCTCCCTCTCACAATCTTAAGACTCACTGTGCACCATTGGACATTCTAATCAACGAACTGCATGTGTTTTCTCTTAATCCCCGTGTTTGATTTTGAACCAATTAAATCTATTTTAAATGCGGAGGCTTGGTAGCCATTAGATTAACATCAAATTAATCTTGTTCGTTCATTTTCCCTCGATGTTCCAGATCCTTCTTCTCTAAGTATATAAGGAGACTCCGTCTTCAAATTTGTAACTTTTGTCATTTTAACCTCTGAGATAAAAGAGAGAGAGAGAGAGTTTTTACAAACCCTAACTTAAAACTTCAACCAAATCCGAACCATAAAATCTTTTTCTGAGTGTTTTTAGTTCTTGATTTGTGACGTTTCTTCTTCTATTGTCTTATATCTCTTTGCTAACTTAATCACGCTGATTAAGTCTCTATTTCTTTTCATAGAAATTTGAGATTTGATTTATGTGATACAAATCACTTAGTTATTTGCTAGATTTGATTTCTTGTTTTGAGAAATCTAATTTTTGTTGGTTGTTTTCAAAATAAATGTTGTTTTTAAATGCTAAACCAATAATACCCTTTTTGATTTCAATTTACTTAAATTGTCAGACTTAGATCTAGTTTTGGGATCTTTATTGAGGTTTTCACTTTCATAATTATTTCACGATTTGTGAAAGAAGTAAATATTTTCAAATAAAGAAAGTGTATAAGTTCTTGGCTAGTTTATATAGCGAGATTTCTTCTTGATCCGTGGTTATTTGAAAGATCCAAAGTCTGACTTATTTAACTAAGCTGTTTTTAGAAACCCTTGCATCTTGAAAGATTTGTTTGTAATTTGATAACTCATATTGTCTGTAATTAAGTGTGTGTGAGTTTCATGCATGAGTTTAGAGCAGTACATCACATACATCTTCACACTACTACACTTAAAAGTGTTGGTGTTGAGATATTGGATTCTTAGAGTCGACGTAAAGCTAAAAGGAGTAAAGTTACAAAGCTGGGAGAACATCAACAACATCAGAACCTTAGGAGAAGTCAGAAAACGCCAGAGGGGTTGGTACATTTCTGAACTTAAATTAGGTTTGATTGGTGTCTTGATTATTATATAGCTTCTAATTTGTTACTCGTTTTTAATGGACTTTTTACTTTTGTTGCGTAGAGGTCACCGTTGATGTTTCCCCAATTGGGTCGGGTTTAACCATGTTAAAATTGCTTGAGTTTCACTTAATAATAATAAAGGCAAAAATGCCATATTCATGTCTATCAATGAACACAAATTTAAGAGGATATCATTCTGCTCTACCTCTAAAGAAGCTTGGGACACCCTAGTGACTACATATGACCTGAGTTAAAGCTGTTAAAACTCAAATGTTAATCTAACAGTATAACTCATTGATCATGACTGAGACTGAGTCATTTGATGACTTCTATATTAGACTGACAGACATTGTGACCAAATTGCATGCTAATGGGATTGTTTATGATAGAAATGAAATTGTCTCTAAAATACTAAGATCACTTCCACAAAAAGTTGATAATAAGAGATATGCAATTGAGGAGATGGATGATCAAAATATTAGACCTGAACTCCTCAGTAGCAAATTGAGAACTGTGAAAATGGAATTAGAATTTAAGAAGCAATTAACCCAGTCCTAAAAGAGACAGTCTACCTCCAATCTTATTTTTTCATCTAAGTTGACCACATCTGAATTTAGTATACCTAAAATTTACTTAGAGTCTGATAAGGACCGTAATTTAAATACTTTGGATAATCAGATTGCCTTAATGTCTAAATAGTCTTAGAAAATTATGAACTTTCGAAATAAAATAGCAAAAAGACGAGGCAAACCTACTTATCCAAATCAATTTAATAACCGGCCTCATGAGAGAAGACAAGACAAATACTAGTTTGACAATCACAAGAGACCTGAGAAAGACCTTAAAAATGTTGAATGCTATAGATGTGGAAAGCTAGGACACATGGCTAGTGACTGTAGAGTTAACTTAAACAAAATTCACAAACATAATAGGGATCATTTAAGCAAGACTTGGGATGACTCAAGTGACTCTGAAAATGATGAACTCGAGTTATCTAACACTTTTGACCCTTGCATGTCATTCTTTGCTAAGATAATCTACAATGATGATGAGGAATCTGATCATACCATGACTGACATTGTGCCAGCTGGTTTATCTTCCTTATTGCTTGAGAATGTTGATAATGTTTCAAATGCCATGTGTGTGAGTCAAAGGGAACGCTTTATTATTGATGTCAATGAGTTTGTGAGTCCTAAAAATGAACCGCTAGGGGACACTACACACTGCACACTTAGCTACTCCAAAAATGATGACCTTCCTGACATTCACACACTGTACATAAAACTCTCAAGAAAAGCACTAGACTTGAAAAAACTATCAAGGATCTTACCCAGAAGATAGGAACCTTAAGTCTGATGATCAAATAAAATGTTGAAGAGTATACCACTCAATGTCTAACTCATGTGAATGAAACCAAAAACTGAAAGAGTTGACTAACTCTACTGAAATTCTGGAAAAGAAATACAAAGGAACGTTGTTAGAATTGGAACAAACAAAAGAAAATACATCCATTCTCTTAAAAAAATTCGCAAAATTTGAAAAAATTCTAAGTGTTTTGAAGATTATGTAGTTGAAAGCAAAACAAATTTTGATGACAGAACTGGAATAGGTTTTTGTCCCAATTCCAAGACACAAATTAAAAACTCTGAAACCATAAAGTTTGTGTCTGGTGACAAAAGACCTATTGAAACTTGTTCAAATTTTTAAGGTTTAAAAAAAGATTTTGATAAAAAATAACTAAAGTTAGACATTGGTGAATCCAACAACTCTAAGCATAATGTTGAACAAAAGACCAAATATGTCTGCCCTCCTATTCGACAAGCAGATTCGATGTTTCATCCTGTGCCACCTAGGAATAGGACTAGAGCTCAAAACCTTGATAAACCTTTGAATAATAACTTTCCAAAGGTTATGAGTTCAACGTGCCATCTTTACTGCTCCTATTGTTATGTTTATGGACATTCCATTGATGGATGCTATTCCAAACGCCTATGTAATCCCGTGTATACCTCTCCTGTTTACCATAATTTCAACTATTATAGGAGATGCCGAAATAACTATGTCCTTCCTAGACAGCTAGACAAGAACTCTAACTATCGTAATAGAAGGAAAAAAACTAATACTAAAAGACAATCTACAAGAAGGAATCCTAGATTATATTCTAGACCAATTGCTCCAACTGTTTATAACAACTATACAATTGCACAAAAATCTTTAAAAAGAAAGGCAGAAGCTCACAAGTTTTATCAAATACGAGCTAATAAGTGAAAATTGAAAACTAGAGCAATTTGGGTTAGAAAGGATGATCTATTACCCCAGTTAAAGTGCAACATAGTGATTAGTGCTTTTAGAGCTGAATATACTACAACTGGATGGTATTTAGACTCAGGATGTTCCAAACATATAACCGGGGATGATTCCAAACTATCAAACAAAACTAACTTGTCCGGAGGAAAAGTTTTGTTTGGAGATGGAGTATCATCCCAGATCATTGGTAAAGAAACACTCCATGAAGAAGGATTACCCATTCTTGAGAATGTTCTCTTGGTAAAAGGACTTAAAGCCAATTTACTTAGTATATCACAGTTTTATGACTCCAATCATACTTTCACTTTTTCAAAGAACAATTGTAAAGTTTTAAATAAAAAAGGTGCATTATTACAGGACTCCGTACTCCAAATAACTGTTGCACAGTCAATCAAAGTACAAAGGTCTTTAACATTACCAGAATGAATGACAATGATATATGGCATAATAGGCTGAGTCACATTAACTATGATAATCTTGGCAAATTATGCTCCCAAGAGATAGTTAGAGGTCTTCCGAAGATCAAACCAATTTTAAACATTGTTTGTGGTCCATGTTAAAAAGGAAAAATTATCAAGGCTCCCCATAAGAAATTTAAAGAAGTTCTATCCACTAAACCTCTAGAACTCATCCATATGGACCTAATGGGTCCTTCTCGTACTGTTAGTCTTTGTGGAAACAGTTACATCCTTGTTATAGTTGATGATTTTACTTTATTTACCTAGGTTGCGTTCTTAAAACATAAATCAGAAACCTTTCAAAAGTTTTTGAAAATCTTAGTTCCTATAGAATACAAAAAGGACACCCAAGTAGATAGAATCCGTAGTGATAGAGGAGGATAATTCTTAAATTCAAGTATCATAGAATATTGTGACTATAATGGTTACAAACATGAATTTAGTGCTCCTAAGACACCTCAACAAAATGGTATTACTGAGCGAAAAAATTGCACTCTTCAAGAAATGGCCCGTGTGATGATTCATGCAAAAAACCTACAAAAATATTTTTGGGTAGAACCCATTTGTATTGCCAGTCATATAATCGATCGCGTCTACTTAAGGAAGAATACCAAACAAACATCCTATGAGCTTTGGTATGGAAAGAAACCTAACCTAAAATACTCTAGAACCTTTGGTAGTACCTGTTATATCTGTAAGGACAGAGAACATCTGTCTAAATTCGAAACCAGAGGTGATAAAGCCATCTTTTGAGGATATTCTCCAAACAGTAGAGCCTATCGTGTCTACAATATTCGTACCAAAACCATGATGGAATCCATTAATGTGGTTATAAGTGACACTAATGTAGAAAGTAAGACCAAAGAATAAATTATTATGGATGATTCTGAAATCATTTTAAATTATGACTCTTCAGATATAATTGAATCTTTACCAACTGAGACCCCTAATGTACCTAACTGGGTTTCCAAAGATCATCCTTAAGACAGTGTTATTGGTAATCCTACTGAGCCTGTTCGTATAACATCTCAACTTCGTAACATTGCTCATTTTTCATGTTTTGTGTCTCTTATTGAGCTCAAAAATGTAAATGAATCCTTGAATAACACCTTGTGGATAAGTTCTATGCAAGAGGAACTTCTTCAATTTGTCATTCATGATGTTTGGTATCTTGTACCCAGGCCTGAAAATAAAAGGGTTATTGGCACACGTTGGATTTTTCAAAAATAAGACTGATGAATCTGGGATGATTATTTGGAATAAAGCTAGATTAGTTGCCCAAGGCTACTCTCAGTTTGAAGGAATAGATTTTAAGGAAACCTTTGCTCCTGTCACTCGCCTCGAATCTGTTCGCTTACTTTTTTCCATAGCATGTCATTGTATTTCACTTTATATCAAATGGATATTAAGTCATCATTCCTTAATGGAATTTTATCTGAGGAGACCTATGTAGAAAAATCCAAAGGGTTTATTCACCCTCATCACCCAAATTATGTTTATCGTCTTAAAAAATCTCTTTATGGGTTAAAATAAGCCCCTAGAGCTTGGTATGAGCGTCTATCCACCTTTCTTTTAGATAATGGATTTAGGAGAGGAGGAAATGTCCAAACCTTGTTTGTCAAACATTTTGATAACAACATTACTATTGCTCAAGTGTATGTTGAGGATATCATTTTTGGTTCCACTGCCCCTTTAGAAGTTAAGACCTTCTCTGACATTATGCATAAAGAATTTCAAATGTCACTTATGGGGGAGTTACAATTCTTCTTAGGACTCCAAGTTAAACCAAATTCATAAGGGTTATTTCTATCGCAATCTAAATATGCTTTAGAGATTGTTAAGAAGTTTGGCCGCAAAACAACTAAAGACAATAGGACTCCTATGAGTACCACTGTCAAACTTTCCAAAGATGAGAATGGAAAATCTATTGATACCACCTTGTAACGTAGTATGATAGGAAGCTTACCTTATCTTACTTCCTCCCATCCTGACATCATGTACTCTATCTGCGTGTGTGGACGATATCAAAATAATCCTAAAGAGAGTCACCTTTTGTGCGTTAAAAGAATTATCAAATACATCAAAGGCACTCTAAACTTAGGACTTTGGTACACTAAAGACACCTCTAGTACTATAATAGGTTACACCGATGCTGATTGGGCCGGGTGTATCGATGATAGTAAGAGTACGTCAGGAGCGTGTTACTATATCGGTAACAACTTAGTAGGATGGAGTAGTAAGAAACAAAATGGCACTTCCTTATCTACTGCCGAATCCGAATATATTGCAGCAGGAAGTTGTCGCTCTAAATTACTTTAGCTTAAACAAATGCTAAAAGATTATTGTATCACTGAAGATAAGTTAAATCTCTATTGTGACAATCAAAGCGCGATTAATATGTCTAAAAATCCTTTTATCACTCTCGTACTAAACATATTAAAATCAGATATCACTTCATATGCGAGTTAGTTGAATCCAAGGAGTTAGAAATAAATTACCTTCCTACTAAATTACAATTAGCAGATTTATTTACCAAACCTTTAAATTTTCTTCGATTTGAATCTTTACGTAAATCTATTAGAATGGTCATGGCAGAACATTGAATTATTATTTTTTCTAGTTTTTCTTTGCCCTTTGTCCATTTGAGACAAAATGGAGGAGAAATTTGAGTCCTCTTGGACATTGTTGTATATTCTCAACTAAAAAGCTTGATCTCAGTTATCTTATTTTCAGTGTCAGTACCATCAATTGCAACCGAATTTTATTAGGGTATTGATTTGTATTTAGTTGAGTTATGTAATTTTATCTTTCTAGGATATTGGGTAGCTAGAATTTTTTGTATATGAATATGATTTTCTTATTTCTTTTATATCCTTACGAGTCCTCATTGACTCAAAGGAGATTTTGTCTCATGTTTTCAAAGGGGGAGATTGAAGCACCCTATATCCTTGACTTACTTAAGTCTATACGATATAGGTGCTCATCTAGTTTGGAAATTGTGACAAAATTTGAGTCCCATCCCTAGTTACCAAAAAACCTCAGACTCTATTTGATGCCTCTATAAGTTCTTAAAGGTTTCTTACCAACACCACACACTAGTATTGCATACATACATAATATCATGCTATATTTAATTGTGTGTGAGTTAATCCCTTAAAATTAATTTTCTAATATTTTTTGGGAATTTTTAAATAATTTCTAAGATTTTAAAATAATTTTTAGAAATTAAAATAATGGCTTAAAAAACCTGTGGGGCTGATTTATAATTTGTTTTAAGGCCTTAAAACTGGTTGTGTAGAAATCAAAAGCGCTTGAGAATATTGTGGGTATAAGTTGTATTTTTAACACTTCAAAAATATGCGTCTCACATTGCATCTCAACCTTACACGCGTTGCTTATATAACGGCCAGATATATGTTTTCTCCCTCTCACAATCTTAAGACTCACTAAGCACCGTTGGATCATTCTAATTAACGAACTGCATGTGTTTTCTCTTAATCCCCATGTTTGATTTTGAACCAATCAAATTTATTTTAAATGCGGTGGTTGGTAGCCATTAGATTAACATTGAATTAATCCTGTTCGTTCATTTTCCCTCGATGTTCCAGATCCTTCTTCTCTCAGTATATAAGGAGACTTCGTCCTCAAATTTGTAACTTTTGTCATTTTAACCTTTAAGAGGGAGAGAGATAGAGAGAGAGAGAGTTCGAAGAGTTTTTACAAACCCTAACTCAAAACTTCAGCCAAATCCAAACCAGAAAATCTTTTTCTAAGTGTTTTTAGTTCGTGATTTGTGAAGTTTCTTCCTCTACTGTCTTATATCTCTTTGCTAACTTAATCATGCTGATTAAGTCTTAATTTCTTTACATAGAAATATAGATTTGATTTATGTGATACAAATCACTTAGTTATTTGCTAGATCTGATTTCTTGTTTTGAGAAATCTAATTTTTGTTGGTTGTTTTTAAAATAAATGTTGTTTTCAGACCCTAAACCAACTATACCCTTTCTGATTTCAACTTACTCAAACTGTCAGACTTAGATCTAGTTTTAGGATCTTGATTGGGGTTTTCACTTTCATAATTATTTCATGATTTATGAGATAAGTAAATATTTTTAAATAAAGAAAGTATATAGGATCTTGGCTAGTTTGTATAGCAAGATTCCTTCTTGATCTGTGGTTATTTGAAAGATCCAAAGTCTGTCTTATTTGACTAAGTTGATTTTAGAAATCCTTGCATCTTGAGAGATCTGTTTGTAATTTGATAACTCATATTGTCTGTAATTAAGTGTGTGTTAGTTGCATGCATGAACTTAGATAGCTACACCACATACACCTTCACACTACTACACTGAAATTTGCTGGTGTTGAGATATTGGATTCTTAGAGTCGATATAAAGCTAAAAGGAGTAATGTTACGAAGCTTGGAGAACATCAGCAACATCATAACCTTAGGAGAAGTCAGAAAATGCCATAAGATTGGGTACATTTTTGAACTTAGATTAGGTTTGATTGTGTGTCTTGATTGTTATATAGCTTGTAATCTGTTACTCGTTTTTAGTGGACTCACAATAATCTTCAATCCTCTAAAAAATGATAAAAACTTAGCCCTCAAATTGAATATAATCACTCAAAAATTTGTTCCCCGAAATTCCTCTTAAAATTGTGAGACAACTTATTGTAAGTTTGATATATTAATGAAAATCTATGCTCATTCTTGTAATTTCTCTTTCATTATGGTAGCTTGATTCTTCTATTAGGATTATGGTGAAATTTATCATAGTTAGCTTGATGAGTGCATTAATTTGTATATTTTATACCCAAATTTATATCTTATTAGTCCCATTTTATTTTATTCAATAAATTCTTAGGATCATTTTATTAAAAAAGGAAATTAATGCAAGTTTGAATAAATTTTGAATTAAAAATGCAATTTTAGTAACCTGAGGAGGTGAAATCGTAATTTTTAAAATTTTATGGGCCAATAAATAATTTTAGATATTTATCTAGGTGAAATAAAGTTCTCTCAGAAATTCGCTTGAATTCTGAATTAAAATGAGTAATTAATGAATTTCGGGGGCTAAAATTCAAAGAGGGGTAATTATGTAATTTTCTAAATATTTATGACTCTAAATTTGAATTAATTATTTTATTTTGTATTTTTACAGGTACCACATAAATTTGGACAACAAAGGAGTCGATATGCAAAAATTGTCAGGATACGTCGCGACACGACAAGACACGACACGGTTGACACAATTGTATCAAATATTTTTTTTTATAAAATTGCTCGAGTGCCCGTTGAGACCGTGCCATAGCTTTTTGAAAGATCTTAACAAGACTAACGACTTTGAAGTTCAGACAAAAATGAGAATTTAAAGTTTTGGAGGTGAAACATGCGATTAAAGCTGGTGCTGTGAATAGTGCCAAAATTGGGGATAATTATTAAAAAAAAAGGAATTCTCAATTATCTCCAACTTTTTCTAATACTCCATGAGATAATTATCAACTCAAATACAACCAATTAAAGAGAGATTCACTCCAACTCAAATACCTCACCTCTTGCCCTATAAATTGGACCCGTTGGCTCATTATTTTGAGGAGAGAAAATAGAGCGCTTAAGAGATAGATTTTGATTCCTTTATTTTGAGAATATATTTTATTTCAAGGCCAAGAATTACTTTGTGGGAGTAGTTTTATCAAGATTAATTGTAAGACTCAATTATTTTTGTAAGTATGTTTTATTAATGAGAATTAGTATTCATTCTTGCATTTATATTTTGTCTTCAATTATGCTAGCTTAATTTCTTTACTAGGACTAGGTGAAGTTTATTATGTTTGATTAATATTGGGTGTATTTTATATTCGTCTTTATTTTTCGATATGTTCTAAAAGTTTTAAATTCGGTATTCATTTAAAACTACACATGAGTGTGTTTTAAACCTTCGACATTGTTCGAAAAAAAATCATTTTTTATTTTAAGTGTGAGTACTTTTTGATGGTGTATACGCCACATTCTAGGACCCCCTAGGTTTCCCCTTAGGTCCCTAGCACCTCCCCATCTCACCGTAAACCCTAGGTCGCACTGCGAGTACCGATCTAGAGCCCACCGGGACCCGTTTGACTCCGGTCAACTCTATCGTCAGAGCGAAAGCTCTTTGAATATTTGAAGGGATCTGAATACCCTTTCCAACGGTCCACCCCGTGCGTGAATCGGCATAATGATTCAGACAAACGAACTATTTTTCTGCTAAAGATTGATTCGGACGCCACTGGGCACTCCCAGACCCCGATTTGACCCATATCAACTTTATTGTCAGATCAAAAGATCTTTGAATCTTCGAAGGGCACTAAAATCCATTTCCAACGGTCCACCCATTGCGCGAAACAACATAACCGTTCAAACGAACGATCAGTTTTATCCCAAAAATTGATCTAGAGGCCACATGGCGCTCCTGGGCTCCATTTGACCAAAGTCAACTCTTCAGCTTGAATGAGACTGAATAAATCTACGAAGGTCACTGAATACCCTTTCTAACGGTCCACCCCATAAGCGATTCTGACGTACGGTATGGACGAACAATCCATTTTACTCCAAGAGGTCCCTGGGCATTTCTGAGCCCCGGTTGACCAGGTCAAGCTTCAGAACCGAGAAAAACTCTTTGGAATATCTAAGTACATCTCTTAACCTTTCCAACGGTCCACCCCATGTGCAATTCTGAATTACCATGTGGATGAACGATCCGTTTGCGTCCGACGATCTCCCTTCCAAAGGACCGACGTGCGCTTCCGATCCATATTTGACCCAAAGTCAAGTCTCGAGCAGTCCAAAGGACTCTTGATGGTCTCTGAAATACATTTCTAATGGTGTGACAAGTGCATGACTCGGATCAACAGTTTTTGTTCTACGACCATTTTTCCAGGACAATCTCCACGGGACTATCAATTGGCAGGTCCTGATCCCTACCTATCGGCACTGTGTCTGGGGTCACATGCTGATAGGCACTCCCTGGGGTAGGCCTATAATCACCCCCTGACCCTATAAATAGGGGCCATAACTGTGACACCCCGTCTAATTAAATGCTGGGTAACTACTCCTTTATTAAATTAATACAAAATATCAAGTTGGTTCACTCTTAGCTTCACTGTCGGAATACCTTTAATTAGTTACTAGCCACCTAATATTTAAAAAGTGGGATGAAATTTTTTATTAATTAAATTAACTTACAACAAAGTAATGAATAACCAACCATTCAACATTCACATAAACAATCTCATCGGAATAATTAATATAAGGAAATAACCAGTGTTCTAAAAAACGCGCCAAGGCGGCGCCTAGGCGCGAGGCTTTTTTGATACGCCCCGTTTAGGGCCTAGGCGTGTACAAAGGCGTGGTCAACCTTGGTCAACGTTTTTTTTTAGAAAGGCGTAAAAAAATGCGTTTTTTGTACTATAAAACGCGCCTTAGGCGGCGTTTTTTTTAAAAACTCGGGGTTAACCAAAACGACATCGTTTTGGCACCCTTTAAACCCCACAAAAAACACGCTGAACTAAACCTAACACGAGATCTGCCGTTCTGTTCTCCAAAAAAAAAAAACCTTTTCTCAAAACCAGATCTAACATCAACAAACCCATTTCCATCGAACCAAATCTAACATCAACAAACCCATACCTGCTAACCCCTCAACTAGAGACCCCTGCGACAACCCGAGACCCCTGCTAACCCCTCAACTCAACAAACCCATACCTTTTCTCACGATCGGCGTGCCATTTTGTTCTTCTCAGGTGAGTTCCTGCAAATTCTTTTCAAATTCGTAATTTGTATTCCATCATTGTTGTCCTCACAACCAAAACCCGTTATTATCACAATCGTAATTCGTAATCGTAATTCGTAATTTGTATATTATTAATAATTATTGATGCTGAGTCACAGGCTAATGAAAGACGGTTTGATTATATTCGTAGTACTAGGCTTGGTTGTGTTGAGTTAAGCTTTGGCAGTACCCCTGTTTGTATATAATTAACAGTGTTCATTCCCTTAACTATAGTTGCATATGTACTTTTCTGCTTCTGGAGATTCTGCATTAACCATACGTATGCAACTATAGCAAAGATGCACTTTCTTTGCTTCAATTCTTCAGTTTCCTGGTCAAACTTTAAACATGTATGTCTATGTTATATGGTTATAGTGTTAGTGATTTGAATTATTGTTATAGTATTTTAATTTGAATTATTGTAGTGTAAGTTTATTAAGGTGATGTGGACTTATGGAGCATGCACATGGAAAAGGGCTCCCAATGCATATATTGGTATTCAATTTCAAGGTATGTATCATTTTCTATTTTATAAGGGGATATTTTGATTTTATTCATATTATTTATTTAAATTATTTTATTGACTACTTTGAATTTTGATTTCATGGAATTGGGTGATAACATGATGAGGACTTACGGAGCATGCATATGGAAAAGGCATCCTAATTGCAAATATACGGACATATTTTTCAGGTATGTACCATTTCAGTATTATTTTTATTGGGTATGTTACTATGTACCATTTTCAGTATTTTTTTATTAGCCTTGTTATAATTAAAAAATATTAAAATATATTAAAAAAGGCCTAAACGCCTTTTCACGCCTTTTTACGCCAAGGCCCGCCTAGGCTTCTAAGGCTTAAGGCTTGGCCTCTACGCCTCGGTCACGCCTCGCGTTTTTTAGAACCTTGGAAATAACAGTATGGAGTAACACTCCAATTGTAGTCTCAATGCCTAATAATCCCTATACAAAAGTCTGAATATCTAAATAAATCCAACAACTGGAATGAAAATGAAAGTCTGAAACTGCTATTTCTAAATTAAAAGGGGCGACATGTAATAACCCTTACTTTTGAGTAATTGAATTTTATATCAATTTACCATGTGAGGTAATTATATAAAATATTGGAGGATCAAGAAAATAATATCTAAGTGAGTAAAAGATAATATTTACTAGATTCTTGCATATTTACTATTTGGGAATGTAAATAGCATCATGTTTTATTTTGTTATGTCGTGTGCGAAAAAATGACAGTTATGGTTTAAAATGAAATGGGATATGAAAATGATTTATATTATTTCGGATGCCAGTTTAGAGGGCGTAGTTAGTCCCGAAATATTCAAGATAGTCAAAATAAGTGCCATATGCTAACTTCTCCATCCTTGGGGGTATCTTTGCTCTGCCCCCTGGAGTGCCTTACTGTTGAAATACACAGGCTTCTGTACCTCGTTCTCTTCTCTCACAATGGCTGCGCTGATGGCTGATTCTGAGACAACTAGGTACACATGTAGTCGTTCGCCTTGCACTGGTCGTGACAACAAAAAGGGAGACCCTAGGTATGATTTTATCACCTTGAAATCCTGGTCACACACTTCATTCCATTCGAAGGCTTTTCTGAGAATTTTGAAAAACGGTAAGCACTTGTCGATGGCTCTGGATACGAACCTATTCAAAGCAGCCACTCGTCGTGTGAGACTCTGAACGTCTTTAATGGTTCTGGGGGTATTCATTTCTATTAGGGACTTTATCTTCTCAGGATTGGCCTCAATGCCTCTTTAGTTGACGATGAACCCCAAGAACTTCCCTGCTCTGACTCCGAAGACACATTTAGCCGGGTTGAGCTTCATCCGATACTTGTCCATCATGTTAAAGGTCCTCTCGAGGTTGGCCACATGATCTTCGACCTTCAAACTTTTGGTCAATATGTCATCCACATAAACCTCCATAGACTTCCCAATTTGTTCCTCGAATATATTATTCACAAGGCGCTGATACGTTGCCCCCGCATTCTTTAGGCCAAAGGGCATGACCCTATAACAGTATGTCCCCTTGTCGGTAATGAAAGCCATTTTTTTAGTCTTCAGGGTTCATGAAGATCTGATTGTACCCTGAATAGGCATCCATGAAGCTCATGAGCTCATAGCCTGCGATATCATCTACCATCTGATCAATGCGGGGGAGAGGGAAACTGTCTTTGGGAAAATATTTGTCGAGGTCTGTGAAGTCTACGCACATACTCCATTTCCCATTGGCTTTGGGGACTATGACCGCGTTAGACAGCCATTCGGGATAGATGACCTCCCTGATAAACTCAGCCTCTTCTAGCTTTTTGACCTCGTCCCTTATGACTTCATATTTTTCTCGAGAATAATTTCTCCTCTTCTGCTTTATCGGCTGCACGCCCTCTACCACATTTAGCTTATGGCTCATGATAATGTCTTCTCCTTAGCATCTTGATGAGGTCTTCTTTTATGTCTGTCTTCAGATCTTTGCCGACTTGGACAGTTTTTTTCGGCTCATCCTCATTGAGGATGATGGATTCTACCTCTTTCGCAGCTTCTCCTTTCTTTAGTTTTGTCTCATCCCTGGGGTCGAGGGTATCAATATTGTAAGTAGTCGTTTCCTTCTTGTGCGCCTCTCTTTCTTTGGCTGAGTTAAAGTAACATTCCCGTGCCATTATCAGGTCTCCTTGAACTTCCCCTACCCCGTAAGGGGTCAGGAATTTTATCATCTGATGAATCGTGGATAGCACGACCTCAAATTCCTTGAGGGCCACTCGCCCCAGTATAATGTTGTAGGCTGAGAAGACGTGGTCATCCATCATGAAAAAGTTAACCTTCTTGGTAAGCCATCTCGGCCACTCATCCCCCATCCTAACATCGGCCTCATACATTCCTAGAGGATGAACTTTTTCCCCTCTGAAACCAATCAAGGGGTGATGGTATGGGACGAGTCTGGCAGGGTTGAGACCCAAGGCTTTAAAGCACGACCAAAAAATCACATCTACAGAACTACCCCTATCTACCAGGATCCTCGACACCTCGCACCCGTGTACCCTGGTAGTGATGATGAGAGGGTCGTCGTGTGGGGCTAAGAGGCCTTTGAAGTTCATTCTTGAGAATTCCACTATCAAAGTATCCATATCAACTTTCTTCCTCTTTTCTAACTTTGCTTCCATAAAGGTTGAGGGTACAGCTTTTGTCACTGCCTTGGCTTCACCTACGTTGGCCTTCCTATCGGTAACCTCTGATCCTCCTCCCGCTAGTCCCCCGGAGATCATTCCTACAACGAGTGAGATCATATTAAGTCTTTTTACAGGGCTGTGGGCATCTCTCGGTGGGAAGTCAGCATCATCCTCATCATCCGAAGGGTCGTCCCTTCTGTTTGGAGGGTCTTCTCTGCAACCTCTCTTCTTCCTGGGGTCGTCCCCTCGGCCCCTCTTGAAGGTACTCTTGTCAACGTATTTCCTTAACTTCCATTCTTTTAACATTTTTTCAATTTCATCTTTCAGAGCAAAACACTTGTCGGTCACATGGCCATGGTCTTGGTGAAATTCACACCACAAGTTTTTGTTCCTCTTATAAGGGGTTGCCCTTAACTTCTCGGGCCATTTCAAGGATCGATCACTTTTTATCTCATTCAGGATGTGTTCACAGCTGACCATCAGAGGGGTATAATCAACAAATTTTTCATCTGTTATCATCTTCTTCCCCTCTTTATTCTTTTTCCGGTACTTACCCCCCACTAGTGCCTCCTTTTTCATCTTTATATTTTGTGGCCATCGCCTCTTCGGCATTCATCACCTTTCCTACTGTGGCCAGTAATTCTACCATCGTCTTCAGGGGGTCTTCGACAAGCTTCCATAATAACTTCCCCTTCTGGAGTCCCCCAATGAGGGTTGTCATGGCTATACTTTCCTCGTAATCCTCGACCTCTAACTTTTCTTTGTTAAATCTGGATATGTAGTCTCTTAGGCTCTCGTTCTTCCCCTGCTTAACATAGAGCAGGTGTGTGGTCTTCTACTGTGGCCTCACTCCAAAGCAAAAGTTATGGATAAATCGTCCTGCTAACTACTTAAAGATTTCAATAGAGTTCTTTGGAAGAGACATATACCAAACATGTGCGGCCCCAGTCAGAGTGCCAGAAAAGGCACGACACCTCATCTCATCTGAGATGGAGTATATGTCTGTCGCTGAGTGGTACATCTCAATATGATGGACAGGGTTGGTACTCCCATCATACCTTGGGGTGACCACATGTGTCTTAAATTTAGATGGCATTAGGAAGTTGACTATCTTTGCCATAAAGGGTGAGCCTATGGAGTATCCTCTTTGAAGGGGGTCTCTTCTCCTCAGGATATTACCAATCTTATCCTCTAGCCTTTGGATTGAGTCGTTTTAGGGCCTCGTTGGGTCAGCTTGGCCGATGTTATCCCCTACCGCCTCTTTGAGGTGGACGGAGGGTCCTGCTGCGGCAGATCTGTGTCGGCTATTTACTTCCCCCTGGCCGTCGTCCCGTCCATAGGGTCGGCCCCCGTGGGGTCGACCATCTATTGCCCCCCTCCTGGACCTCGCAATACTTTTCGATCGGGACAATTTTTCTCGCAGGTTATTTACTGGGCCGAGCCTCTCAAAGGCTAACCCCCTGCTCAGACGATCGAAAGCAGATACTCTCGGGCGATCGTCGAGATTTTGCCTTCCACACTTCCCTCTGCTCTCCTGGATAGGTTGCACAGTATTATTGGAGACCTCATACGGCTACCATCATTTTATCGGAGCCTCTTCCATCTCCACATAATCATATTTGTTCACTGGGCATGGGTTTCCTTGCCTCCCCAAGCGTAGACACCGGGGGTCAGCAATGTCCCTCCACCGTTGTGGAGGTGGCAAATCTTTGCGTGGTGCCTGGGGTGGTCCCCTGGACTCATATTGCCTTGGAGCCACCGCTGGAGTAATCATCTCCGGTGAGACTCCTGGTGGTCTTAGTATGTTTTGGCTAAGAGCTGTAAATTACTCCTGTATAATCCGCTGGCTTGCTGCTAAAGACTTCAGGGCGACCGTCACATCAGCCATCTCAGACTGAGGTGGTGCATGACTGGAACTAGGTCCTACTCCACTATACGGTGGAGGAGGTGGTGGTGGTGGCATCTTCGGTGCCATATGTTTGAGCTATAAAGAGCTGAATGCTCAAAATACTGATGAGATTGAGAACCTTAATGGACATCTTTCAATAGTGAAATAGCTCCATATGAAGGGGGAGAACTGGTTCACCACCAGAGTTTTCGATGAGGTCAAGCTGTATAAAGGAAGAGATATCTTCTTATTCCCACAGACGGTGCCAAACTGATGATGCTAAGATTTAGCACCACCAGATAAGTGATGATGAGCTCAAATTGTAATAACAATGGCATCCATAGAGATATGTTTATATAAGTGTATAGAAGGAGATGAGTATAAGAGGAATAAGATAATGATGTATAGTGGTTCAACCAATTAGGCCTACGTCCACTGTGAGTGTGTGATCCACTAAATAGGGGCACTAATGGCCTTAGATACAATGCACAAAATCTCACTCTCTCTCTACTGTGAGTACAAGCAGAGTTTTAGCTAGGGTTCCAATTATCGATCCCTCTACAAAGTTGAAGATGACAGGTATATATAGGGATTGGGTGGTGCCGTGTACCCCCCAAGCATGCATGGAGCATATGAATGATGTTCTAGCCAATTCCCTGCTGACACCTGGCGGTGCGACTAGTGATTAATGATGACATTATATTCCCTCACGTAAGGGGATGATATTGTTATAACTGTCTAGTCCACGTGCTATATGAGTCCCACGCGTACTGTTCCATGTGTCTCCCAAGTCACACATTGTGATGATGTCACCCTCGACCTAAGATGCTCGACCGAGGCTAAAGTTGATCCTAACATCTGGTGCGACTGGATGTGGGGCTTGTACTATCGTCCCCTCATAGGGTCATCCGGACCATGATGAGGGGTCGACCCCTTATAGGGTCATCTGGTCCATAATGAGAGGGATCGACCACTTGTTGGGTCGTTTGGGTCATGATGAGGGGTCGACCTTACCGAGGGTCATCTGGGCCATGATGAGGGGTCGACCCCACTGAGGGTTATCTGGGCCACGATAAGGGGTCGGCCCCCATCGAGGGTCGTCTGGGCCATGATGAGGAGTCGTCTGATCTTGGCTGAGGGATTATCTTGGTCGATCCTTCCTGTAATGGTACTGTGGCCTTTGGACTTGTCCTGGGCCTGAGCCCTCGTCTGGGTGGAGGACACCCTCGGCTTGGCCGAGGGTATATATGGGTATATCAGGGATTTATTAGGCATAGTACATCGCCATTTGGAGCTCCTATATTGTTTGTAAAGAAGATAGATGGTTCCCTCCGGTTGTGCGTTGATTACCGGGAATTGAATAAAGTTACCATCAGGAACAAATATCCACTACCTCGAATCGATGATCTGTTTGATCAATTAAGGGGAGCGTTGTACTTCTCCAAAATAGATTTGAGGACGGGGTATCGTCGGTTGCGAATACGAGAGCAGGATGTGTCCAAAACTGCGTTCCTAACTAGATATGGGTCTTACGAATTTTTGGTTATGCCCTTTGGACTAACCAATGCTCCTGCCGTGTTTATGGACCTTATGAATAGAGTGTTTCGAGACTTCCTGGACCAGTTTGTTATCGTGTTTATTGATTACATCCTAGTGTATTCTCAAACGGACGCCGATCATGCTAAAAATTTACAGTTGGTTTTGCAGACGTTGAGGGATCATCAATTGTATGCAAAATTTGAGAAGTGTGGTTTCTGGCTATAGGAAGTGCAGTTTCTGGACCACATTATGACAGCTCAGGGTATTTTGGTAGATCCGAGTAAAGTTATTGCGGTGAGGGAATGGGGTCAGCCCACGACACCTACTAAAATTCGCAGTTTTCTGGGTTTGCCTGGTTATTACCGCCGATTTATTAAGGGATTTTCTAAGATTGCTATCCCTTTGATAAATTTGACTTGGAAGGGAGTGAGGTTTGTTTGGGATGATTCTTGTCAACTAGCTTTTGATGAGCTGAAAGATAGGTTAACTTCTGCTCTAGTACTCGCATTACCGAGGCCGGGGGTGGAATATTTGGTTTGTACTGACGCATCTCTGCTAGGGTTAGGAGGTGTGTTACAACAAGAGCATCGGGCTATTGCTTATGCTTCTCGCAAGCTAAAGCCACATGAGAAGAATTATCCAGTTCATGATTTGGAACTTGCTGCAGTGGTTTTTGCCTTGAAGATTTGGAGACATTACCTCCTGGGGGAGAAGTTTAGTCTTTTCACGGACCACAAATCGTTGCAATATTTATTTTCGTAGAAGGATTTGAATATGAGACAAAGTCGATGGTTAGAGTTTGTGAAAGATTACCCATTTGATATTCATTATCACCCGGGTAAGGCTAATGTAGTGGCGGATGCACTGAGGCGAAAACCCGAGGGGGAATTAGCAAGAGTATGGAAGGCTAAATGGAAAGAACTTAGCCAGGAGGACGCCGTTACAAGGGCATTTATGTCAGTATTGACCATTACACCTACGATGATGACAAGAGTTGTGGAAGCCCAAATAAAGGACAAAGATTATCAGGACCGTATACACCAATTGTTAATCGAGGGAGCGGAATCTTACTCTATAAGTTCTGAGGGTGGGTTACGTTTCCACGGGAGGCTTGTTGTCCCAGACGAAGGGGATTTGAGGCGGTCCGTAATGACATAATCTCATGGGTCCAAGTTTCTAGTACATCCTGGTGGAGACAAAATGTACCAAGACATGCGCCGTCAATATTGGTGGGCGGGTATGAAATATGACATTTCTGAATTTTTTTCCCAATGTACTACTTATCAACTGGTGAAAATAGATCATCAACGACCGACGGGATTGCTACAACCCTTAGAAATACCGGTGTGGAAGTGGGAAAGCATCTTGATGGATTTCATCACGGGATTTCCAGAGTCACAGAGCGGTCACGATTCCATTTGGGTGATTGTCGATCGTTTAATCAAAGTCAGCACATTTCTTATCGGTACGTACAGATTATAACGCGGCTCGCTATGCTTGTCTATTTATTGCGGAGATTATTAGACTCCACGGGGTGCCCATTAATATAGTCTCTGATCGAGACAAGATCTTTGTTTCCCATTTTTAGCCAAGTTTCCAAGAAGCTATGGGGATCGAATTGAAGTTGAGTACCTCTTATCACCCTCATACAGATGGACAAACTGAACGAGTCAACCAAATGTTAGAGGACATGCTCAGAATGTGTGTGCTTGATTTTAAAGGAGGCTGGTAACAATATCTTCCCTTGGTCGAATTTGCTTATAATAATTCGTACTAATTCACTATCGGGATGGCACCCTATGAAGCATTATATGGTCGACCATGTAGATCACCTACTTATTGGTTGGAAGTAGGAGATAATAAATTTCTTGGACCTGAAATGATCCAAGATACTTCTTCTAAGATTGAGCTCATACGCAGTCGCATCCGAATAGCTCAAGATCGTCAAAAGAGTTCTGCTAATGCAAATAGAAGGCACATGGAACTCGATGTTGGAGATCAATTTTTGGTATGGGTATCACCAATGAAAGTTATAACGCGATTTGGTAGGAAAGGGAAACTTACGCCTCGTTATGTAGGCCCTTTTCCCATTATTGTTAAAGTAGGCCCTGTAGCTTATCAAATCACTTTGTCGGAACGCCTACAACAGATTCATGATGTGTTTCATGTATCTTCATTGAAAAAGTACAAAAGGTGTGAAGGATCTCACTAGAATATTCCCTTAGATGATATCGATTTGCAACCCGATATTTCATACGAGGAACAACTAGTGGCAATTTTAGATCACGGAGAGCGTAGGCTAAGATCTAGAGTTATACCTTTGGTTCGGGTCCAATGGGGACATCACAATGTTGAGGAGTCAACCTGGGAACGTGAGGACAATATGCGAGAAAAGTATCCACATCTCTTTTTGCAAGGTACGCCTGAATTTTGAGGGTAAAATTCCCTTATAAGGGGGGAGTATCTAATAACCCTTACTTTTGAGTGATTGAATTTTATATCAATTTACCATGTGAGGTGATTATATAAAATATTGGAGGATGGAGTAAATAATATCTAAGTGAGTAAAAGATAATATTTACTAGATTCTTGCATATTTACTATTATGGGAATGTAAATAGCATCATGTTTTATTTTGTAATGTCGTGTGCGAAAAAATGACAGCTATGGTTTAAAATGAAGTGGGATATGAAAATAATTTATATTATTCCGGATGCCAGTTTAGAGGGCGTAGTTAGTCCCGAAATATTCGAGATAGTCAAAATAAGTGCCATATTGTATTTTAGGAGTTCCGAGCATTTTTGACAGGTTATGACTTAATTGTGTAGTTAAGAGTCATTTTAATGATGTATTAACATTTAAGGTTATAAATAAGTGTTAAGTGCACGATTTAGGTCTTCCAACCCTTTTATTCCTCTTATATGTTCCCAAACCTAGAGAGAAAGAGAGAGAAAGGGAATTGTAGAGAAAAAGAAGAGAAAGGAGAATAATTGAAGAAACTGGGGTGTGATCGTGCATCTACCTCCCGGGAATCCAAGATTTCAGCTTAAGGCAAGTTTCTAACTTGCTAATATATGATTTAATGTGAGTAATTTGTTTGTGATAGTTGTGTAATTGGATAATGGGAACAAATAGTAGTCTTTTTTAATAAACTTTGGATGTTTAACCCTTGAATCTTGGAGTTGTATGGATTAAGTTAGTTATATGGATTTATTGGGGTGTATAATTGTTGTGGTTATGTGGTTGGGTGATTAGAATGAATTAAGTGTAAGAATAAGGAGTTTAGGTTTTGGATTCAATCTTGTAGAAGAAGAGAAATTCAAGGGTCTGCTAGGCGCGGTCGACCGCGGTTCGAGGACCGGTCGACCGGGCCTTCAGGGGAGAGCCTAATGCTTTTTTATATAAGTATAAAATTTGAGCACGGTCGACAGCGGTCCTAGGACCGGTCGACCGAGATTCCCAAACTGAGCCTACTGCATTCTTTTATAGACAAAACCGTTGAGGCGCGGTCGATCGTGGTTCCATGACCGGTCGACTGGTCCCCTGTTTTTCACTCTTAAATCCCTAATTCTTTCTAGCTTCTTTCTTTTAAGATAGGGACTTAGGAACCTTCTTGAATGAATTAAAACTAGAGTATTAGAGTCTAGTAGTACGGTATTTAAGAACCTAAGTAGAAATGAGAGTTGGGGCTTAGTTCGGGAATCAATTTAGTTAGTTAAATTAGAGGAAGATAAATGATTCTTTATTAGAAGGAACTAGTCTATACCTAAGGAGAATTAGAATGAGTTAATGTTGACTTTTAGAATTGTATTAAAGAATATCATACATGAGGGGTTGTAGATGGAATATTAATTAAGGGAGATTTATATTAGGGATGATTAAACATTAAGGTTTATAATGATGAGATTAAACGCTTATGGCTCCAGATAAAATGTGATGCATACTTGATAAAGTAAATAACTTGTGAATGATAAATTTATATATACAAACCTCTCTAAATTCTATCATAAGGGAAGTTACACGTATGAGGTGAAGTCCCCTGGCTAGTGAATGCAGGGCGAATATAGTCCTCGGCCATAGGACCGGTTATATTATATTGTGTGATTATTGTTCGAAGTGAGGTAATTCCGGGTGTGGTTATGACTCACTGTCGAAGGTATATGGCCGCATCCTGACGTCATGCGATGTAGGATACCCAGGTTATCTTGGTGATAGGCCGTGAAAGATGATAGCTATTTAGGGGCGCGTCCAGTGGGGAAACCCGGAAGGGCGGTCTTAGAATCGTTATATGTTGTGAAATATAACTATGCATATTAAAGTGGGATATTATTGATGGCCAAGCACTCTATGAATTAAACTGCTTTGAAAACGTCTCCTAAAGAGATATGGAACGTTGAAATGAAATTGTCTAGAAAGGCAATTGAATTCTATTTAGTAATATTTTTACTCATATTCTATTGCATAATTAAAATGTGTTCATGCTTTTAGATTGAGTAGTTAGATTCTTATCATTATTAATGATGATTAGATTGTCCATGATTGTCATGCATTTTATTCACATGGTGATCATATAAAAATTAGGCCCTGACCTTTTCATATTCTTTGCTTCGCATGAATCTAATATTCGCTCAGGTGCTCCGCCGCAAGGACGCCCGTATTGACTTTTCTATCCCAGTGTCTTGGAGCTGTAACACCTTGCGGATGTTACGGGATATTTTGATATAGACGCTTCCATCTTTTGTATTCTAGTTATGATCGGTTACACGTTCGGGCGTGTTGCCCAAGTTTTGTACTTGTATGATATTACGAAATATTATACTTAATACTTAGTGTAACCTTGTTGTAAGTGTCTGTTAACCGGCAGCTTATTCGGTTATTTTGATGTATATGATGGTTGATAGATTATCTCTCTTTAGTTATATACACCTTCTTTTCAATTGGGATTGTTTAAATGCTTTCTTTAACTTACTAAATAAATTTTGACAATTCGTTTTTTAAAATAATGGGTGGTTATCTCGTATATTTATTATATTACTGTGATGCTAAGAATGGACCATCTATGATTCCTATTAATATTGGAGTATCGGGCTGGCCACCTCTTATTTTAATAAGCGGGGTGTCACACGACATGCCCTAACTGATGTAGACAACTTTGTAAGAATAAAAGATAGATGATGGAGGTGTCTAATACCAAAATCCTGTAACTTCCACAACAGCTACATCACGTCAATAAAATGGAACTCCTATGCTTGGCGTCCTCGGGGCTGGGCACCTAAAATGTTTTTACAAAACATAGATTTGGAAGCAAACGGGTCAGAGCCCGATGTGAAAAAATATAGTTTAAATCAACAGGTGTTTAAAGTGCATTTAACAGTAAATATCATATACATGTTAGTCATGTGCTCTTACTTGAGATTCTCACCCCTCAACTATTTTTCACGCCTAACGATTATTTGCTACCCATCCTAGCTACGCTACCCACCAATCTTGTCGGTACCAAAATTTTGTCTATAGGGATTATTATATTAAGCCACCCGTATTACCCAAATACTGTGGAATTTCTATTACCATTATTTATTAATCAATTTCAAGTAACTTAATACTCACTTTGAATTTCCACAAGTTTACATTATTCTATAGGTCTCATCCTAACTCATCTACCAAGAAACAGAATAGAACGATCTCAAGTATATATTTATATCACTCTTAGTACATATATACACATATAGCGCCCCTAGGCTGAGCTGCAGTGCATGCATACTCTGCTATCGAATCCCAGTACATCACGTACGTAAGGATTACGAGTTACGAATCACTCAGGAATCGTATCAATACAAATCACACACATTGGCGGCGAACATAGTTCACATACCCATAGATCACGCATATACCTACGCTCCCATGGTCAACTGACTTATCAACTCAAAAATAAGTCTTCGTAGTCCTACGTTCTGAGGAACCAATCTAAAGTCCCCCTGAAAGCACACAAAGACAAGATTGTCCCCTTTTTAAAACCTCCCATGATAGCAAGTATGGTAGGTATGTCATACTCAAAATCAACCATACATTAGGAAATTAAGCAACCTAAGTATTTATAAATTAATATAGGTATTCACACGTCCCATATTATAAGTCTCATACGTAGTATAGTTTCATCCCGATTATTCTACATAATATGTTTAGCGCGATAACTCTCGTATTATACATCCGAGAACTTAAACTTATCCCAAATGGTTACTAAGTCTCCTACTTGTCTCTAAGGTTATTTCAGAAATTTAAAGTCCCCTTACTATTGTCTCTAACCTTAAGTTATTGTTCGTCCGAATTAAATTCAAGTTCCCATAATTTCCAACTGTAACTCACTCGTAGGACACTCGTAAGTTTATCATTTAATCCTAAACCAAACTAATATTTTACGAACCTCAAATACACCCCTACTGACCTTCCCTAAGTTCCAATATGTTCAAATAGTACACACCAATAATTCTTAAAATCCGGGATTGGTTAAACCTTAAAAGGAAATTTTATCACAAATACAGGGGGAGTCGATAGATCGAAGGGTAGGGTCGATCGATCAAACCAGTCGATCGATCGATATTCATGGTCAATTTATCGATCGATCCATCAGGTCTGGCTATGATTCTGCATAATATAACCTACAGGTTTCTTAAATTTCAGACCTCCAGTCCTCTATTTTAATGTTACAAACTCCTGAATACTTATACTAAAGGTTACCCCAACATAAAGACATAATTTCTAACGTCTCAGAATTATTAAATCATCATGAGGCATAATTGTCTTGGATATAAACATGTGTTTTTCATAAAAAACCTTGTTCATCAATTTTTCTTCAAGAACATCAAATATCTCAACATTAATTCATGAATTTTGATACATGAATTATGATTTCGTTGTCTCGACATATCAGAAGTTCAACTACATGCAAAACCTACTCATCTCAAGATTAAATACTCCCAATTCGTGAAATTTTCAATATTTTGAGTTTAGTCTCCAATTCTAAACTACCATGGATAATATATTTGATGAATCATAACAAATTAAATCACTTGCCTCAAATGGAAGTTCTGATCCTTTGGAGAAGATGATATAGGGGTGATTCTCTCTTTCCGATCACAAATTCGGCGGTGGTGGTAGTGTAAGGTGGTTGTTTGGCCCTAGTAACCTTTGGAAACCCTTCCTTTCTCTCTACTTCTCTCTCTCAAGTTTGTAGAAGCCAATAAACCTAATGATCCCAAGGGTTGGCTGATATATTTAACCTAAATTTCGTCAGTCACTATTCATCAAATAGTAAAATGACTAAAATACCCTCCCGGGTTGTCGGTTGGGCCAAAAAATGCTCCGGAACTCAAACCAAACCCCCAGGTAGTCTTTTCTGACTATCTCGACCTTTTCGGACACATCGGTGCACTCAAAATGACCATAAGGATGACATAAAAATATACTTCTTTACAATTCATTAAATTGGTCCCGACACGACTGACACGCGCGTCTCAACTTAATTTCCAAAACTGTCGTATTTTCCACTTGTTAAAATTTTAATAAGTTCATAATATTATATTACTATACTCGCTCAGTAATATTCAACATAATTCTCATAATCAAATACTAGCTCTCACCTCATTAGTATTTAAATCCAGATTAATTACCAATTAATTTCCCATTTTTAATTCAATTAATCATATAATTAAAATGAGTAAAAATACGGGGTATTACATACTTCCCCCCTAATAATGGAATTTCATCCCGAAATTCGAAAATAAAGGTATAACTGGTAAAAATAACTTTGGATATTTGTCACGCCAGTTGCTTATAGACTTGGGTTACCGGAATGGACCAACATATCTCGACGCCAACTTCACTTTATTACCAAAACGCATTATCCCCTTCATAGGAGATACTCTCAACAACTCCCACATTGAACTCCCTGAAGAACCTCTTGGCATCGGTGTAGCTCTTCTGTCGATTCTGAACAACCCGAATACGACTCCGAATCATCTCTATCCTGGCCAAAGTATCCCGGATCACCTCCGAACCAAGTAGCTTATCGTCCCCCACCTCTAATCAAAATGCTGGAGAATGACAAGGTCTACCATATAACGCCTCAAATGGATCCATGCCAATCGTAAACTAGTAGGAGTTATTATAGGCAAACTCCACTAGTGGGAGATACTGCTCCCATCCCCCGCCAAAATCTAGGATACACATCCACAACATATCCTCTAAAATCTGATTTGTTCGCTCAGTCTGTCCATCGATCTGCGGGTGATAGGCCAAACTGAGTCATAAGTTTGTACCCTTAGCCTCCTGGAAGCTCTGCCAAAACTGAGTCACAAAAATCTTGTCCTTGTCACACACTATATCAAGGGGCACCCCGTGAAGTCTCACTATCTTGGCTATAAAGATATGAGCGTACTGTCCCGTAGTGTAGTCCGTCCGAACTGGTAGAAAGTGTGCTACCTTGGTTAAACGATCCACAATCACCCATATCGAATCATAACCTCGATGAGATGTAGTCAACCTTGTGATGAAATCCATGTAAATGATCTCCCATTTCCACATGGGAACCTCTAACGACTGTAGGAGTCTTGCCGGTCTCTGATGGTCCACCTTCACTAGCCGACAAGTGGCACATTTTGAAATAAACTCGGCAATATCCTTCTCCATTCCACTCCACCACTACTATCATCTCATATCCTGATACATCTTATCCCCACCGGGATGTATCGCAAAACATGAACCGTGCGACTCTGTCATCACCTCATGTCGTAAGTCCCCCCCCCCCCCCCTCAGGAACAACCAGTCTCCCATTGACGCACAACCCTGACTTGACCCCTGTACTAGAAGCTGTATTATTCGATCATGGAAAAATGAATCCGTTCCCTAACACACATAAATGATCGGACCATTGCATCTTGGTGTCCCAACTCCTTCCATATCGCTTTCCACACTTCAGACACCTCACCTTCTGCCCTACGACTCAATGCGTCTACTACCATATTAGCCTTCCATGGGTGGTATTGGATATCGAACTGATAATTCTTCACAAATTCAAGCCGCCTACGCTAGCGCATATTCAACTCCTTCTGGGTGAAGAGGTACTGTAGTGACTTATGATTTGTGAATAAGAAAAATTTCTCCCCCAAGAGATAATATCTCCATATCCGAAGTGCAAACACAAGTGCCGCTAACTCCAAGTCGCGTGCGGGGTAATTCTTCTCATGAGGTTCAAGCTTACGAGAAGCATAAGCTATAGCCAGATTCTCCTTCTGAAGCATACCCCTAAGTCCTAATAAGGATGCATTAGTATAAACCAGGTATTCCACTCTCGGCCTGGGCAGTGCTAGGACTGGTGCTGAAGTCAGTTTGTCCTTCAGCTCATCAAATGCCAATTGGCAGGCATCATCCCGGATAAATGACACCCCTTTTCAAGTCAAATTAGTCAACAGATCCTCTATCTTTGAGAATCCCCAAATAAACTGCTTATAGTATCCTGTTAGCCCGAAGAAATTACATATCTCTGTCGGTGTCGTGGGTTGTCCCCACTCCCTCACCGCTGACACTTTCCCCGGATCCACGGATATCCCCCTGTCAGATACAATATGCCCCCAAAACTAAACCTCTTTCATCCAGAACCCACACTTCTCATATTTCGCTTACAACTCGAGCTGACGTAGTGACTGAAAAACTTGTCTAAAATGCTCGGTATCCTCTCCTCAGTCTGGGAATAAATCAGGATATCATCTATGAAGATAATGATAAACTAATCTAGGGACTCTATGAACACCCTATTCATCAAGTCCATAAACAAGTCCGGAGCATTGGTTAGCCCAAAAAGGCATAACCCTGAACTCGTAAGATCCATATCTCATCGAGAATGTAGTTTTAGACACATCCTTCTCCCTGATGTGTAACTGATGGTATCTCGACCTCAAGTCTATCTTTGAGAAGAAGGCAACTCCTCTAAACTAGTCAAATAAGTCATCAATTTGGGGTAATGGATATTTATTCCGTATCGTGACTTTATTCAAATCTCGATAGTCGACACACAACCGTAACGACCCATATTTCTTATTTACGAACAACACTAGAACATCCCAATGCGAGATGCTCCTATGGATGAAGTCCTGTCCTAACAGCTGCTCAATTTGGTCTTGTAACTCCGAATATTCGATAAAGTTAGGCTCAATTACTCTAATAATCACAACTGTACTATTCTCTAGTATTCCACCGAACTACTTGCGAATATAACATTCTACAACATTGCTTATGTCATACTATACGGTCCTAGCAGCCTTAGATAGTAATATACTTTAGTAACTCAAGGTTATAGATTTATCTTCATGAAATAACTAAGGTACTAAACTCGTATACTAACAGTTAAGCATTTCCCATCTTCCGACATTCGCTAAGTGTCGTGCGTGGGATGTCTCGCAAAGCGAAATCCAAACAAGGAACCCCCTCGATACACTACTAATTAACATTTTCGGTCAATGAGATTCAGAGGCCTTCCGTATATGACTTGTACCTCACATCTCCGTTCTTGACTGAAAGTTTACTCTCCCATCACGAAAGATGATATACACTGCAGTGTTATTACTATCATTAGGTGTTCAATGTTTATTTGCAAGACCCATTCTATCCTGGACATCGAATACAATACTCTTACTATATCTGTTTGTTATTATTAAAACCATTACTAACCAGTTAGAAACTCCTAATGGTAATACATTTCATATCTCTCCCCGGTAGTAAGATCTATTATCTACTATAAGTATTCTATTAGGGACCACTTATGCTTTCCTGCAGGCGACGATAAGAAGCCCTCATACTCATGACCGCTAATCATATTTAATAACAAGGCTAATACATTTTGTGCATTTATGAAAACCACAAGTCGAAATGCATTTATATCACTTGAAATATTTCCTCTATTCCCAAAAGATATAACCAAAATTAAAGTATCGTACCTCCAAATACTGGTGGTGCCTGTGGGACCCATGGCATGACTGCATAATGGACGTTATAGGCACGTCCATATGGAAATTCCCCCTATTATTGTGGGACTGATGCTGTAAGGGGTAATAACACTTACTATCCCTATTGAGCATCCTGTCGTGGTACTCTATCTGGTTACAGGCAGCCCTTCCAGTTGTGACCCTACTGTTCACACTTGTAACACTGACCCTGAAGCCTTTTCTTTCTTTGGCCCAGTTTCCCCTACTGATTGGGTCGGGGTTTCTCTCCAACCCTATCCGGGAAAGCTCGATGTTTATGGCCATCTCTCCCACATTTAAAACACCTTTTTGTGATAGCCCTCTGTTCTTGGCTTTGTTGACCCTGGCGGTTGTGGCGCTTTCTGCCAATTCCATTCTCCTCTTGGTCTTGAAGACTCTGAGGAACTTGTCACTGCTGTAATAGTATTTTCCCACTATTGCTATCCCTTGTCCTGTCATATTGACTAACTTCTCTTATTCTTTTTCCCCCTATAAGCTCCACACTGCTATCTTAGTACTGCAATATTACGGTAGTCACTGCTTGTGCTATAATATTTGATATCTCAGTGATTTCCATTCTTTTCTAGTGTACCTGAAGTACATGTTGATTTTATCAAACATAAATTTCTTCATTGGTGTTTGTCCGCTGTTCTCTCTCATGCGACATCTGAAATTTGGATGAATTGAATAAGTCTTTTGTCTATACAAAACTAAATAGTCGAAGCACAAAATCTCTAATATGTAAATGTGAATGCAACAGTCCTAAAAATAGGGCTCTATATCAAAGAACGCTACACTGAAAGCATAATAAGTCGTATAGATCCTAAAGACTCTAGAACCTGATGCTCTGATACCACCTTTTGACACCCCATCTAATTAAATACCGGGTATCTACTCCTTTATTAAATTAATATAAAATATCAAGTTGGTTCAGTCTTAGCATCACTGTCGAAATACCTTTAATTAGTTACTAGTCGCCTAATATTTAAAAAGTGAGATGCCAAATTTTGTTAATTAAATTAACTTACAACCAAGTAATGAATAACCAACCATTCAACATTCACATAAATAATCTCATCGAAATAATTAATAGCCCTTCCTTTCTCTCTACTTCTCTCTCTCAAGTTTGTAGCAGCCAATAAGCCTAATGATATATTTAACCTAAATTTCGTAGGTCACTATTCATCAAATAGTAAAATGACTAAAATACCCTCTCGGGTTGCCGATTTGGCCTAAAAATGCCCCGGGACCCAAACTAAACCCGTAGGTAGTTTTTTCTGACCATTTTTACCTTTTTGAACACATCAGCGCACTCAATATGACGATAAGGATGACATAAAAATAAACTGCTTTATAATTCATTAAATTGGTCCCGACACGACTGACACGCGCGTCCCAACCTAATTTCCAAAACTGTCATATTTTCCCCTCGTGAAAATTTTAATAAGTTCATAATCATATATTACTATACTCGCTCAATAATATTCAACATAATTATCCTAATCAAATACTAACTCTCGTCTCGCTTGTATTTAAATCCAGATTAATTCCAATTAATTTCCCATTTTTAATTCAATTAATCCTATGATTAAAATCAGTAAAAATACGGGGTATTACAATGACCTCACTCCAAGGCACCACACGACAGATCCATCAGCATCAGTGATCTTAGCAACATTCCCTCGAAATCAATAAGGTTCCTCATGTGAAGTTCTATCCAAGATTACGTTCCAATCCTTTTTATACCCAATTTGGCGAAATATCCTTCTCTCTCATCAACATTCATCAACACTCAAGGAATTTCATCCAAGATCAAAGATCAAGCTTCAAAGAAGGTCCAATTCCTTCACTGTCTCTTTAAATCCCTTGTTTTTCCATAATACACATTAGATTCATAATCTAGTTCTTACTTTAGTTCATACACATTATTATCTACACTTTTTATTAGTATATTTCACATATTTTATTTTCTACAAAAAAGTCCAAAAATAATAAAAGAGGGTTACACCCGTAAATTCTGAGCGGAATTATCCATCACACTTTTTCCAAAATCAAAAAAACACATTTCTTACACATATACATATAATAAAATTCCGTTCGGATCTATGGGATAAACTCCACCCCTATGCTACATTCGAACTACGTGGACTTTGATGCCTTTATGGGCTACTTAGGCGTCTCGAATTAAAATCCGTGACTCGAGTCCAATTTTCCAATTCTCTCTATTTCCCAAGTTCCCTAATTATATATATATATATATATATATATATATATATATATATATATATATATCATACTTGTTTGCATTCCATCCAACACATATTATCGTTCCTTAATAAAGATCAATATCATGATGAACGTACAAATCATACTTTCTACATATGTTATTTTGGGAATATTCCTATGGATGACCTCACTCTACCTTGTCCATGGTATGAGTTGAATAAATCCGATCTCCATTATATGAACATGTACACACACTTTATGGGGATAGAAAGGAAGATAATAATACTAGCCCATGAGAGACCGAAAGGGCGAGATGGGTGCCTAACAGATTCTCATTCCATAACTTAGCCCCCGGACCTTCGAACTATTGGTTTCGTATGCATCAGTTTGTCCTCGATGCTTCTCTCTCAAAGTGGCAACAAGTTCTTTTTCCTGTTTTGTGCAAAATAGGCTGGCGACTCCATCTCTTCATATTTACCCCTACACCGACGACGACCCAAGCAACCTTCCTAAGAGGGGTATGAGACCGCGGTTCAGCCTTCTCGAGGGGGAGATGTACCTATCTCTATCTCTCTCTCCCTCCCCCAGGCACCGCCTGGGATGGCCACAATGGCTACTCTGTTGGGGACTATTTTTAAGAGGGCTAGACTCTGTTTGCATGGGTGTTTTAGTGTCTTGTATATTCCCCTATTTTTTATGTTCCCCTTATCATTCCCTGTACATATATGACTCATGCTTATGCCACTATTTACTCACTTGTAGAAATTTTCCATGTACACTTCATGTCACGTGCATCTAGGATCACATATATCGACATATTACACAAAACGTAGAAATCCATGCTTAGGTGTCACTAACATCCACCTCCAGTTGTATATATCCATGATCACTTACACTTAGCACATACCCACTCTCACTTGTTATCCCTTCTCTACTGTTTATACTTGTACCTCATTCTCAACTGGGCATGATCAGTAAAGATACTATCTCCCTAAGATACTAATAAAAGAATCATGCATGGTACACACAACATCACCAAAGAGCATTTCTATTGACCAAATTTTGTCCCGTAACTGGGGAGTCACTTCGTGATGGGCGCTGGTCCGGCAGGTCGCAGTTAGCCTAAGAGATATGACTTTCACCTTCCATTGGCCAAGTACTTTCGATGTATATTGAATGGTTCTCCCGCATCGTACCGCTTGATCGAAGTCATGACGGGAGGTATATAATAGGGAACTCGTTCACGTACGTCGAGTATATCGAATTCGTTCTAGCACGTACCGCCCCCATGAGGTATATAGTGAGGAAATTCACGTACACTCAGGTATATCAAATGGCTTGTCCACAAGTACCGATTGCCCTAAAAATCAAGACGTATATCGTGGAAGTCACGCCAAAGGGGGGAACACCTTCCAATTAACCCAATAACTACATACCCGCATATAGTTATCAAGCTTACGACAAACATGTTAGATTGATAATTTTGATCCGAAACTCTGCCAATATTTCGGGTCGGCCTGTCGCCCAAATTTTCATGCAACTTTTAAAATTGGACCCTTCCCGTGAGCCTGGAAACAAGTCAAATCCTAGTTTCTACATATGGTAAACCCAATTTTTCTAGGCTCGGATATCGTCCAACATTTATTTTTTGCATCTAGACAAACTTTATACAACTGAGAACCTAATAAAGACAATAATCATGCTGAGACCCATCTCTCGTCTTTTTCTCTCTCTTTTAAAAAGTGTCCAAAAAATATTTTTGTCCTCATGTTTTCGAAAAATATCAAAAAACATTTTTCTCCTTTTCTAAAAAATATCAAATCCCCTTATTTTCTCTTCGAAAAATAAATCCCAATTTTTTTCCTTATCAAGTCGATCGCATACCCTTGGCCTGGCTCCCTATTGGCTTCGGTCTTTAGTCAAACCTCCCCAGAGTTTAGTCAGTCCCCTTACTTCTTCTGAGTTCGTGATTTACCCGCCTTCCATGAAGAACACGGATCAAGTGATGAATGTATAGTCGAATTTGTTGACAGTATCTCAGCTCACTACCAAAATTGACAACCTTCAAATCGAGGTTCATGAGATGCAAAGAAACCGTGTCCCTGTCCTCGAAGATCCCGAGGTCCCCTTATCTCGTGCTATGTGTTCTCCTGCACCCAAGCCTATTTGGGTTCCTGAGGAATAACAGCATGCTCCCTGTGCTCCTCCTGCTAATGGGCCATCGCCAACCCATCTACCTATGCCAAACCTTACTCAGCCAGGGGATAACTTACCCGTGATTGTTGACCCAAAAGAGGAAGAATTGAACAAGGTGAAGGAAGACCTAAAGATGTTGACCAAGAAATTTGATCAAGTTAGACTCCCTGGGAACTACATGTACTACACCCACATGTCTCCCTAATCTAAAGCCAGGTTACTGGAAAAATTCAAGATGCCCAATATTGAGAAGTTTGGAGGTAGTGAGCCCCCGATCGTTCATCTCTGTAGCTATCATCGAGCCATGACTCTCCTAGGGGCTTTTGAAGAAATAATGTCCCA
Organism: Sambucus nigra; assembly: GCA_949130495.1. NCBI lineage: Eukaryota > Viridiplantae > Streptophyta > Magnoliopsida > Dipsacales > Adoxaceae > Sambucus > Sambucus nigra. The sequence continues at coordinate 505,650,007 of OX422212.1, forward strand.
GATGTTCCAACAAATTTTGAAAGATAGCACTCTTCATTGGTTCTTATCCCTTTAGGAATCTAGAATCCCTTGATGAATCATTGTACATGTAAAATAAAGAGCTAGAAGTTACCCGCCTTGACTTAAAACTACTTAAGCAAAACCTTGGGGAATCAGTCAGTAACTTCATAACAAGATGGAGAGAAAAAGCATCTACCATAACCAATCGGCCTTTTGCAGAAGAACAAGTCAATATTATAAAGAAGAACTTCCTAACCCATGTCCAAGCAACAATGCGAGGAGAGTGTTACCCTCATTTTTGAGCCCTTTGAGAAGCAGGATTGGAGATCGAAGAAAGTCTTGTCAAGATAGAAGTTAAACCGAGGAAAACCTCTGGATAGATTCCTCCTAGAAAGTTTAAAAAACCTGTTAGTACCACGATTTCAATCATCAATAACATCTCTCAGCCTGCCGCTTCATGGGCACCAGAAAATCACCCAAACCTAGTCTGAATAGAATACACCGAGCTTTATGCTCCTCTCTCCAAAGTCTACTAGGACCTTTTGAGCTGAAATATGATCAAACCCTTACACCCCCGTCCATTACTAAACCCACTTTTGAAAAACTTTAAACCTTATGCCCAATGCGAGTTTCACCAAACTGCTGACCATACCACCGACCAATGTTTCCATATCTAAAATGTGATCCAAGGCCTAATTGACCGGGGTGTCATCGCCCCACTAGAAGAAGATTCATAATTTGACCCATCTACCCAAATTATGCCGAGTAAATCACCGGTCATACGCATATACTTTCCTAAACCTCTCCAAACATGCCCATATTTCCTTTTACACCCTAACTGCTTCGCCGATCAAGTCTTATCCCTTCTCACCCGAGCATGCATCACTGTCCGCACCCGTTCTGGAGGTAAATATATGGAACTATCAGAAATATTAAACCAACTCTTAGAATTTGGGCTGAAATTTCCCTCCCAAATGACCATTGACTGTCAGAGGTGAAGCTCGAAAATGGGCTTAAGGGTCAAACAATTGGGTGGTTCCAATCGACGAAGTCAGTCTAGATGACATGGTCCAGATCATGACAAATTTGTTTTAACAAAATGGTGATATTTGTAGTGTATCCAAGCTACACGATGCTTTGAAATTACAAGGTCGCCTGGTCCTTTCAGTTCTACATTTCCCTTCCTAATGAGAGGAATTATACGAAGAGGCCATGAAAGTGGTGGAGTGCATTGACTTTGCATGGAAAGATAATATCGTTGCCACCGGATGGGGGGGTGATTTTGAAGATTCAGATGAAGGGAAAGATTAAAAAAAACTAGTTTGATAGCCAATATATGCGGGATGATATCATTCGAGGAGATGCTAGGAGAAATCAATAAGGTGGTTGAACAACCCGATATCGATGAAGGAATATGATTTTTATTTTTCCCTTCTTCTGTGAACCACATGTCCAGATCGGGAAGACATTACCAAAACCCAAGCCTACAACCTTCAATGAGCGATAAATAAAAGGGTGTCGAGAATCTCCCTATGCCAGAAATGACCCTCGAAGAAAGTAAGATACTCGATCAACTTAATAAAACCCAAGCCAACATCACTTTATGGGGACTCTTTATGTCTTCCCAACTGCACCGAAATGCCTTAATCAAGCTACTCACAGGATCCACAGTTCCTCCCTCGACCACGCCAGAAGAAGCAATGAACCTAGTCGGAACCTTTACCTCTACTCGAATGATCTCCTTTTCTGAAGAAGAAATCCCTCAGGCTGGTCCCAACCATAATCATTATCTTAATATCTTTGTTAAAGTTATGGGGAAAACTGTCCCCCCATTTCTCGTCGACAACGGATCAACTCTGAATGTTTTCCCATTAAGGATTTTCAATTGTCTAGGATTAAAAGTGAGCGACCTTGATCCAACCTCTGCTGCCGTACGTTCCTACGATAACACCCGTCGAGAAGTATTGGGATCTATTAAGCTTACAATAGGGGCTAATCCTATAAATCCTGTTGTTGAATTTTAAGTCATCGACATCCCAGCCTGTTTCAATATGCTCCTCAAACGACCATGGCTCCATAGCATCAAAGGGGTATCATCTTCCCTTGATAATAAATTGAAGTTCTTCACTAACGGGCAGGTTATTACCATCTTAGGAGACAATTACAACATCGAGAATGCAAGCACCAGTAATCTAGTACTCAAAATATAACACTTGGTAAATGATAGGCTTTTGTCAGGATCCCAAGTTGAACAACTTCTACTCCCATCATGGGATGACTTTAAAGATAGGGTTTGTTCGGAATATGACCCCCATGGAAACGTTAATGTAATCAAGATGTTCAAGAACATGCACTTCATGCTCGAAATAGGGCTAGGGAGAAGACAATAAGGTATAATTGAACCTATTGTGTTGAAGGGGGCCTTTCCTCCCTGTGGCTTGGGCTATCAGCCGTCAGAAGAAGAACTCATATTGATCATTCAACCTCGACTGAAGAGGAGGTTAAAATGTGCCAGAACTATCCCGGGAGATTCCCTAAATGGAAGATTCATAATAGAAGGTGAAGATTTCCCCTTGTGCTGCTTCCCTGAACCTTGGTATGACCATGTAGATAAGAGGATGAAACCAGAAATGGAGATCTTCATTCAAGACAACTACCTATAGGCTGAGAGTTCTCATTACCGTGTACAACCACTCACTAAAGAAACTATAGCTGATACTGAGGATTTTGAGGGCAGTGACTCCGAGGACTCTTTCAATTTACAGATACTGGGGCTGACACTCTGCATGATCCACTCAGGGGCTACATCATCTAATCCATCCTGCCTCATCAAAGATACTAATGCACCTCTTCTCAACTGGCATGATGCACCTGTGCCACCTGCTAATATTCAACCTAACCCTGATGTTTACCCCCTTTCCCCTTTAGTTGTTTCCCTTCACTTTGATGTAATCAAGACCTCCTTTGATGAGGTTCTCAATGCTATTTTTTCTCTTAATGAAATAAATGAAGATTTTGAGTATCTTGCAGTACCTTACATTAATTGTCTCGATTCTAATCAAACTCTTGATGATGATGATTTTGCAAATGAAAAATTCTTAACTGATCTAAATAAGGTTAATAATAAATAACATAACCCTCTTCAAGTTAATGAAGATGAAACTGTTGTTATTAATCTCTATTCCAGTAGCCAAATGCGCGAGATTAGGATAGGGGCCACCCTCAACGAGCATGAGCGCGTGCAACTCAAAAAACTACTAAAGGAATTTGTGGATGTCTTTCCCTGTTCCTACGATGATATGCCCGGTATTGACACTGGGATAGCACATCATGAGATTCTAACTTTCCCGGAATGCAAATTGGTCAAACAGAAACTGTGAAAGCTCCGTACTGAATGGTCACATAAGGTTAAAGAAGAAATAGTCAAGCAACTAAATATGGGCTTCATTCGTGTGATCGAATATCCCATATGGCTAGCCAATATCGTACTTGTGCTGAAATTAGGAGGGAAGGTTCACATGTGTGTCAACTACCGAGACTTGAACAAAGCCTATCCGAAGGATGATTACCCACTACCCAACATCAACATGATTATGGACAATATGGCCAGTCACGCTCTTAAGTCATTCGTTGATGGGTTTTACGGATATAATCAGATCAAGATGCACCCAGATCACCAAGAGAAAACAACATTCATCACACTTTGGGAACCTTTTGCTACACTATCATGCCATTTGGTCTAAAGAACGCAGGGGCTACCTACTAGAGGGCTATCACAACTATTCTGCATGATCTGATACATAAGAAAGTCGAGGTTTATGTAGATGACATGATTATCAAGTCCAAGACTAGGGAAGGCCATGTTCCCGCACTCTGGAAGTTCTTCGAGCGACTGCGACAATACCAAATGCGGATCAACCGACAAAAATGTGTCTTCGGCGTCACTAAAGGAAAACCCTTAGGATTTATGGTTAGTGAAAAGGTATTAGAGAAGATCCTTCTAAGCTAAAAGCCATACTTTAGATGCCACCACGTCGAACGGAGAAGGAAGTCCAGGGGTTCCTTGGAAAATTACAGTACATCAGCCGATTCGTTAGCTAATTGACTTCCATCTGCGAACCCATCTTCAAACTCCTTCGAAATGATTCAACCAAAGTCTAGAATGAAGCTTGCTAAGAAGCCTTCGACTGAATCAAGCAATACCTAACCCAACCTCTGGTACCCATGCCGTCACAGCCTAATCTTCCCTTACTCCTATACTTAACCATAACCGATACTGCAGTTGGGGCTTTGCTAGCCCAATATCTCAAAGAAACCCGCAAAGAAAGACCCATTTACTATGCCAGTCGAAAGTTGGCCGATTACCAAGTTAACCACACTGCCTTGGAAAAAATAAGTGTTGCTCTTGTCTGGGTTACCCAAAAGTTACGGCACTACATGCTCGCCTTTTCGCTCAAGCTTGTTAAACTAAAGTGTAATTAACCCTTTAATTAAAATTTAATTAGTTTAATTATAATTAATGTAAATTTTAATTTAATTTAATAGATTAATTTTAATGATTCCAAACATATATTTATTAAGTTATTATATAGATATTTCTCATTGTATAATATTTATAATATAGTCTTGTTCATATACCATTATATACATATATTTATTATATTATATAATATTTGTATTATGTCATATTGCCTTGATTACGTATCTATTCTGACTGAGCTATACCTGTTCATGTTAAGCTTTATTTTCACGACTCAAGATGCCTCGACTCTACTCAACGACATATCCAAGTAAAGGTATTCATGTATGGTTGCACATATGCACTTGAAACTTTAGGCACTCATGCATATATTAATTGTGTTAATATGATTGGTTGTCTACATATTTTTCTAAAAATGAAATTAAATTATTTTTGTTGAAAATATATTTTTTTAAATAAAATTGGTTATGAGTTTTCATTGTCAAAATACTTTTCGAAATTATTTTGAAAATTAAAATGAATTTTGCAAACAATATTTTTTTGTTTATTAAAATGTCATTTGGTTAGATTGTTATACGCGTTAGGACTTAATCTCCATTAAGTTCTATTATAGGTTTTGGCTTTGGTAGATTGTTTCGTCATTTTTTACTATTACCATTAGGTAGACTTCAGTCTTATAGCTGCTTGGATGTGGCCATTAGAGCATCTCTATTGGTGGACGGTAACGAAAGGCAAATACACAAACTCAAAAGTGAGTTTTGCCTTTTTTCAACTTCAACGCCCAGAATGGTGAAGGGTAGATTATATGTTCCTACGAACTTTTAAAGTTCGTAAGAAACATATTTATGTTTCTACGAACTTCAATAGTTCGTAGGAACATAAATATGTTTCTTACGAACTTTAAAAGTTCGTAGGAACATAAAATGTATTTGTTACGAACTTTATTTGTTCGTAAGAATTGCTACGAACAAATAAAGTTCGTAGAAATTTTTACTGAATTTGTATCCGTTCAGTAAACTTAGCACTTCCTTATCTTTTTCTCTGTAAATTTTGCAAGATTTCGTCCACCACTGCAAGAGATTCGATTTGCAAATTTACCTCTTTTGTTGTCAACTTCCTCCACCACTACGAATGCTCTTACTTTATTAGGATCTGACTTGATTTAGATTTCGTCACTTTATTTCGTCACTTTACGTGAGTTGTCCACTAGGCCGAACAGTACACTTGAACTTAGGAGCTTTATACATTCTTGTCCTATTAAATTTGATTTCGAACGAATAGACCTTGTGTACTTGTTAGCCAATGGTTTCTGGTTTACCTGCTTGGTTCGATCATATCCAAAAACCTTAGGCTTACTATTAGACCATATATTATTTTAGCCTTAGGGCTTTAGATTTTAGGCGCAAGTTTTGTAATAGCTTGTCAGGTCATTTCGTCCTTAGCCTTAGAAGCTTTTGTCCTACACTTAGATGTTAATAATACCATACCTTATAGGAGCAATCAACTACATATCCTTTGGATTTGAAACCATAAGAATTATTGGTTAGAAAAGTCACCATACCTGTTTGATTTGACCTTACAAATATAGGTTTCGGCTTTAAACTGTTATCACCCATTTAGGAGCCTTTGCCCAATATAATTGAGTTGACCTTCGGTATGAGATTTCATCTACTAGTAATTGTTTAATAGGATTATATCTGTTTGATTTTCGTTATATACATTAGTTTGTTTTATAAATATAAGTACTTATACTTAATGCTTTAGTAAGATCCTGTTGGAGTTTTCTTATGGAAAGAACGAAATATAATAATTAATTTCTGCAAGGCACGTTCTTGGAATGCTTTCTTTTAGGCAAAATTTCTCCCAATCCGGTTGAGACAGAACCAGAACCGCGAGTACACAATGGGTTTAGTAGAACCTGCCTTCAGGATACAATGCAGTATGAACAGTTGTTTGATTCAAACTATGTACTGTTTGATCAAACCCGAGAACACTCTGAATTTGTAACTTGATAATGCCAAAGTATAGAGGACGGAGAGAGGAGAAACTAGCAATTTTCGGTGTTCAAAACAGAGGTCTGGAACTCTTTTTATAGCCATTTCTGTGACTGTTCTTCAACAGTCACAACTCTTCATGGAGTGACTCAGCAACCGTTGGATCGTGCCTGTTTGGAACAGCTACGATCTAACGGTTCAGATTAGGCGTCCCATCGTAAGCGAATGGACATCCCCTACACGAAACGCTACGAGTTCATCTAACGGTTTAGATCAAGCCGTTTCGGATTTTAAACCCTTTGATCGGATCGTTTAATCACAACCGTTGATCTGTTTTACCTCGTCAAAACTTTAGGCTCCCACGCTCCAAGCGACGATGCGCACGTGCGAAGTGCCAAGTGCGCGTCAAAGCGCGCAATGCGCCCTAAGTCGCCCAATCGCCCTTTCGCGCGCCGCGTGTCGCGCTTACGCGCTTACGCGTGTCGCGATTGGTGGTGCTTAAGCACCACCGCGATGCGTAGGATCATAGCCTCTTATTTGACTTGTCAACTAAGAATCTTAGTTGTCCTTTAGTTGATATACCACTACCTTTTGTAGTATTCTTCCAATGTGGGACAATATGGGATTTTGAGCATTCCCCATATCTTTCACACCCATTTGCTCATGTTTCTACTTTCTAAATTAAAACCCAAACTATGTTTAAAATAAAACACAAATAATATAATAAAATATTAACAACTAAAAAATAAAATCAATAAATATTGGAATTAATCCAACAGATCCTATATAGCTGTCCTTTAGTATGCAAGTACAGAAGCCCTTTACACCGTACATGTTTACCATTTATATTGTAGGCATTTGAGTGCTGTTGGATCCAAGAAAATTAAATTGCTATCATATATAATATATATATATATATATATATATATATATATATATATATATATATATATATATATAGAATCATGTTCCTTCTAGGCTACGAGCCATTGTTTTGTCTCATTCAATCTTTTCATATCTTTTATAATATTCAAAACCATTTTACAAAGTAAAAAAATTCCTATCTATCTGTACCTGCCACTAAACAGTTTGTACTATGCCTGTCATATCCGACTTGGGTATATTTGTATCTTTTGTAGATATAACTTATAGGCAACGTTAAATTTTTTTTGTCAGCTATACCTACTTACATAGATATTAAGATTTTTGGACATCAAATTGATTGATTTGTCTGCGACTCCCTGATTATATATCAGATTTTGTATTTTGTCTTTTGGACTAAGAGCATCTTTACGGGCAGTGCAAAAATAAATTCTGCTAGTGCCAAAATACCCTATTAAAAGTAGAGAAATTGTTATGAGCAAAAGTAAATATAGCCTATGGCGACCAAAAATGACGACGTAATCATTTAAAAAAAAAAAGGAGCTTAAAAGCCTAAACCCTTGGGTGGTGTTCCACTTAAGGGTTTCCAAATATTAAATTTTCCTCCCCAAAATTCTTATGTTATTATCTTTAAACTCAAAATTTAATATTCCAACCACTTACCATACATGCAACCATCATATTAATTTGATTTTGCCTTATTCAACTCCACCACACCGTAAATATTTTTTTCACATCAAAATCTCTTCGAGCAACTATCTCATGTAATTATTTTCCCAAAATAAATTCTTGTAATTTTTTATTAATTAGTAAATGTTTAAGTATATGAAGTAAATAGTTAATTAGTAAATGATAAATAGTTATAAACTTACAAAATATTTTTAAGCAAATATAATTTTTTTGAAATTATTTTTGGTTAAATAAATAATATATATTGCAACTAAAAAGAGAATATTTGGTAATAATTAAAAAGAAGATATGAGAGAGTGTTTTGAATAAAAATATTAAGGGTATGTTTTGTGTTGGATTGAACCTGCTATTTATAAATAAATAAAAAGAGCTGTTGGATAAATATAACCATTGCAAATATTATGGGGTCAAAGTAGAAATAGGAAATTTTGTCCTAAAGCTTAGGCGGATCATCTTGTTCCGCTTTAGGCTTTATATATATATATATATATATATATATATATATATATATATATATATATATATATATATATATATATATTTTAACCTAGCAACGTTCAAATATACACTTTTAACCTACCCATAACATACACAAATACCGCATATTTGAGTTTTTACATTACTCATAAGGGTTGCTCTAACATTTTCTATAGGAAGATATTAGAGCCACTTTCTGTCACATTTTTTCAGATGACCATTCTTATATCTCAACAGCTATATTTTTTTTGAGAAGCAAAATGAAGATTTGCATATCACTTTTCAAGCTACATCATCTCAGTAAAATTAGAAGCCTTTAAATCTCACAATGCATGTATCTAATATCTAGTTTTTTAAGACCTCATTTAAAGCATTCAAGATCTCCATTGAACACACATGAATTAGAATATGATCAAGAGCTAGAGAATTTATTGAGCGCATTTATTTTTACTACTCAACTACACATTCAAGAGAGCAATTAATTTTATTATCTGCTCAGTCATTGAAGAAGAAGACTTGTGCCTACACCAACATCTTTTATTGAAGTCTAAAGAAGAAGAAACTCAGATTACAAATTGTATTTTTAGGAGTTTAATTATTCTACACTGTACCAAAAGTATTCATATTTGTTTGAAGCTTTGTTGAAGCTTCGGTTTGGACCGGTGATTGGTTCCTACCTGCAAGTGGGCCACGGGGTTTGAAGCTTGGAGTTAGCTTGCAAACAGTTGTACACGGTGATTTAATCCTACCCTTAAAGTGGATCATGGTTGTGAAGCGCAAAGGAGACAGGGGCTCTAGGCGCGTGGACATAGGCCGAAATTTGTCCGAACCACGTTAAATTTTGGTGTAATTTAATTTCCGCACTTTTATTTATTTATTTATTTATTTGCCTATGCTTGCTTGAGTTAATATTTTCAGCACACTAACTTGTAAATAAATTAATTTCGAAATTTGTCTAAATTTATTTTAAGGTTAAAATAATTATTTTTGAATTAATTAATTAATTTCAGAATACTAATTTTTATTATGTACGAAAATTAATTTAAATATTTATTAGGTGTTAAAATCTGCAATTTAACTTGTTTAAATTATTTGCTAGTATTTTTTTGATATTCTTGGTTTGTATCATTAGACATTTATTAATCTGAAATTTGATTAAGTGATTTAAATTTAATATTTTCTGAAATATAAATTTAGCCCGAAAAGTTTGCAAAATCTCACTTCACCCCCATCTTGAGAATTTTCTGGGCAACAATTGGTATCAGAGCAAGTGCTCTTCTTCTTATTTTTAGATTCAACAATCTTAGAGTTAAAGATCATGACAAACCTTTCTATATTTATTTTAAATGCCTCACTCTACATTTTTATTCTTTGTATGCTCAAATGTTTGATTTCTAGTAGCCATTCATTCTTTCATTTTGTGAGAAGAAAATGGGCATATAATCAACCCTACATTTCAAGCTTTATTTTAAAGGAAGAATTCAATCCTTGCCTATATTCTAATATTGATGAATCCAGTAATGAAGAGACCAATACTACTTGTCTCATGGCTAATGATAATGAGGAGGTACACTCTAACTCTAACTCTAGTGATAGTGATGAAGATATTGTTGATGATTATGAGGAATTACAAAATGTTTTGGATGAATTATGTGAAAGTTTTGAAGAACTTAAAAATAAATATATTGATCTTAAAAAGTCTCATTCATTACTTTCTACTAACTATGATTCTATGTTAAATGATTTTGATGATTTGAAATTAGAAAATGAATCCTTAAATAAAGAAATCAAGTCTTTGAAAAAGGAGAAATATGTTATAGTCACTCATCCTCTTGAAATTGAAAATAGTGATTAAAAAGGGAGATTGCTTATTTAAAGAAATCTTTAGATACCTTTACTAAAGGAAATGAATATGTTTATAAGATTGTGGAAAATCAAAGAATTCAGTTTAATAATAATGGTATAAGATATGATGAACAAAATGAGAAAAAGAGTTATTCTAGTTTATTTCGAAATGAAGCCTCATCTAGTCATTATAACCCTTTATGCACATATTGTGGTAGACATACACATTATTTCAAATGCGAAATTAGCTTGGATTCCTAAAGAAACAACTATGTATGCTAACCCTTATAAACCACACTCATATTGGCTTCCAAAACATAAAGTTTTTAGGTGCAAAACCGGTTTTGACACTTGAATAAAAATCTATGAAAATAAAATTAGTATTAGATTTTTTTTACTTGATGAATATTGTGATATATTATTTTCATATCTTATATGCCTATTAATGATTAATAATCTTATTAAATTCATATTTTTTTAAGTGTGTTTATTATCGTTTGATTACTGTCATGTTTATATGCTTATTTGAATTAGACACCATTCATTACTTGGAAATATTTCTTTTGTGATTAATGATTTATAATTTTATTTATTTAATATTGATCTCAAATGGTTGAAAATGTGAATATTTTTTTAAGTCAAAAAATTGCTATGGATTAATGAAAAATTTAATTTTGTACATGATAAAATTGACATTGATTTAATAAGTCCATGCTTTATGATTAGTTACATTTTTGTATTAATATTATTTTATGGACCTAACACATTCTTATATGAAAAAGATTAAATCTTCAAAGTTATGTAGGTTGCATTTTGAGATGGAATGTGGATTTTCAAGGAACATGAATTTGTATCATTATAAATTTCAAGTATCATTGCCTAATGTTGGAAATGCCACACTTGGAGAATTTTTCATGAAAATATCATTGGTATTGGTAAGGTGGTAAGAACACCATTCTTGAATTCCATACCTTATGATTCTTGATGATTTAATTTTATGATCTTAATTGATAAATATTTCATAAAGCATATGAGATTGATGTCGATAATTTAAGTCTTCACTTGTAAATTTGTACATTTATTTTTTGTTGTGATTTCATGTTGTATCTAGACACATTTGACTTTGATGTTAAAACTTTTGAGATGGGAACTCATAATCTTTATGTGTTATATATCTTGCATATATTTGTTATTAATAATATTGAATTAATTTTATGGTATATTGTTTTGAAATGAAAATGTTATTTGAGAATATTCTAGTATGCTTGTTATATGAGCTACACATTAATATTGAAATATTAACTCATTGATTTTGATGATATGGATATATTAATCTCTATGAGTTAGTTTTATTGCATGTTACATGATTAATGCCATTATTTGAATATTTGTGACATTCATTTTTTTGGAAGATAGTATCATTTATGTTATGTATGCTTGAATTGAGAAGTTATATGTTATGACTTGTGAATATTTTTTTTGGAAGATAGTATCATTTATGTTATGACTTGTGAATATTTTTTTAGACATGTTAGAAAATATTTTGTCTCATGAAAAGGATGCGCCAAATTTTTTATATGCATATATGCCTTCATTGGTATCCCTTGGGTGGAGATAAATGTTTATTGAAAATTATTCATTGAAAAATGCTTGATCATCATTTTTGTTGTCATATGATTGAATATTTCGAGAATTTATGCTCGTATCTTCAAAACGACAAAGCATGAACAAAATGACAATTTTTTAAAAATATTTATGCCTCTATATTCTAACTCATGTTACACGCTTATTTCAAATTATTTGAAAATATCGAGTTATGAAATGTTTATTTGTTGTGCGCTTGAAAGTTTATTTTATATCATGATGATTATTACAAAAATTGATATGCGCCTATTGAAAATTTATGTTGCAATTTTTTTTATCATTGAGAGAATTAATTATGCACATTGATATATCCCTTGTATTTGCATTATTTGAGAACATTGAGGTATGATTTCTATTTATGCGTAAAAAGTTGTTCCGAGGAATCATTGTGTGCAATGCATGATTAGTGTGTGACTGCAACAATTGGTATCATTTATCATTTTTGTGACTTATGCATTATTTGATAATATTATTGTCTATCTATAAAATCGAATACATGCTAAGAAAAATTTATAATGAATATATGATGACGCATGTGTGTATTGAAAAACTTATGACCCTTACGATTTATGGTTTAATCCCATGCACGAGTTATTTTTGATAGGGGGAGCTTCACATTTACCCTTGACACTCGATTTATATTGAAAAAACTTTTTGATAATGTCAAAAGGGGGTGAAATATTTATGATTCATTAATTGTGCTTAATTTACATATTTTATAGATCATTGTGAACCATTCTTTATCATTATTAAAAAGAGGGAGATTGTTAAACGAAAATGTAATTAATCCTTTAATGAATATTTAATTATTTTAAATCTAATTAGTGTACATTTTAGTTTCATTTAATATATTGATTTTGATGATTCCAAACATATCTTTATTAAGTTATTCTATAGATATTTCTCACTTATAATATTTATAATATAATCTTGTTCATATATAGGGGTATGCACAAATCCGAATAAACCGAATGGACCGAAAAAATCGAACCGAACCAAACACACTTTTGCCATTTTTTTTAATCCGGTCTAAAAATATATGGGACCGCATAATTCGGTTTGGTTTTGGTCTTAGATCGTAAAAATCGGGTCTGGACAGGACCGAACCACTTTTATTATATATATATATATATTTTTTTTTTAACCTTAATAACAACTTACTCAACTCAAGCACACCACAACATAACCCTAACCCCCAATTCTTATTTTCTCTTCTCTCTCTCTCTCTAAGCTATGATGGCATGCAACAACTCTCATCTCGTCCTCCGGCTTTATCGGTCCTCCAGCTGTCTCCCTCATCTCTTTCGGCTATTTCACGGTGCTGATTTCTGATTGTGAGTACCACTTTATTTGATTTACTCTTATTTAAACTATAAGTTGTTCTTCTAAGAATACTTAGTAATACGTTTTCAAATTTTCTCTTTGCTAGGGTTCACTGAACTTATTGTTCTCATTATCACATATACATCCATATATGCTTGCTTCTTATCAAATTTAAACCAACATATAAAATTTGCTGGGATTGGGTTTTCAGTTAGGGCCTTCTAATTTAAGTTATAAACGTTATACTTTAACCCCCAACTTAGAAATCTAATGTGCGTATTATTGAGCATTCCAAACCCGAGCTCATGAGAACAAGAAGAAATTAATAAAGTGTTGTTACGAGTCATTGGTTTTTAGTGTAAACTAGTTTTAACATAGTGCTGTTTTTTTTAATGTGATGTTTTTAATAAAAAAACATGGGCTGTTTTTTTAAGAGTTGTTTTTAATAAAACAATTTTTTTTTAAAGTGTTGTTTTACAAAAAAATATGCTAATTTTAATTAAAAAAAGTGCTATTTTTAATAAAAAAAAATGTGCTATTTTTTATGGGTATGGACCGAATATGACCGAGATCGAACATGGACCGCTTGAGAACCGAATAGGATCGAAACCGATTATTCCGGTCCGATCTCGGTCTAGAATTTTCTAGGACCAATTAAAGCGGTCCGGTCCCAAAAATACCTCAAAATTGGACCGGACCGCGAACACCCCTATTCATATACCATTATATATATTATTTAATATTTGTATTATGTCATATTGCCTTGATCTATTCTGATTGAGTTATACCTCTTCATGTTTAGTTTTATTTTCACGACTCAAGATGCATCGACTCTAGTCAACGACATATCCGAGTGAAGGTATTCACGTATGGTTAAACATATGCACATGACACTTTAGGCACTTATGCATATATTAATTGTGTTAATATGATTGGTTGTCTAAATATTTTTCTAAAAATGAAATTAAATTATTTTTGCTGAAAATATTTTTTTAAATAAAATTGGTTATGAGTTTTCATTGTTAAAATAATTTTCGAAATTATTTTGAAAATTAAAATTAATTTTCCAAACAATATTTTTTTTGTTTATTAAAATGTCATTTGGTTAGATTGTTATACGTGTTACGACTTAATCTCCATTAAGTTCTATTAAAGGTTTTGGCTTTGGTAGCTTGTTTCGTCTTTTTCTACTATTACCATTAGGTAGACTTCGGTCTTATACCAGCTTGGATATGGCCATTAGTTTATTAGGACCCGACTTGACTTGATGTAGATTTCGTCACTTTATTTTGTCACTTTATGTGACTTGTCCACTAGGCCGAATAGTACACTTGAGCTTAGGAGCTTTATACATGCTAGTTAGCGCTCTAAATCGGGTTGGGTGAGTCGGATTTGGGGTTGCTCAGGTTCGGTCCGAACTCACTTACCCATGCTCAAGCCCGAGCTCGGTCCGAATTACTTTTTTCCACCTAGGCCCGAACTCGGCTCATATATATTGCGGGCTTCGCGCCCGATTTCGAGCAGGCCCGATTTCAATTTTTTTTGTTAAAAAAGTTTGAATTAATTTTTTTTTCTTGTATTTCCATCATGGACATAATTACACATTAAAATCTAATTAATATTTCCTGAAATAAAATATATAATTATGAAATGTATTAAATTAAAACGAGGAAAATAAGAGTGAAAACCTACAAATGCTTATTAAATTTCATACATTTAGCAAAATTTGATCACTAACAAAGGCCTATTGTGACTTGAGTAATTATTAAATCAAATACTCATAATGAGAATAACTATAAAATCACAAAATTGAAAATCACATGTAATCTAATGTATTATGACAAATGATTTTTTTTTGAAAAGTCGTAAATGAAATAAAAGAACGAAACCTAATTAAACAATGTTAACATAAATATGTTATATTATATAAATTATTTATTTATATATTTATAAATATGAAGTTCGGGCTTCGGGCCCAATTCGGACTTGGCGAGGTTCGGCTCAAGCTCGGCCCGAAATTCATTCCGGCTTGAAATTTTGGCTCAGGCTCGGCTCGGATCAAACTCAAATAAAGCTCGGCCCGAAAATAGCGGGTCGAACGGGCGGACTTCGGGCCTCGGACGCTCAATTTACAGGCCTAATGCTAGTTCTATTAAATTTGATTTCGACCGAATAGACCTTGTGTACTTGTTAGCCAATGGTTTCTAGTTTACCTGATTGGTTCGATCATATCCAAAATCCTTAGGCTTACGATTAGACCATTTATTATTTTAGCCTTAGGGCTTCAGCTTTTAGGCGCAAGCTTTTTAATAGCTTGTCAGATCGTTTCGTCCTTAGCCTTAGAAGCTTTTCTCCTACACTTAGGTGTTAACAATACCATACCTTATAGGAGCTATCAGCTACATATCCTTTGGATTTGAAACCATAAGAAGTATTGGTTAGAAAAGTCACCATACCTGTTTGATTTGACCGTACAAATATAGGTTTCTGCTTTAAACTGTTATCACCCATTTAGGAGCCTTTGCCCAATATAATTGAGTTGAACTTCGGTATGAGATTTCATCCACTAGTAATTGGTTAATAGGATTATATCTTTTTGATTTTCGTTATATACATTAGTTCGTTTTATAAATATAAGTACTTATAGTTAATGCTTTAGTAAGATCCTATATAACTGTCCTTTAGTATGCAAGTGCAGAAGTCCTTTACACCGTACATGTTTACCATTTATATTGTAGGCGTTTGAGTGTTGTTGGATCCAAGCAAATTAAATTGATTTCATTCATATATATATACATATATATTTTAATCATGTTCCTTCTAGGCTATGGGCCATTGTTTTGTCTCATTCAATCTTTTCATATCTTTAATAATATTAAAAGCCATTTTACAAAGTAAACAAATTCCTATCTATCCGTACTTGTCAGTAAACAGTTTGTACTATGCCTGTTATATCCGACTTGGGTAGATTTGTATCTTTTGTAGATATATCTTATAGGCGACGTTTAATTTTTTTTATCAGCTATACCTACTTGCAGTGATAATAAGATTTTTGGACATCAAATTGATTGATTTGTCTCAAACTCACTCATTGTATATCAGATTTTGTATTTTGTCTTTTAGACTAACATTTTCAATAGGAAGCTATTAGAGCCACTTTCTGTCACACTTTTACCATTCTCATATCTCAACAGCTATATTCTTTTTTGAGAAGCAAAATGAAGATTTGCATATCACTTTTCAAGCTACATCATCTCAGTAAAATCCGAAACATTTAATTCTCACAATGCATGTGTCTAACAGCTAGTTTTTGAAGACCTTATTTAAAGCATTCAAGAGCTACCTTGAACACACATGAATGAGAATATGATCAAGAGCTAGAGAATTTATTGAGATCATTTATTTTTACTACTCAGCTACACATTCAAGAGAGTAATTAATTTTATTATCTGCTCAATCATTGAAGAAGAAGACTTGTGCCTACATCAATGATAAACACCCAAAAGTGTACCTTTTATACCCAGAATAAACGATTTTTAGTTGCTCATTTTCGACAATAATGGTCTTATGTGCTCAATGTGCAGGCTTGATTGCAGTTGCGGTATCAAAATCCTTATTTCGAGGCAATTTACAGTCAAATGGAGCTAATTTCCCATTCCTATGACCAAACCCGAGCCTAAACCTAGCCCAAACCATTACCCCAAGCCTGTGTGTGTTTAGTTTGTGCTTTTTTATATTTTTAGTTAGAGTCGTTTTATTTTAGATTTATTTAGAATTTATAGGTTTTATTTGCTATTTTTCTATTTTATTTTTATTAGTATTATTTTATTTTATTTTATTTTTATTAGTTTTTAGTTTTTATTAGGATTATATTTTTTAGGATTTAATTTATTTTTTAGTTTTATTAGATTTTATATTTTTTTAGGATTTTTGTTTTTAGTTTAATAGATTTTTATTTTTTATTTTTATTTATTTTTAGTTTTAGTTTTTTTTTTATTGAGTCTCTATTTTATTTTTTAGAGTAGGATTTTATTTTTTGACTTTTAGTTTTATTAATTGTTTTTAGTTAGATTTTATTTTAAGGGTCCAAATTCAACACACACTCAGACCCCAATACCATACACACTCACACACACTTAAACTAACCCACTCATCCCCACCATACACCCATACACCACTGTGTGTTTAGTTTGTGCTTTTTTATATTTTTAGTTAGAGTTGTTTTATTTTAGATTTATTTAGAATTTATAGGTTTTAATTGCTATTTTTCTATTTTATTTTTATTAGTATTATTTTATTTCATTTTATTTTTATTAGTTTTTAGTTTTTATTAGGATTATATTTTTTAGGATTTAATTTATTTTTTAGTTTTATTAGATTTTATATTTTTTTTAGGATTTTTGTTTTTAGTTTAATAGATTTTTATTTTTATTTATTTTTAGTTTTAGTTTTTTTTTTATTGTGTCTCTATTTTATTTTTTAGAGTAGGATTTTATTTTTTGACTTTTAGTTTTATTAATTGTTTTTAGTTAGATTTTATTTTAAGGGTCCAAATTCAACACACACTCTCAGACCCCAATACCATACACACTCACACACACTTAAACTAACCCACTCATCCCCACCATACACCCATACACCACAACACCCACAACTCCACCCCACTTCATCTTCTTCCCCCACACCATTCTCTCTCTTCCACCTCCATAACCACCAACACAACACCAAATCTTCTCTCTCTTCTCTCATTCTCTCACCCCCATCCACATTAACCAACAACACCAAATTCCACACCGGCTGCCACCGACAGCCAAACAAAACTGGACTTGATCCAGGGCTTAAACTCGAGCTCCGGCTCACCATTTTCGGCCGCACCCAACTGTACCCATCAAACCGATCCGTCGGTAAGAGCCAAACCCAGCCCGACTTCTGAACCAAAAACCCACCAACCCCTTGCTCCGGCCATTAAGACCCCTGCCTGCGAACCAAACTCGGGTGCACTCAAGTCCTGACCCGTAGCCCACGGTTTGACCCCTTAAATCGCCGATGACCAGTAGACCCGCTGCCGCCGCGACCCTCCTCACCTTCGACGACAACGCCCTGCTCCGGTGCACCTCTCGTGTCCAACCCGATTTTACCGCCTAAATTCGAACCCGGAGATACCCCCACTTCCATAAACCCGGAACCTTTGCCTCTAACCCATTTTAACAACCAAACCCATTTCTTCCAAAGCCTTAACTCACGACTTCTTCGCCTACCAAAACAACCAAAGAATAAAACATATTTCCCACATTGTGACACCCCGCCTAATAAAATACCGAGCGATCACTCCTATATCAAATCAAAACAGGAGTCTTATATGGATCATTCTTAGCATCACTGTCCAAAATTCATTTAATTACTAATAACCTATTAGGCCGACGTCAAAATTTTACTTTAATACTCTTTTTTTTTAAACAACTACTAAATTAAAACATCCACACAGTTTATGTAAATGAAACTGAAATGAGATAAATAACCGAACACTCGGTCAAAATCTACAACCATATCGAATGCCGTACTAAAAGAATAAATAAATGCAATTGGGCCATTAGCTCGAATGTTTATACAGTACCTCCTATCTAGAATACAAGGACATAAGCGTCTATGGAGAACCTGCATGCATCCACAGCTGCTGCAGCAGACGTCTGACTCGAAAGATGTGTCATCCAGGCGTTCCTGTGTCTGGACACCTATATATATATATATAGCAAGAGAGGAAAAGTAGATAAACGGGTCAGACCCCGAGTTTTGAAAATATTTATCAAGTGCATAAATGCCTTATTTTTAGAAAAAGGTTTTATCTCATATTTAAATTTGCTATCGCACTCCCATGACATACTATTACCCACCTTCTAACAACCCTAGGTAATCCCTCTAAACATCCTAGTCAGACCATACCGACTAACTAAACTATTACCCACCTTCTAACAACCCTAGGTAATCCAAGTACTAAGGGCTAAACTTCTCCCTAGTCTCAACACAATGCCATGTTCGTGTGTGGGGTGTCTCGCAAAGCGAAATCCAAACAAGGAACCCCCCGATACACTACTACTTGGCAGGGTTAATGGTAGAGATGCATTAGGCCCGTAGCACAAAACAAATGTATAAATACATACTTGTATATTAACATACATATCATATTCATTCTTATATACATCTTACAATATACATCCGAATAATATCTCCGGACTGAGGTTCATTGTATATTCATCTTTATAATACATATCCGGATCTATCTCCCCGACTGAGGATTCAATTTACAAAATATTTACCAATACTTTTCATTTTTATCTCAAAACTTTTCATTTCCTTTCTTCCATCCAGGAAATGTATTTAAAAGCCAATTCATTATCATGAATTTCTTTAACATATCATATAACTTTTTAAAAGCCAGTTTTATTATCATAAAAATGCTTTACCGTTTTATAACATCCCATTTCCCTTCTTCCATCCAGGAAACGTATTTAAAAGTCATTTTTATTATCATAAAAATTCTTTTTCCATAACACATGCTTCCATTTCCCTTCTTCCATCCAGGAAATGTATCCGAAGCCAAATCGTTTATCATGAATTGCTTTAACATAACTAAGACCGTCCTTCCGAGTTTCCCCACTGGACACGCCCCTAAATGTCTATCATCTTCCAGGGCCTATCAAACAAGACAACTTGGGAACCTACCGAAACGTCGGGAAGTGGCCATATGCCTGCGGGAGAGTCATAACCACACCCAGAATTACCTCACCATCGCAGAAAAATATATAATAATCGCTCATATGGCCTAGGACTATATCCACCCTGCATTCATTAGTCAAGGGTTCACCTCATGCACGCAACTTCCCTTATGACATCGATTTAGAAAGGTGTGTATCCATAAATTATCATTTACGAAAATCATTTCTTTTCCATTTTGAAAACATTCATATCGTTCATTTAAAAAAAATCATTCATATCATATCATATCATATATATACTTTAATCACATAGTATATACATATACTATATATTCCTCCTAGAATACATATAAATGGCCATACTTGCCAATCACATCTAGCGATGACCAATAATCCCAAAGATTCTCTCAAAGAATCATAATCATGCATTCATATACGCATGATACTAAACCCAAAGTATTTCCTTACTTCGATATATAATATATACCTTAATCCCCTCTAAGGATTTATTGGATATCTCCACTTTTACTATTTCACACTAAGTGAATATATATATATATATATATATATATATATATATATATATATTCCCAAATTATCCTAATTATCTCGTAGGATATACTAACTCCACAATCGATTATAATTATGCTTCCTATACGCATAATTATATAGGCCTAAATGCCCACTGAAATATTTCAGGGATTATTCTTTCCCGGATAACCTTAAATTTAATAGGTCGGGGATTCCATTTCCACAAATCCAAGGACTATATCTTGACCACATAATCAATTTGAGGTCCCCACCATAACTTACGAACCCTAAACCTTCAAATTCTACAATTATTCTATTTTTCTCGAAAATATAGTTTAAGGGTTATACATTTAAAACCCTCAACTTACCCTCCTAAATTTCCTCAATTGGAGGACTATATACTCCTAAAGGATTTCTTATTTTATCCCTTAATTAACCTCAAAGTAATATGAATTGGAATCTATCCTATCCAATCCACCCTAAGAAAGATTGTCTACTTTCATAAGGGGTCGATCGATCGACCATTGGCTGTTGATCGATCGATGGCTTCGATCGATCGAGCCCCCATGATCGATCGATCGATCATGTCGGGCAACTTCTTCTCCGAGAAGCTGTTTCGGCCATGAAAGCTTCCCCCAAGCTTCCATCTTCTCACCCAACGGCCTACAACTTTAACCAACAACAAATACACTTATAATAAGGTTTCTAAACATCCTAGAACCCGGATTCACCAATTAATTTTGATTAATTTCTAAATTCCTCAAATTGAAACATTATTGGGGTTTATTCATTTTAACTCCTGAAAATCCGTTTTATCCACGAAAACCCAACCCAAAATATTAGGGTATGTTAATACCAAACTACGATATGAGATTTATGCTCAAAAGTAAATAAAGCAAGTAAACACTTACCTCGTGGATATAATCCGACGATCCCGAGTCGAGTCCCGCGGAGATTGGCCGGAATCTCCCATTTTCTCCTCTTTTTCTTCCTCCTCTCTCTCTTCTTTCTCTTTTCTCTTCTCTTTTCTCCCTCTCTCCCTCCTTTTATAAGGAGAAAAGGGTTCTAATCCTTAAAACCCCAAAACGATTCGTTTACTCATTTACGAGCCCTTTTTAACTCTAAAATTCCCCGAAACTCATTTTTGACAATCGGACACTCTTTTTTGACTATCTCGGCCATTTCGAGACTCACGACGCAGTCAAAATTTCCGTCCGAGGTACTTAACCACAATTCACTATTTAACCCCACACGACTTAATGCGGGTTTTCCAAATTAAATCTCACCTCGTGTCGCTTTACTCAGCGACGACATGTAATTAAAATACTTCGACGTATTTACTTAACCCCAAAAGTTAATATAACCCATCGACAATTCTCAAATCCTTAGAAATCCCAAAATTTACTATTCTGAGAAATTTCCCAAATCTCCAATTTATACCCAATTATGGAATTTAATTATCTCCAAAAGGACGGGTTGTTACACACATGTGCCTAATAAACCACTTAACTCCTTTTACCTTATTACAAAAATACCCCCAATCCCTTTTAACAAATTAGATTTTTAGTCCATCACCCAGACACCTCACAACACACGTGCACTTGTGTGTGTCACCTAAATGACCCTCCTACACCATAACCACATGCACACCCCTATCCTATTTACCCATGATCCATGCCTACTATTTAAAGAATGAAAGACCCAATTTGAAGGAGGCTTTTAGGTAGAAAATTGTAAAGAGAATTCTAGAGAGAGTTAGGTTAGAATAAATTATGTACAATCATTTTGTAAATATTTTATTTTATTTTTTATTATTTTTGTTAGAGATTAGTGAGTGATAAATTAGTGAGAAATTCAAATGAATGTGTTTTTATTATTAAAAATAATTTGGAGGCTCAAATTGAATGGATGATGTGCAAATTCAAGGATTGAAGTTCAATTTCACTCAAAGAGATTTGGATTAATTGTTCTTTTCTCTACTTTTATTTTTATTAGCCTTTGATTATTTGATTATCATGTTTAATATGATGTTTGGCTTCAAAGGGTGGGGTGAACCCTTATTTGATGTTATTTTTATTTAATTAGTTTGATTAATTGAAAATTTCATTTGAATGTTAATTTTGATCCCTCACCCTTAAATTTACGACTCTAGAGAGGGTAAATGATTTTCAAAAGAAAATCGAAATTCTAGTTATAATACCCATTTTAGATTCGAACTAGAGATAGGGGTTTCTTAAGTGTGGTATTATTACTTGAATTTCAACTCTATTTCCATTTTCTAAGATGTACATAAATTTTGATGAATCGATCCTAGCGGGTGATTAATTAAAAGGAGTGTAGATCTATTTTGTAGAGTTGTGGGGGGTTAAACTTAATTTTCTAAAAGATTACTATTAAAATTATACTTGCGACGAGATTTGGTTTGTAATTTTGATATTAATTTGGGAGAATTCAAATAATTAAATTAATTAGTTAGAATAACTAAAATTTGTGGTGTAATCCCATTCCTTGATTGTTCTCACATTTACTTCCTCACATATTCTCTTATTTTAGTGGTTGACTTTGTTCATTATTTTTAGTCACTTTTTAGTTTGTTCTTTACATCTTTGATTTAGTTAGTGTTATTTCACATCTTCACCCTTGAAAATTGTTTTAATATTTGAAAAGCTAAAAAAATTAAGAAAGCACAAAAATAAATTAAAATTGAATTACAATTGTTTTCCCCTCGCTTTACCCTCTTGATGTGGATTGATACCCTTACTTACTGCTACAGTTTAGATTGTTATATTTTGTAGGTATTTGAGGATTTTTGATTGACTTGGCTTGCAACAACGACATACACACCAAAAAGCAAAGTTATCAACCAACAACATTTATTGAAGTCTCATTAAAGAAGAATAAGAAGAAACTCAAATTACAAATTGTATTTTAAGGAGTGTCATTATTCTACATTTTACCAAAAATATTCAGATTTGGTTGAAGCTTCAGTTTGTCCTGTGATTGGTTCCTACCCGAAAGTGGGCCACAGAGTTTGAAGCTCGAGTTAGCTTGCAAACAGTTGTACGCGGTGGTTTGATCCTACCCCTCAAGTGGATCACGGTAGTGAAGCGCAAAGGAGATGGGGGTTCTAGGCGCGTGGACGTAGGCAGGGATTTGGCCGAACCACGTTAAATTTTGGTGGCATTTATTTTTCGTACTTTTTATTTATTTATTTGCATATGCTTGCTTGAGTTAATATTTTCAGCACACTAACTTGCAAATAAATTAATTCCGACATTCGTCTAAATTTATTTTAAGGTTAAAATAATTATTTTTGAATTAATTAATTAATTTCAAAATATTAATTTTTATTATATACGAAAATTAATTAAAATATTTATTGGGTGTTAAAATCTGCATTTTAACTTGTTTAAATTATTTGGTAGTATTTGTTAGATATTCTTGGTTTGTATCATTAGACATTTATTAATTTAAAATTTTATTAAGTGATTTAAATTTAATGGTTTTTTGAAATATAAATTTAGCCCAAAAAGTTTGCAAAATCTCAATTCACTCCCCTCTTGAATATTTCTGGGCAACAAAGCTTGTATCCCGAATGGATCCCATCAAGTATGTACTCGAGAAACTCGCCCTATCCAGCCGAATGGACCGTTGGTTGATGCTCCTAGCTGAATTTGATATGACCTAAGTCACGCAAAAAGCCATGAAAGGTAGAGCCATCTATGACTACCTTATTGATTACCTTATGAAAGAGTCCGATGTCTGGATCTCTGAGTTCCCTGATGAGAATATCCTCTGTACCTCCTAAGAAGTCCTTAGATGGCAAATGTTCTTTGACGGAACTGCTAACAAAAAAGGGTATGGCATTGGGATCCTCCTAATTGTCCCTAATGACTCTCACACTCCCATTGCCATCAAGATGGACTTCCTTTGCACCAACGACATGACTGAATACGAGGCATGCACGGTAGGCCTCAAAGTTGCCCTTAAGAAATGGATTCGATACCTCGATGTCTACGGGGATTTAACCCTCATCATCGATCATGTACTTAGAAAATGAAAAGTCAAGGACGAGAAACTCTTACCCTTCCATGCCCACCTAGAAGAGCTAGCTTCCCAATTCCAAGAAATCACCTTCCACTACCTGCCCCGAGCAAAAAATAACCTACCCGACGCCCTTGCTACCCTAGCCTCCATGATTTACATGCCCAAGGGAATAACCATGGCCCATTTCTTTGTCTAAAAATAAGACAAACCCACCCACTACTACCACATTGAGCTTGGCACGGAGGAAGATACCGTGATAGCCGACTGCTGGTACTATGATATTTGGCGCCTCATCAAACATGGTAGGTATCCCCAAGTATCGGATAAGAAAGACCGAGAAACGCTCCACAGACTGGTTGCCCAGTACATAGTCTGTGATAAAGCATTATTTAAGAGAAACATTGATGGAACCCATTTGCACTGCCTCGCAGGGGCTGATATTGAAGAAATGATGTAAAAAATTCACATCGAGGAATGTGGACTCCACATGAATGACCATATGCTCGCCAAAAAGTTCATCCGACAGGATTACTACTGGACTACCATGGTTCAAGATTGCATGGCCTACGTTCGAAGATGCCTCAAATGACAACAATTTTTTAACCAATAACACTTACCCTCGCAGAAATTATACAACATGACTTGTCCCTGACCGTTCTCCACATAGGGCATTGATATCATAGGGAAAGTTACACCGAAATCATCCAACGGGCATGAGTTCATCCTAGTCGCCATTGACTACTTCACCAAATGGGTCGAAGCTGAGTCATACTCAATTCTAAATGCTAAGAAGGTGGCAAAGTTCATCAGGAAAAAAATCATCTGCTGATATGGGGTCCCACACGAGCTGGTATCAGACAATGGGTTACACTTCGAGGCAGAAGTTATAAAAGTGGTCGACGAGTATGGAATTCAAAATACACAAATCTTCTCCATACCGACCTCAGACCAATGGTGCAGTCGAGCCAGCCAATAAGAACCTCAAAGCCATTATCAGTAAGATGACTGAGATTTATCGAGATTGGGTCGACAAGATCCCTTACGCCCTCTGGGGCTATCGCACTTCAGTTCGAACCTCTACTGGGGCTACCCCTTACTCTCTAGTCTACGACATGGAAGAAGTCCTACCCATGGAGCTAGAAATCCCTTCAGTACGTGTCATAATTAAAAGCAAGGTTAGCGAGGAAGACTGGCACCAAAGCTGTCTTGATGATCTGTACCTCTTGGATGAAAGAAGGCTGAAAGCTCTATATCACATACAAGGGTACCATCGCAGCATAGTGCGATCATTCAACAAGAGAGTCAAGGACCGCGGTGTTCGATAAGGGGACTTAGCCCTCATAGAAATAGCAGAGCTACCCATATGGGACCCCAGAGGGAAATTCAAGTCCAATTGGAGCGGCCTCTACATTGTGAAGAAGATCCTATCAGGTGGTATCGCTATGCTCACCAACCGTGATGGAGAAGAAATGGCTCGTCCAGTCAACCTGGACCGTCTCAAGAAATTCTACCCCTAGTTCGAAATCTCAGCGCGTTACGACTATTATCATCTCCATTCTATTCTTAAAAAAAAACTCTTCATTTCCCTCTACCAGAACTACGTGGGGCGTTATCCCCTAAAAACCTTTCTAAAAAAAATTGAATTTTAGAAAATTTTCAAAACCTTAGAGGTACGTAGGTAGCTCACCTGCTTTACATGAGCACGACCCCCTTCTTTTTCATAAAATTCTATTCTTTTCTTATCCCCGAGAAGGACAATTCATTTTTAAAATATACATGGACAAAAGGATTATGTATGCCTTAGCTATTGGTATAGATAATTTAAAATGAAAAGTTCACCAGGAGTCACAACTAGATGATAAAAAACTTCTTTATTTCATTATCTGAAATTTCAGTACGATTACATCGGCATAGGGAGCCAAATGACTTCCCTTGTCAAGCCTACTCCTACCTTCCTAAAAAACCCAAGAATAAAAAAGCCCCATTACTCCCAAAATCACCCTTCAATTATTCCCAAGTGCCACAGCCATTACAAAAGCTTCACAAAATCCTACCCGCACCTGTCAGAGGAACCGACCCCATCATCACCTGCATCCTGGGGTCCCCAAACCTCCCCTTCCTGAATGGAGTATTGTAGACGCTCCATAGAGCGATAATCCCAGACTATCTTGGGGGAAAACCACAATGCTTCCCTCCATGGTATCAAATATGGAAAACCACCTTTGCCCAGTCTCCACAACCAGTATCTTAGCCACTACCTTCTTCCATAACCACTTCGTGTAGTCTCCGGAGACGTGCCAGACTCTACCCATAGATTGGGAAGGACAGGTCAACGGACGACGATTCTCCCACAAAGATCCAAGCAGCATGCGCTTGCTTTTTGTCAGGTCCTCTACAGGAAAGAAGTTCGTTGTCCGTGGTGGCACAATTTATTCCCAATAAAATTGGCACAGTAGCTTCCAGGGAAAATAGAAAGAGGTCTGCATGAGGCCAACTAATCGAATATATGGGTACTCCTCAATTTCCAAAATGGGTAGTACCCCCCCACCAAGGCACTCACCAGCGCAATCCCCGTGCTCTATAAACCAGTTCCCCCAACTCTCAATGTCCAGGCCTACGCTAATGAAATAGTGAGAAAAGAAGTTTGGCACCGCCGAAAAAGGATACTCAGGTAAGACCATGACGTGACTAAGAATTTATCTCAAAAGTGCGTTCTCTTTAGGCTTAAGTGCAAGCCTGTCGCGTTAGTAATAATCCGACAAGTCGGGATCGTCTCCACAAGGATCAGAAATTGGCAATTGGGTATTATGTAGGAAAAGTTATTTATCCTTCAAATGGTTTCTCAAAAGAAAAGAAAAGATGATTTGAAATCTCCAATTGGTGATGAAAAAGAATAAACTACGTGCACTAAAAACACTAAGATTTGTAAGAAATTAGATATGAATTATGAGAGAAAATAGGGTGGAGTACAATCCCTCAAACTTTAGTAAATTACCGTATAGAATACTAGAATTGTAAATTGAAATTTTGACTAAATCCAATCTTTATAGATCCTGAGCATTACATATATGAGGGAACTAGCCCGCATTATATGAAATCAAAGGTAAAAACAAAACGGTGAATGGACAATTACACTTGCATAGTCTTCTTAAACATCCCAAGTACCTAGGGCAAGAGAGATTAAAAGATCGGCTATGTTCGTATAATTTCCATACACGATTCGGTCAATATTTAATTTACCCTATATTTTCTATATGGGCAATTTACCTCGGAAAGAGTTCATGTACCCCAACCCTTGAAAATTTAGCTAGACGTGGTTTTATTAGAAAACAAATTCATAACAATGCATGGAATTATGGATCTAAGAAACATTGTTCACAAATTGCAAAACAATTGGGAATTGAGTTGAAGATAAAATAAAGAATAAATAAGAGAATGCAAATTTGATACTTGAAATCTGGACTAGGGAAAAGAGATGAATATTGAATCCAGAATTCTCCTTATTCTTCAAACTTACAAACTTACAAACTAGGGTTTTTCTAAGAATATGAAATTGTCTACCAAAGAAAAAGAAATAAAAAAATACTCTAAAAAGGACTCTCTCAAAAGGCTTCCTTCTTCCCCTTAGGGTTTGGCCTTTTATGACACCAACCAACACATTTTGACAGCTAATAGCGATGAGTTGTACAAGATATTCCAAGATTTGTACCTCTTCAACTCCATAATAAATGCCAAAAATTTTAACAGCCGGATCGGTCCTGTTATCATCGGATCAGTTTGGTTCCATTCGGATCGATTATTTTTTTATTTATCCAGACCGGTCCTGCACCGGATCGGTTCTTTTTTATTTGTCCAGACCGGTCCTGTACTGGATCGGTTCTTTTTTTATTTGTCCGGACCGGTCCTGTTTTTCTGGTCAATTTCTCTTCATTATCTCGCAACTTCAAAACCTCGTAACTTCTTCACCGTAGCTCGGATTGAGGTTCCGTCTTTTCCAGTGTTCTTGTAATTGAAATATCTTTAACTTTTCAATTGGACCCACCTCTGGACTAAGGCTACAAAATTATGAAAATGCCCTTGAACTTCACATGTCATGCTTTCTTTCACTGTTTTGAGTTCTCATTCGCACTAACTTGCATGAAATACCTATAAAGCACATGAGAAACACGCAAAATATGAAATACTTTCCATAATAGGTTAGTAGCATAAATACGAGACAAATCCAAGATATTTACACTGCACGGGATCATAAAAATACCGAAATTAAGGGGATAAATGTGAAGAAATTATGTCGAATCAGACCACCATACGAAACCTCTTTGATAGCCACATGAACATCATTACAGGTCTACCCCTCAGAAAGTCAGAACCACCTCCCGACTAGGCATCCAGACCATTCAAAGTCTCCGCCAGTATCACCGCCACAGGAATGCAATGGTACGACATACAAGAGCAATATCCTCAAGTTGGGGGTCCAGCAGGATTTCCCCAGTCCGTAACAACAGTTTCGAAACTAGGCCCAGAATAACGGCCCCAGCATAACCGGTATCTCCCATGCCCAGCAAATGCACAGATTGCAGCACCACCGAAAGAGAAATCATTCCTCCCGTGACCAACAGCCTGGCTACCGAAGGCGAGATATGGAGAAGTTCAGCCAAAAATTCCCTGGGAGAATAGGAAAACTCAGGCAAAGCTGCAGTAATGATGGGATTTATCCCCAGCATGGAATTAAATTCCTCGTAGGTAGGATAAATTTCATCCAACCCGAAGCAAAAGACATGATCCTCAAGGTACCAGAACTCAACTATCGCCATCAGCATATTCCACTCAATGGGACGGTTACGCTATAAAGAGACTTGCCGCATGTGGAATGCGTCATAATCAACATTATAAGAACACATTACTTCTAAGGCTTCGAGGTATTTGGCGAACTCAATGCTACCACGGAGAGCCACCTTGCAAAACAAAGAGGTAATAAATAAGTAAGAATGCGAGAAAGAAAGGAAATAAAAGTGTGAGGAGAAAAGCCCCATTCACACCCCTATTTATACTTGAATACTCTCAATCAAAGACAAGGAACCTTGCAGAAATTGGAGTAAAACTTGCCCCCACTAAGTACCAAACAATTGAAGAAAGTTCAATCAAAGCCTTGTGTTGATTGGACTGGACTGGACTGATGTGCCGCTAGGCAAACTCTTATTTTGGGAAAATTCCTTTTTTCCTCTTTTGCAAAAAAAAAAAAACTCAGTAAATTTTTTTTTATCTTAAGGGAATTCCGAATTTCCTCATACTTTTACTTATCCCATTTTGAAATAAAATCCTTCTTAAGTCAATTTTTAAATTATTTTTACAGTCTCAGCAACAAAGTAAAAGAGCATGTGCATTAATCACTAAATCAATAATTAATAGAAACTTTATCTTTATTTGCATATATTTTTCTGTGTTACATTGACATTTCGCAGGAAAAATAAAAAGAACAAAACAACGGGACTGAGCCCCAACCCATTTTCTTTCCCTCTCTCTTCACCTACAAACTCTCTCCATCTCTATTCTTTCTCTCTTTTCTCTCTCTCCAAGAGCCTCCATCCCTACGGTGCACCCTCTCCCCCTACAGTGAGACGATGTGCCACCACTTCCTAAACTTGACCCTTCCCCGGACGAGGTAAACGACACCAAGCAAGAAGGGAACATAATCGCATCCTTAGTATAGGCAGCCGCCGAAGATATCCAATCCCTAATATCACTCAATCAAGTGGTGGAGACCCTAATGTGCTACAAAAGAAAACAGAGAAATCAAATGAGTCAAGTCTGAAAGGAAAAGAAAGGAATAAGGAAATCAAAGACAAAGAAACACAAAGTGTACCTCAGGTCAAAGGACCTCCTTTGTCAATCCCAACTCCTTCGGGTAATGCTGTAAAGGCACTGACCCTCCATCAATTGATCGAATGCTATAGCCAGGCGAGAACAGCCGTACAAAGGGAGCCTCCGAAGTCATCCCCGTTACGGGCGTCATCGCACCGCCTGCACTGTGGGAGGACCCCACTGATGACTCGAACCCGCTTGAGGAAGAGGCATCAAATCATATGTTCTAGGAGGCATCAACCAGCTCGACATGAAATCCATATAGTCGTACATCAGCATGGTGCCAGTATACACTGAATACGACTCTCCCATCATCGCCGCCACTCGGGCATCCTTTGACATCTCCTTCACTCGCCTTATGAACATAGGGGGATTCTTCGGAGGAAACGTAACCTCATACTCCATGATCTGTTGGACTACCCTCTCCCTGAGGTACCAAGAATAGCCAAACTCATGCCCCAGCAGACGCCGCATCTGTGCATATTACCCAATCGCCCCGGTGTGCTGAATGGCCGTCCCCCCAGGATAAAAGGTCACCTGCAAATCCCCATCAAGAGCGAAAGATCAATATCAACATCAAAACCATCAAAGGAAAGGAAAGTATCAAGATAAGAGAGGGCTTACCAGCTCGCTCATCAGGCCATTCAAGACCTGACGCACCGCCTCCAAAGAGTGAGGCTTCTTCGACTGTCGGTTGGACCTCCTCCACTGGTACATCCGACAGAAGTACCCAACATAGTCATCCTTCACAACACCAACTGGGTGTTTAACCCTATCACCTCATAAAACCATGTCTGCAAAGGTCAAATGCCAGCATTTAAGAAATCAAGAAAAAGGGTATGAAGGAAAATACGAATGCATAAAAGGAAAATGAAAAAAAAATAAAGAATACGTCCAGAAGTTACGTGTCTCCAATAAAAGACTACCGCCAACATCGGTTGAATGCATCAAGAGAATAATAAAGGGTCGCTAAGGTCAGGATCCCCAAATCATAAAGTAGGATGTCCAAGAACACCCTCAAGAATGGCAAAAACCACAAGTGCACGACATCGCCACTCGTCAACACCAGAAAACCTCCCAGCACATGTAGAATAAACAAGAGCGCCATCTGACGCACCTATTGCCCATTGCTCTCATCAATCCTTATCCTCAACAACAACTCCCTCAACAGAGACAAAAAAAGATAATCCACAGAAACCACCCTCTCTACATCACCTAAGGCCGCCGTCACCGCCTCCGGCGTCACCCTTAGTGTCCTGTCTACCTTAATCTGAACACCATCACAGTCCAGCCCCAACAACTGCTGCACATCAATGGCAGTCACCGTCATCTCCCCAAATCTAAAATGGAAAGTATGGGTAGTGTCCCACCACCTCTCCCCCTGAGCACATAGAACGACCATAGAAGGAGGCGTTTTATCCAGAGTAGATGCCAATCTCCCAAAATTGGCTGATGACACCATCTAGCTAACCGTAGATGGAAGGTGATCCCAAACATCCTTAAGCCCCATCATCCCTCGAGCACATATAATCGACATGGAGACGTCATACTGTCAAATAAACAAAGAAAATCATTGTCAAAATCAAGAAATAAAGAAACCTCGTCAAGAAAAAAGGAAAACAATACCAAAGGTCATTCAATACTTACATAGCCACCAGGGTTCACCACCCTAGAAGAACGATAACATGAGGTCTCATATAGAAGAATCTGATCATCTACCACCGGTTCAAATGCGTCAAATGAGTTCTCGCTGCTCAGTGCAAGGGTCACCCTAACCCTCCACTCCAACCCTGCCCAATCGTCGGCATTAAGCAATGCCATGTGAGTAGTGATGCTTGAAACTCAGCCATCTCTTGACTTTGGAACGTCAAAACAATTTGAAGAAGATATTTGCAGAAGAAGGCAAGTCGAAAAACTGTGAAAAATGAGGAGAACCCGCCCCCTTTTTATAAGAGGCTAAGGGGCATACCGATCGTCATGTCCCTACGACCACCGATCAGCACTATCCCTCCACTTGCTTGAGGTACCCCAAAAGACCATGCCACCATCTATGCTGGTCGGCACCCCCTTTAAAATTTCGTACAAAAAGTCCAAAGAAATACTAGAAAGTCCCGAAAATCCCCGAAAAATTCCTAAAATTACAAGATTAATTTTGGAACCTTTTCACCATGAAAGAACATTATTTCTACATCCCAGCGGAATTACAGAGAACAATCCTCCCTAGCAATGTCTCCAAAGGACGCTCCAAATTCTAAAAATTCCCCGGTTCAGAATCCTTGGATCATTCCCTTTTCCCCAGCAGAACTTTAAACCAAATGCATCCCCAAGCCCCCAGAGAAAGATTACATATCCCCAGTGGAGTCCCCAAATTTCCCAAAGTAAATATAAGCTCGCGGAATTGACTTTGACCCGTAGAATTGGTCACCCTAAATAAGCTTGCAGAATTGGCTTCGACCCTCAGAATTGGTCGCTTCTACTTAGGCCCCATAATTGGTAACCCCTATCTTATGCCCTAAGAATTGGCTTTGACCCGTAGAATTGGTCACCCCTATCTTAAGCCCTCAGAATTGGTGGCTTCTAATTAAGACCTCAGAATTGGCTTTGACCCGCAAAATTGATCACCCCTATCTTAAGCCCTCGGAATTGGCTTCGACTCGCAGAATTGGTCGCTTCTATCTTAAGCCCTCAGAATTTGTTTCGAACCTCAAAATTGGTTGCTTCTATCTTAAGCCCTCAGAGTTGGCTTCGACCCTCAGAATTCATCACCCCTAAATGATCCCATAGAATTGGCTTCGACCCTCATAATTGGTCACTTCAAGTAAGACCACAAAATTGGCTTTGACCCTCATAATTGGTTGCTTCTACTTAAGCTCGCATAATTGGCTTCGACCCGCAGAATTGGTCGCTAATATCTTAAGCCCTTAGAATTGGCTTTGACCCGCAAAATTGGTCACCCCTATCTTAAGCCCTCAGAATTGGTTTCGACCCGCAAAATTGGTCATCTCTATCTTAAGACCACAGAAATGGCTTCAACTTTCAGAATTTGTCGCTTCTACTTAAGCCCTCAGAATTGGCTTCGACCCGCAGAATTGGTCACCCCAAATAAGCCAGCAGAATTGGTCACCCCAAATAATCTCATAGAATTGGATTTGACCCGCAAAATTGGTCATCCCTATCTTAAGTCCTCAGAATTTCCTTCGACCCTCAGAATTTGTCGCTTCCATTTAAGCCCTCAAAATTGGCTTCGATCCGCAGAATTGGTTGCTACAATTTAGATCCTCAGAACCAACCCTGACCCATAGAATTGTTCACCTCCTTACTCCTCACCTCCTCTAGGTATGTAGGATTAGCCGCCCCAACATCACCATTAGGTCCTCATCATCGACCTCGACCCTCTGAATCGGTCATCCTCGTCCTTAGGTACATAAAACCGACCTCTATCATGTGGTGTCTATTCGATGGCTATCACTTGTTCCAAGCTCACCCGTCTAGAGGATCTATAAACACCACATTCTAGGACCCCTAGGTTTCCCCTTAGGTCCCTAGCACCTCCCCATCTCATCGTAAACCCTAGGTCGCACTTTGAGTATCGATCTCGAGCCCACCGGGCGCCCCCGGGCCGCCCCATTTGACTCCGGTCAACTCTATTGCTAGAGAGAAAGCTCTTTGAATCTTTGAAGCACTCTGAATACCTTTTCCAATGGCCCATACCGTGCCCAAATCGGCATAATGGTTCAGACGAACGAACCATTTTTCTACCAATGATTGATTCGAATAGCACCGGGCACTCCTCGACCTCGATTTGACCCCAATCAACTTCACCGTCAAAGTGAAATCTCTTTGAATCTTTGAAGGGCACTAAAATCCATTTCCAACGGTCCACCCCGTGCATGAAATAGCATAATTGTTCGGACGAACGATCAGTTTTCCTTTGAAAATCGATCCGGAGGCCACCGGGCTCTCCCAAGATCCATTTGACCAAAGTAAACTCTTCAGCTTAAAGGAGACTAAATGAATCTGTGAGGGGCACTGAATACCCTTTCTAATGGTCTTCCCCATGTGCGATTCTGACCTACAGTACGAATGAACGATCCATTTTACTCCAAGAGGACCCTAAGCGCTTCTAAGCCCTGGTTCACCATGGTCAACCTTCCGAACCGAGCAAAACTCTTTGAAATGTTTAAGTACATCTCCTAACCTTTCCAACAGTCCTCACCGTGTGCAATTTTGACTTACCATTCGGACGAACGATCCGTTTGCGTTCGATGATCTCCTGTCCAAAGGATCGATGTACGCTTCCAAGCCACATTTGACCAAAAGTCAACTCTCGAACTCGGGATAAGTCTGAAGGACTCTTGAAGGTATCTGAAATAACTTTCTAGCAGTATTCCCCATGCACGATTTGGATCAACAGTTTGTGTTCTATGGCCATTTTTCCAGAAAAATATGCACGAACCTGCCAATTAGCAGGATCGACATTGTGTCTGGGGTCACATGCCGATAGGCACCCCTGGGGTAGGCCGATCATCACCCCCATAACCCTATAAATAGGGGCCATGACTTCACTCCAAGGCACCAAATGACATATCCATCAGCATCAGTGACCTCAGCAACATTCCCTCGAAATCAATAAAGTTCCTCATGTGAAGTTCCATCCAAGCTTACATTCCCATCCTTTTCATATCTAATTTGGAAAAATATCCTTCTATCTCATTAACATTCATCAATACTCATGGAATTTCATCCAAGATAAAAGATCAAGCTTAAAAAAAGGTCCAATTCCTTTTCTCTCTCTTTAAATTCCTTGTTCTTGAATAATACACATTAGATTAATAATCTAGTTCTTACTTTAGTTCATACACATTAATATCAACACTTTTTACTAGTATATTTCACATACTTTATTTTCTACAAAAAATCCCAAAAACAAATAAAAAAGGGTCACACCCATAAATTTCGAACGGAATTATCCATCACACTTTTTTTTAAAAATTAAAACAACACATTTTCTACCCATATACATACAATAAAATTATGTTTCGATCTATGGGATAACCCCCGCCCCTGTGCTACATTCGAACTACGTGGACTTTGATGACATTATGGGCTACGTATGTGTCTCGGATTAAAATCCGTGACTCGAGTCCAATTTTTGAATTCTCTCTATTTCCCAAATTCCTTAATTTTCTAAAACCTCCCATTTTCATATATATATATATATATATATCATACCTGTTTGCATTTCATCCAACACATATTATCGTTCCCTAATAACGATCAATATCGTGATGAATGCACAAATCATAATTTTTACATATGTTATTTTGGGAATATTCCTATGGATGACCTCACTCTACCTTGTCCATGGTATGAGTTGAATAAATTCGATCTCCATTATATGAACACGTACACACTTCACGGGGATATAAAGGAAGATAATAATACTAGCCTATGAGAGATCGTAAGGGCGGAATGGGTGCCTAACACCTTCTCATTCCGTAACTTAGCCCCCGAACCTTCGAGCTATAGGTTTTGTATGCATTAGTTTGTCCTCGACGCCGCTCTCTCGAAGTGGCAACATGTTCTTTTGCCTGTTTTATGCAAAATCGGCTGGAAACTCTATCTCTTCATATTTACCCCTATACCGACGACGGTCGAAGCAGCCTTACCAAGAGGGGTGCGACACCGTGGCACAGCCTTCCCGAGGGGGAGATGTACCTATCTCTATCTCTCTCTCCCTCCCCCAGGCCCCGCCAGGGATGGCGACTGATGGGTTATAATTTTATTAAATTAATTGATAGTCCATGCTTAAATACTAAACTTTGAAATTCAAAAGTGAAGTTTTAAAGGGAATAAGAATTTTAGCCGTCTAATTTAGAGACGTTAAATTTTATTTTAACTTAACCGTGTTATTTTCTGAATTCAATACGACGAAGTCAGTTTAATTTGAGTTATAAAATCAGGAATGGTGAGTTTAAGTTATTATATGATATTAGTTGAATGTAATAAATGGATCCAACGTCCTAGTTTTCACTCTCACTTTATTATATATTTCCTAGTCTCACTTTTTTATTTGTGTTAACTTAGTTTAAATTTACATATCTTCTCTACACCCGTTTAGTCTAGTTGGAAAGTCACAGTTATTTTGAACGAAAAAATTGACAAATCTCAGTGGGTTCGACTTATAATTACACTCACTATTTTATAATAGGCCGTGCACTTGCAGTATTTTATAAAATTGACAAACATTCGAATAACATAATTAAAACATGAAAAATATGTCTAATTCAGGGTAAGATGATTTAAAATCACAACGAGGAATATTACTTCACAAGGGAATTATGATGCTTGACGGGGTTAATTCTAATTAGTGGTAAAGGGAAGAAAAACTAAAATTTAAATAAAAGCCAATTCTCAATTATTAAATTCTCAATTATTTTTCAAATGATTATTGTTAGATTTGAAAAATGGGCTCAACATTCAACCCACTTTCTTCAATCTTAAAAGAAAACCAATTAGCTGGAATAAATTTCATTGACTAGAAAGGAACCTAGACATTGTCATCACTGTTGATGATTAAAATTTTGTTTTAACTGAACTATGCCCTGCCAAGCATAGTATCAAATCATTCGAGTCGGATGTCTGAGCTTACCAAAGGTGGCAAAAAAAATGATCAGATGGATCATTGATTTATATTGGCATATATGACCAATTTATTGCCACATCATCATCATTAATATGTCAAGTTCTTACAACGTGATTCCAAACCTCAAGGACATGATTTAGGACCAACATCATGCCTCAAGGATGGATGCTATAGAAAGACTGGTAAACACAAATATGGTTGATGGTAGTCCAATTTGTGCCATGTTCTACATATAATGTACTTTTTGGGGAATTGGAGGTCCTTAGATCATAGATCGATCGGAAAACCCAAATAGATTTCATGATCCAATCACTCTTGGATTCCTTTAAGTAGTTTTGCCTAAATTATTCTATGATCATACTTTATTACTCCTTAGCACCACTACTCAAATAACTCTAAGATGTGGAAAATATCTTCAATTAAAAGGGTATCGTTTAGGTTTACGAGAGAGGCCTATCTTTTTATGTCCCAAAAGGTAAGAAGAAGAAGAATAGTCTAAGGTACAACTTGTGGTGGTTAAAATAATGGTGGTTAATCCTCAGGGAGCAGGGAAACAATTGAAGGGAAAGTTTTACATATGTAAACGTCCAGGACATTAGAAGAACCAATGCCTGATCTACTTAGCTAAATAAAGGAACGTAAACAGTAATTTTTCCTTCGTCATTGAGCAATGTTTTATGGTCCAATCTACCGGGACCTAGTGTGTACATTCACGAGCCACTAATCATGTTTGAAATTCTTTATAGGTTTCCACGTAATCAGGAAGCTCAGTGAAGCGAA
Organism: Sambucus nigra; assembly: GCA_949130495.1. Lineage (NCBI taxonomy): Eukaryota > Viridiplantae > Streptophyta > Magnoliopsida > Dipsacales > Adoxaceae > Sambucus > Sambucus nigra. The sequence continues at coordinate 505,687,921 of OX422212.1, forward strand.
AATATTTTTATTCATGCGTGACGGCATCATGCCATCGATATTAGTGGCAGGGCATCTAGTTTTTGATTTTGGTGGACACAAGACGATGATATTAAAATATTATTTTTTTATACCCACTATTATAAGAAATTTAATTTCAGTTTCTATGTTAGTGATGAATGGATATTTGGTTTATATTATTAAAGATGTTTTTATGAAAAATAGAACATCTCTTACTGTTTTGGTATGTTGGAAAATTATTTGTTTATTATAAAGTCTGTCTAACAATTACTTATAAATATTGGAATGAATAACTCAAATAGAAATATAACAAAAAGAAAAAAAAAACCTTATATATTAAACGAAACATATCTTTGACACTTACGTTTAGGTGATATTAATCTAAAATGAGTTAAAAGGCTAGATTAAAATGGGAAATTAAGCTCATTGGAAGAGGAATCACTTCAAGTATGTGAATCGTATTTAGAAGGTAAAATGACCATGGGGACCTTCACGACCAAAGGCTACATAGCCAAAGATGTGTTGGACTTGGTTCATTATGATTTATGTGATCCTATGACTATCCAGGAAAGAGTTAGTTATGAGTACTTCATCACTTTCAATGATGATTACGTAAGGTATGGATATGTTTAACTTTTGCACAACGAGTCTGAAGCCTTTGATAAGTTCAAAGCATATAAAGATGAGGTGGAATGTAGGCATGGTGAACTAATCCAAACTCTTTGATTGATCATGGGGCTGAGTATTTCTTGGGAGAGATTATGAATCATTTATCAGAGGAGGGATTACATCCCAATTGTCTGCATTGGGAACTCTTAAATAAAATGGTTTAGAATAAAGAAGAAACATGAATCTTTTAGACGTGGTCATATCTATTATGAGCTATTAAGATTTTCTTGATTCTTTTTAGGGGTTTTCATTAGGGACACCTACTTATTTAATGAACTTAGTTCCATATAAATAGGTTTAAAAACTCCCAGTACACGTGCGGAGGAAGGAGCCATGGAAGTTGAAATCAAGGACAAAAGTAAGTATCCTTGTAGGTTACCCAAAATGAACCATATGTGGTCTATTTTATAATCCTAAGGACCAAAGGGTAATTGTGAGTACAAAAACCCAGTACTTATAGGAAGATTATATACTAGACCATAAACCTAAGAGTAACTTGACCTTACAAGAAGTAAGGGGGAAAGAATGCAAGAATAAGTAATTGCTTCAAAAGCTCCCGTACATGATGAAATACAACCTGATATCGATAATACATTACCTAATGGTAGTTGGAATATTACCGATGATCATGATACACATGTCACTTATACGTGACCATAAGTCGAGCCACATCGTAGTAGGAGAGTTAGGCATTACCATGACATGTTAATGTATTTGGAAGAACACTTTAGTGAGATCCTAGGGAAACAAGAGTCGTATCCCAGGATCAATAATGAGGCACTCCAAGACAAGGACTCCGAACTTTGGCTTAAGGATATAAATACATAGATCAATTCAACATATTCAAATTAGGGTTGGTAACTTGTAGACTTATCGGATGGGATAAAACATATTAGATGTAAGTGAATCTACAAGAAGAAGAGAGGGGTAGAGGGGAAGGTGGATACCTTATAGGAAAGTCTTGTTGCGAAAGGGTTAACTCAGAAAGAGGGTATTGACTATGAGGAAACATTCTCACTGCTATCCATGATAAAGTCTATCCGGATTCTTTATCCATTACGAATCATCTCAATTACAAGGTTTGGAAAATGGACGTCAAGATTGAATTCTTGAATGTTAGTCTTGATAAATGCATCTATATGGTGAAACCCGAGGGTTTCATAGCAAGCATTCAGGAAAATAAGGTGTGAAAGGTTAAGAGTTTTATTTATCAACTTAAGCAAGCGTCAATGTCTTGGAACATTGTGTTTGGTTAAACAATCAAATCTTTTGGTTTTAATTAGTGTCAGGATGAAACTTATGTGTATAAGAAGCATGACAGAACCATTGTGGTATTTTTATTACTTATGTGATTGATATTATCCTAATTAGTATCGATGTGTGTGTGTTATCTATCATAAGATTGTGGTTGTCTAGTAAGTTCGATATGAAGGAATTAAGAGAAGACAATCACATCCTTGGGATCAATCGGCTTTGTGATAAGGAAAAATAGGATGTTGGTCTTACCCAAGACACATTTATTGATGATGTGCTCACAAAATTAGCATGCATGATTCCAAGAAAGGATTTCTTCCTTTTTGATATGGAATTACTTTTCCTAAGATCAGTATTCTAAGATATCTGATCAGATAGGGAGGATGAGGAATATACCTTATGCTTTGGTAGTGTACAACCTCATATATGCTTCGTTATGTACAAGATGTCACATATGTTTGGCCATTGGCATGGTTAGTATATTCCAATCTAACCTAGGTGAGGAGCATTGGATGAAAGTAAAGAACATGATCAAGTACTTGAAAAATACTAGAGTTTATGTTCTCATTTACTCACCAAACAATATTATACCTTTAGATTAGACAGACTCAGATTTTAAGTTGGATAAGGATCCCATGAAATCAACCTTAGGATATGTGTTTACTCTAGGAGGTGGATCCATTAGTTGGAGGAGTATCAATCAATATCATATTGGTGATTCAACCATAGATGTTGAATATGTTGCCGCTTCAGAGGGAGGAAAAGAGGATGTTTGGATTCGTAACTCCCTAAGTGATATAGGTGTGATTCCTTTGGTGCAGTCGACTATTACACTTTAATGTGATAATATCGAAAGAGTTGATGACTCGAAATAACTAAGGACTCATAAAAGGGCTATGCACATTGAGTGCAAGTATCACTTGATATAGGCAATCATAAAAAGGTGACATCATCGTGACCAAGATTTCATCTTAGAAAAAATTGGTAGATCATTTAGAAAGAGCTTACCAGCTAAGGTTTCTAATATTCATGTAGAAGAAATGGGTGTTAGATGCATAAGCACATGGTTTTAAGACTAAATGTGATATTTTTAGGGTTATATTCTTAAAACCATGTATGACATTTATTTATTAGTAAAGGCGTGTCAAGTTCATTTTGAAATTAGAATTTTTTATTTTAAATACATTTTATATATGTAGGTTATAAAAGATAAGACTTTCGATTCTAGTTCAATTGAACAGTTCACAACCTAGATAGAGAGTTAACAATCTATCGATAAAACTTTGAGTGCGATCATAGTTGTTTATCTTAACTACATGAACTTGTTTGATGGTTTATGAACTTGTCGAATAGTTCAAAGAGGAATATAGAAGTACATCAACATGTATTTAATGAGATAAGGGTGAGATTCAAGTCTACGTGCAAACTAGATTAGACTTGTACAATCTTACAACGTTTTCAAAAGGTGCATAACTTATAAATCCCGAGGATTATGAGGATTGGAATGTGCACACAATTATTGCTTTGATTATTATGGGTGTGATTTAATTTATTGGGTCTAATTCTCCATAAGTTGGGAAATCATTGTATGGACATGTCAGAGATCATACTCTGGAGGAATCTGCATATGGGATATATCATGAATTGTGTTACTCTCTTGCTAAACTTATAAGTTTTGATTCTACCAGTAAACCTGATCAATAGATTACTTTATAATCCAATAGAGTATCAAATAAGTTAAATTTGAGATCAAGGAATAAAGAAGATGTTGGTGAAAATTCATTAATGACAAATTGAATTTCAGCAAGTGGGAAAATTTTTATTAGAAAGAGAGAGAATAATATTTTATAAAGTGTTCAAAATTATATCTCTTCAGAAAGTAGCTAAGCTACTTATATAAAAAACAAACAAAAGGCTACGAAACAAACCAAAAACTTAGTCATCTAATTGTTCCTAAGAAATCTGCTCTACATAAGGAATCCCATGAGACTAGGAGATATAGTTGAAAAGTTTGAACAATTATTTTTTATACAACAAACATGTGCATGATTTTGATATTTGAAATAGCTCCTAACTTGTAGAAGTTTCATGGGACTATTTGGAGCCTGAGTTAGTTCCTCAATACTCCCTCGCAAGTGAGGATAGGGTGCGTGGCACACATCGAGCTTGGACCGAAGATATTGAAGTTGTTGAGTTTATAAAGGTTTGGTTATGAGTGCGACCAAACCGAGTTAGTAGATCTCCACTGTCACCAAAAAACTTGATAATAAACAAACCCTATTTATTTTTGCCACGATAGACGCAAGGGATCGATGCTCAGCTTCATAAAAAAAAGGTCTCTTTGATCAGAATGAGCTTGATAAAAAAAATTGATTCAGAGGCTCAATTATCAATTTTTGCTGGACCGACACCTGTAAATAGACTTTTGGTCTAAAATGAGCTTATTCACAATGAATTCAGAGTCTCGAACATTTTTTTTGGAAGTGGGAGTGATCACGATGGATTCAGAGGCCTATTGAATTTATGGAACATGCAAACACAATACATGATCATGTATTCAATCAATGTAGGTCAAGTTCCCCAAAATAATTTTTTTTTGAAAACTAGAAAACAAATATGTTTAGTGAATACCGATATTAGTTTCTTCAAAAATGATGACGAAGACAATCACGTATAATTTAGATAAAAAGGACACAATGTTTACTCTTATGGGCAAGAGTATCATTCAAAATTATGTCTGATCACTCGGCACAGATGGGCATGACACTTGATGCAACTTCTAGATTTTGAAGCACTTGGGTTGCATGACTACTATGAGAATGGTGTATATTAATTTCATGCAAAAAAAATATCTTCCCTACGTTGGTCCAATCTTTCTCTCTCAAAAGACCCATATCTCCATATTATTTCTCTTCAACTCCCATATCCCGTTCTCTTCAAAACTTTTCCTAGAGAGCTTGGATAACTCTCAACCATTAAATGATGCCCACGATGAAAAATAAATACATATTGGCTATCAAGGAAAAAATAATGCAGTTGCCGTGAGCTTGGAGCCCAATCCAAAGTTGATGAGAAAACTCATAATTCACATCTTAAGCCAACCAACATATTTTTCATCTTCACTGTGCAACCTGCTATCAGCTATGGTTAAAATTGGTGAGGGAAAAAAGTGCAGAACATAAGGCATTTGTATCCCGTGGACGGTGCCAATAAATGGTGGCTACCGTCGCCGGAGAAACGATATACCCATGTGGACTATCCGAATAAATAATACTCGTGAGAGTTTTACCGCTCTGATACCATAAATAAATTTAAACTATGAGAGAAATTTTTTATTAGAAAGAGAGAGAACAATATTTTATAAAGTGTTTGGAATTATATCTCTTCAAAAAGTAGCTAAGCTACTTATATACAAAACAAACAAAAGGCTACGAAACAAATCAAAAACTTAGTCATCTAACTGTTCTTAAGAAATCTACTCTACATAAGGAATACCATGAGACTAGGAGATATATTTGTAAAGTTTGAACTGTTATTTTTTCTTCAACAAACACGTGCACTATTTTGATATTTAAAATAGCTCCAAACTTGTAGCAGTTTCGTGGGACTATTTGGATCCTGAGTTATTTGCTCAATAGGCATTATATTCTTTAGGCGGGGAATAATAATATGTGTTATTTAACTTTATAAACAAGACCTTATTATTAGAGTAATTATGAGATAATTAAATTGGAGTGAAATTGTAAATTTTTAGTGGAATTAATTAAAGTTAAACATTAAAGAAAATATATTAGTCAAAGTAATATGGGATTTTCATATTTTCGTTTGGAGGCCAATTTGATTATTAGTATTGGGTTCTACTATAGTCCCTTATCCAAGTAGTTAGACCAAACTCTCTGGAAATCCAAATTGGTCCAAACCCACTTCAAGTACCTATATATGGGTCTAGGCAAGGGGTCTAAGCTGGGTTTGAGAATGGGAGGGGAAAACACTATTCATATTTTTGTGAAGGGGTGTGGAGAGAGAAAGTGTTTCTCTCACAAATTATCAAGTTTTCATCTTTGGAGTGCCCGCACACAAGGCTTACTTTGGGGGGGGGGGGGGGGGAGCATACACTAGAAGATTCGAGGCTAATAGGAAAATCTAGGATGTATTTGGTGATGGAAGAAAATTATCCTCTTTATCTTCTACATAAATATTTCTCCTCATTTGGATCACCTACAAGATTCGCAAAGGTTTCATGATTTAACCAATAGGTCTATGCCTAATACCTGGTTTTCTTCTTCTTTTTAATGCATGGTGGATGAAATTTCTAAGGGAACACAGTTTGTTTTTTAACTGTATCAATCCCCAACATAACCTACATACCCTAACTTTGCATAAATGCTCAAATCAGTGTCTACCCTAGAACAATCGAACTTATATTTAAAGTTTCAACACAAAACTCTAGCGACATTTCATGTTGTCATGTTGCCCGAATCTAACTATTGAGCCATATGTCATTTCTCAAAACAAGACATAATCCGCGAGTCTGGAAATAAGTTGTACTTAGTTTTCATTACGCTTACCCCTTTTTACAGATCATGTCTTTTATAACATTTCTTTATCACCCTAGGCAGAAAATAATTCAAGTGGAATTTTAATTAACAACACCAGGGGGTTCTCTTTTTCTATCCCTTTTCCCATTCTCCTCCTCAACCACCCATTCTATGCATCAAATTTTTTATGAGGATTTATTTTCTCTATTAAGAGTAAGACCACATCTACAATTTTAGAATCACTACACCAAAAATCATTATATGTAAGTGTTTTGTACACTTAAAAATATAATTTTCAACGGTTCAAAACCGTTGCAAGTTGCAAATTATAACGGTCTTAAAGGGACACATTTAAATGTGTGTGTTGTTGGTGGTGGTGTTGGGGAGGGGGGGGGGGGGGCTATTATTATGGTATTATAACAGTTAATAACTATTATTAATGTCCTCTTTGCAAGTGTCATAAATCGTTGCAAAAGCATTATTTCCAACCATTGATGACTGTAGCCAATTTGTAACTATGATAGAATTATTGTATCCGATTGTATTGGTATTATAACGGTTTATAACACTTGTAATAAAAAGTACATATAAAAAATGTTTTTATTGAAACCCATTCCCATCCAGATTCAGCTGGGGAAAAACAAACTCTTGGCAAGAATCAAAATTTAGCATTTCTATTATAAATTCATCGAGAAACACATGAACTAAACATTCATTAAAGACATTAACTATGGAAGTATCGTTAGGAAATGTACACAGTCCTCAATTGTATCTTATAAAATTTAAGAATGTACATGGCCAAATAACTCCAAAATTTAAGAGTAAAATTTAATACGAGTACATCGAGTAAATTAAAGTAAACGAAGAAATTAAACTAAGATAATATTGTACCTATACTTCCTTTGCTAAATGTACGTTCAGATGGACAATAATAAAAAAATTCTAGTGGAAAATATTTCTCAAAAACACTTATAGCCAACTCAAACAATTCTTTCCTTGAAAACTACAAAACTTCCATCTTTATCACTCTAGCAACCAACACATTGAAAATTAAGTGTAACCATTGAATGGCTATTCGCAAGTCCTTGAATTTTGGATAAGAATACTTAAGAAGCAACATAAACAAATATTGCATAATTACATGATGGTCATTTGACTTGAGTCCCTTCAATCCAAGTGGTTGTAAAGTCACATTATTACTCAAATTAGAAGCAAACCCTATTGGCAACTTTAACTCCTTTAAAGTACTACAGCGCCATTATTTTTTTACTTTATAGTGAATGCATCCATTGCTTTTACAATTTTCCCCGAACTTTCATCCAACTACATCTTCAGTTTGATCCCCATGGTTTTCATATATTCATGGGCCTTCTTTCTATCTTTGGTTTTGTCTTTGATGTCTAGAATGGTTGACAAAAGTTGACGAGTGAAGTTCTTATTGATATTTATAACATGTAGATTATGACAGTCACTCTTCTCTTTCCAATATGGCAAATCCAATCAAATAGACCTCATATACCATAAAATAGTAACATATCCAACCACATACTTATACCCTTTATGTTTTCTTTTTGTTACCAAAATTTGTTTACCAATTATCTTCTTGATGCATCCCACCTTCTTCTCAATCTCAGAACCAGAAAACCTTCGCGAAGCTTTACGATGTTCAACCTTGTTATTAAAGTTGCATTTTTCCTTCCCAAACATATGATCTCGAGGAAGGAATCTTCGATGATCACGATAACATATTTTCTTACCATTCTTAAGTCATTCAGAGTCTACTTCTTCTCAAAATGAAAAAGGAAAATTCTTCCAATAAAAAGAGATCCTTTGAGTCAAACAAAAAGAAAGTAGAGGCCAAAGATAGTGATAAGGAGGATGATATCGGGTGCTTTGAGTGTGAGGGCATAGGGCACATAGCTAAAGAGTGTCCTACTAGGATAAGGAGAAAGGGCAAAGATACTGCTATGCCCGCCATACTTAGTAATAGTGAGGGTGATGAGGGAGATGAGTCCAATAAAGGTTTAGCACATGGGATGTGTGTAGCTTCTCGAGTCGTGTGAGCACACCCACTTTGTCTCACGGTGATGACTCGAGTGTTTCTAGTGGAGATAAAAGTGAATTTGAGAGTGGAGATGAAAGTGAGCTCCAAAAAGCCTTGAGAGATTTGTACACCGAGACCTTAAAAACAAAGAAGTATAATAGAGATTTAGGTCGTCGGGTTTTAGATTTGGAGAGAGAGAATGAGGTTTTAAGAAAGGAGAAGTGTGATTCGACCAACACATTGTCTAGTCTGACGACACGTGTATCCCAACTCAAGAGTGATCTCGAACGTGCCAGGGAGGTCAAAGTCAATTTTGAGAAAGCACCTAAGAAGGTTGAAAAGGTGGTTCTTAAGGTTAAAGGTGAGAAGTTAGGAATAAGTCATGACATTGCTTCTACTTCCCAATTAGCACCCGAGCCGGTTCCCACTTTAGTGTTAGATTCATGTGAGTATCACCTTAACCCACCTAGGCATCCCATTCCTATTAGGAGAGCGCGTCCTAGAGTTTTTGAGAAAGGTGTTCCTAGGCCTATATATGTTTGTTCCCATTGTAAAAAGATAGGACACCTTAGGGAATTTTGTTTCAAGTTGGGTTATGTGTCACGTTTTGCTACTACACGTGTTTCTGCCACACATGCACCCACACATGATACTTTACATGCTCCTAGAGACTACATGAGAGAGTTTGCACATCTAGGTGAGCAATTTAAGTTTTTAGTCAAAACTTCAAATAATTTAATTGAGGTTTTTCATAAGTAGGTACCGCCTTTGGAAAACCCCTTCACACCTAATGATTGAGGTTTGACTTGTTTACTAGCATATGATGTTTTTCATGTTGGCATTATTAGACTATTGCTAGTATGTATCATTTTTGTATAAATTTTTGCCTTTGAAAAAATTTTGAAAATACAAAAAGATTTTATTGTGATAAAATTTTTGAAAAATCCAAAAAGATTTTTGTATTTTGTTTGCACCGTTTATGAATGGACACTTAGGATGGACAAGCCACAACATCATTCCATTTTTCATGTGACTATTTGATAGTGTTTTGAGACAATAGGTCAATTTATCCATGTGCTTTATAATGTTTGGAGTCATTGAGATGTAATAAAGTGTTACTTCCTACATGTTTGACACATAATTTCCTTTGTTGCACACATGCATGGATTTTTTTGATTATTGTGATTGTATTATCACATGTTGGTTGGGTGTTTTCACTTCAATAATGTCCTTAAAACGAACCAAGCGCGATAAAACTTGATAAGAAAGTTGTGCATGTAAGAGCCGTTTGTGAGTTTGTGTGCTATGTTTGAAAACGGTGAAGGGCTACGAAAGATTATCTTTTATCCTTTGCGATTAAGCTGCCGTTTAAATTGGATCTAAAAAATTGAGGAATTTTATTATCCGGGGTCCAAAGGGGTTTAAAAGAGCCCGAAAAAAATTTAAAGGCAATAAAAAGAAATTCATGCCAATTAGGTTTTTGCACCAATTCTCCAAAGTTTGAGAATTTAGTTTAACACCTCTAAAAGAAAATATATATGTGGGAGTTTGGTTGGAGATTTTATAATGGGTTTTCACGTCCTTGAAAATCTTGAAAAGGTGCTAAATAGTTTTGGACGCTATTAGTGTGGAAATCACTTTGACTTTGATTTGTTGATTTGCATAAGACGTTGTCATCTAAATTCAACAATTTTTACACCTAAGGATACTTTTGAAGTTCATTCGTTAGGAGTACACGTATGCATCGTGCACCTATGATTGATTGAGTTTATTTACCTATCGAATGTGTTTACACCCATTCATTCCGTTTCCATGACTTGGTTGTATTAGTATAAATCCATGGTGTATAATTGAAAACTTGCGAATTAATTTTAAATCGATATCACACACCGCGTTCAGATTTTACAAAGTTCAATTATATGTATAAGCAATTAAATAAGTAAACAAAGAAACATTATTGAATCATTATGGACTATTCACTTATGTCATTTCCATTAAATTCACAGATTCATAGCTACAAACAATACTCAAAGTTATGATCAGCTCACTAGTATCAAGGTACATGCACAATACTATCTTAGTGCCTCAATGGTTATCAAACTATCAACTTAAATATATACACTTTCATATTTTCCACCCCAAAACAATACAAACCCGAAATCAATGTATTTTATTGTATTTTTGAGATCTAAAAAATATGTAAAGACATAAATTTCCAATTGAGTCCATATGTATTGTTGGCTTAATTTCGGACAAAATCATTTGAGTCATAGGATAGAAGTTTATTGCTATCAAGCCCATGATGTTTGAAGAAGTTGAAGACGCAACAGCCAATATTTATAGTACACATCCTTGTCGGGTTTCACGCCACGTTTCTCGTCATCAACATGAGGATTCCAATATCTCCAGAATGCATTTAATATATATAGGGAGACTTAGAATATTTTTATGGGTGCTAATTTTTTGACTAATCCACTTTTATTTTCAAAAAATCTTTTTATAACTCTGTATAAAAAGTTTTGGGCTTAAAATGAATTTTTAATTTTTTTTGGATTTTCTGAAATGTCATTCGAACGACATTGTCTCGTTCAAACGTGCTCGTTCGAACAATATTGCTAACGAGGGTCAAACGACATCATGCTCAAAGACTCTAGTTTTTTGTTCGAAGTTTCGTTCAAACGAACTCGTTTGAACGAGTTTTTTTTAATGAAGTTTTGGCCTTGTTTCTTTCTGCTTTCTCGTTCGAACAGAATCGTTCGAATGACCTGGAAAAGTTGTTCGAACGACCTGGGCAGGAAACTTAAATTTTTGGCACTTTTTATTTTAACCACCCACTATCCCTCTAACTTTTCACCAGCCTTAATTCTTCGGGGATAGATGTTTTTCCACTAACCTTTTCATCTTCCTAGAGAGCTTTTGAGAGACTTCTTTCATAGAAAAAGTTCACGGTTTGAGTTTTTTTATTTTTAAGATTAAATTCTTCCAAAAACACATATACATCTATATGTTTGTTTAGAATCCAAGTTCTTTATATATATATATATATATATCGTTGCTTAGAGAGTTTTGGCACCGGGTTTTCTCTACACCAACAAGAAGAGAAGTTTGGGTTCATTCTCTACCCACAAAGGAGAAGAACTTGTGTATGTTACGGCATTCTCACATGGTGAAAGGCACCATGTGTGGTTGACGGTTGTCGTGCTTCGATTGGTGGACACCAAGATTGCGATGGACGTCATGGTTATTTGCTAGATGGATGTATTTGAAAGAAGAACCGTCGGGGCTTGAAGGGAGTCAAGTAGAGTGTAGTAAGTCTTTTGTCTTGTAATTGTAAAACCATATCTAGTGAATTTGTTAGGCAAGGGTCGTCTGAGGTTTTTCTTATTTGGGTTTTCCTCGTACATCGCCATGTAGTGGTTGTGAATTTTATTTTATCTTGTAAAAAGACTTAGATGTATGCGTAGGTTTAAAAAGATAAATTATGGTTTAAAAAAATCACAATTACAGTTTAATTGGTGCTAATTAATAGTTTGGGTAAGTTTAATTTAATTCGAGTCCAAAATTTAATTTGATAAAATTTGGTTTGGCCTATATTGAAAAATTGAATATTTATTGTTAGGCAAATTTTTAGGACTTGGGTTAAGTTAATTTTATTTAAGTGAAAATTTATTTGTTGAGTAGTTTACTTTCACTTTTAGTTCAACTTAATCTTAATTTTGAAGAAATTAAAATTTACAGTTTAACTTAATTAATTTTGAATTGAGATTTTAGTTGGGAACTTTAATTGAACCTTCTCGTTAATTTAAAGAATTTTAAATTTTGGGGCCTTATGTTCCAACAAGTGGTATCAGACCGAGAGCACTAAGTTATTGCGTTAATATCCTTGATTTAGGTTTGTTTAAAAAATGGAATTTTCCCCGTTTTCAAAATTTCTAGTTTTCGATGGTTCTAATTATGCCTACTGGAAAGTGCATATGAAATCGGCACTAAAGTCGATAGATGAGAGGGTTTGGATGTCTGTCATTACCGGGGGGATACCCACCTACATGTTTAATAGAAAATGAACGTGTCCCCAAACCCGTAGAGAGATGGACTGAGAATGAACTTAAACTAGCCAATTTTAATTCTCGAGGCTTGAATGCTTTATTTTATGCGGTCACACAGGATGAATTCTGACGTAGCATGACGTGTGAAACTACTAAAGAAGCTTGGGATATTTTACAACTCACCCACGAGGGAACTAGTGTCGTAAAGGCTTCGAAACTCCAAAACCTCACCACTCAATTCGAGACCATAAAAATGTTTGAAAATGAAACTTTTAATGAATTTTATACTAGGCTTTCCAATATTGTAAATTTATCTTTTACTTTGGGAGAAAATATACCCGACGACCGAGTAGTAAAGAAAATTTTAAGGTCCCTACCCGATAGATTTATTTCAAAAGTGACCGTGTTGAATTCTTTACCCACTTTAGCCTCTACGAAACTAGAAGAGCTCGTAGGTGATTTACAAACCTATGAACTTGACATGTTTTTCTCTAAGACCGAAAAGAAGAAAGATAAGGCCAACGCTTTGAAAGCCCGAAAGGAGGAGAAACAAGTTTCAGATGATGAGAGTGATTTTGACTCGAAAGATATGGCAATGTTTGCTAGGAAATTTAGAAAATTTCTTAAGACTAATAAAGAGAGTCTAAAAAATGAATGTAAGAAATTTGATAAATCCAAGTATAACAAGCCTGAAAAGATCCCTAAAAATTATAATGAAGATCTAAATAGGGACAAGTCAAATAGTTGTTTTGGTTGTGAAGGGTACGGAAATAGGGCTTTTGAATGTCCCACTAAACTAAGGAGAGAGGTAAAGCAACCAATTTCAAACAATGCCACACTTAGCGATAGTGATAAGGAAGAGAGACCCGATTCCCCCATTGAGCGAAATTTTACCGCGTTCATGGCAAGTCATGTAAGTGATAATGAGAACTCTTCCAATGATGACAGTATAATACATGACACTTTCGAGGCCAAAGTTTGTGAATCCCATGTTTTTGATGGTTGTGAGAGTGGATATGAAAGAGATAGTGAAAATGAAGAAGAGGTTGATGTGTGTGAGCTTCAAGTAGCCTTTTAAGAATTGTATGCCGAACACATTAAATTCAAAAGGGCTAATTTGAAGTAAGAAACTAGTTTGAGAGAGCGTGCTAAGGTCATTGATGGGAGTGCTTTAGTGGAATACCTTAGGACACGCGAGAGAGCTCTTCTTGATAAGCTAGAGTATGTAGAAGGTGAGAGAGATAGCCTTAGAGATTTAATGGAGGCTATGAAGAAAGAGATTATCATGTTTAAAGAGAGTAGGTCTTTACTTGATTCACACATTTTAAAGTTGGAAGAAAAGTTAAGAGACTCAAGTCGATTCAAATTTGATTTGGAATGTAGGTCCGCCAAATTAGATAAAATATTCGAAACCGTCCAAGTCAAAAATGGCACTTGTGGTTTAGTCTTCGATTCTTATAATGCTTCCGCTAATAAAGCCACAACCACTATTTTGAGATAACCTCCTAGGAACATTCCTAAAGGTCAATCCTTAGGTATTACTTTTCATCGGGTCTTTACTTGCTCACATTGTGGTCGAAAAAGTCATCTTAGGAAATTTTGTTCTGATCTTAAAAAGGATCCTAGGAAATCCAAAAGTAAGGTCACCAAGGTAGCCAAGGTCACCCAATCCCGAGATTGTACCTCTTAACTTATTTGGACTAGGAGATCCGACTTGGTTAATTTACAAAATAGGATTTATGATTCTCATTTCCTATCATGTGAAACCTCCCATGCTAAATCTAAAGGTTAAATGTGTTAGTTTTGTCTGCATACTCTAGCGTTTTTTTGTGCTTCATGATATATTCATGCTAGTTGTATGTATGCTTGTCATTTTCTAGTCTATGATTCATGATTAATCACATGGTAGAATTATGATTTGTGTATATTTGTTGTATTTATTTTTATTTGTTTATGTCTTAACAAGTGGTATCTGTAATAACCCTCTCTTCCGATATCCCATTTTATCCTTAATTACCATGTGTAGTAATTAGTTATTATCTGATAGATGCTGAGTAAATATTAATTTGTTATGTCAAGGTCAATATTTACAAAAATGTTGCATAGTTACCCCGTGAGTAGATAAAATGTTCATGTGGTAATTTTTAATGTCATAAGGAATTAAAATGATATTTTGGTTTATTATGAAACCGGAAGTAAAATGAGTTATAAAATCTCCAAATGATAATTTGGATAGTGTAGTTAGTCCCGGTAGGTGTGAGAAAGTCAAAATAAGTGCCATATTGTATTTTGGCATTTCGGGCACTTTTGACTGGTTTTGGCTTAAATAGTGATATCGCGTATTATTTTATCGCGCATTAGTTATTAGAGTTGGGCATTTTAGACTTATGGCCCGATTTAGTCTTGCTAAGACTTACTATTCCTTTTATGCCCCAAATTGTTATCTTAGAGAGGAAGAGAGAGAGAGGAAGAAAGCTTTGGAGAAAGAGAGAGATTGGAGATTGGAGCTTGGATTGTTGCTTCCTTCTTCATCAAATCAGATTCTTACACTTGAGGCAAGTAATCTACTTGCAAATTTATGATTTAAGTAGAATAATTAGTCTTGATATTTATGGATTTGTTATGATTTAGAATTGTTAGGGTTTTGATTGGATTTTTGGGTATTAACCACTAAAAATGGATTTGGATGATAAATGATGTTTAAGGTTGGTAGATAGATGGATTTAGGATGTAGAAATTGCAGCCAATGATTTCGGTTGGGCTTGGTTTTGGAGTTGGTTAATTTTGGAGTTCAAGACTCCATAGCCATTCTTGGCATTTTTGCAGGGGCGAATCGATTCGGCCCCTTGGGCGAATCGATTCGCATAGATGCAGAATCCCAGGTCTTGTTGTCCGAATCGATTCGGATTAAGACCGAATCGATTCGGCATTTGCAGAAACCAAATTTTTGTTGTCCGAATCGATTCGCTTTCGGAGCGAATCGATTCGCTGGGGCGAATTGATTCGGCCCTTAAGGCGAATCGATTCGGTTCCAGCAGATTTTGGGGGTCTTTTTCTTTTAAATTTTCCTCCTTATTCTTTAGGATTAGGACCTAGGAAACTTCTTTAAAGAAGTAAACTTAGAGTCCTAGAGTAGTTATGGAGTTTGGTCGTTGCCCTGGATTAGAAATGGGTTCATCTGGGGTTTATTTCGGGGAGGTTTCAAGTGATGTTAAGGCATTACTTCTTTTATTCAAACTTGTAGAAGTTTGGAAGTTAAATGCCCTAACTTGGAGACTTAAGGGCTTATCGAAGTTATATAAACCTGGGAGATTTGTAGGATCATAATGATCATTTGGAGACCTAGCCTGAAATTGTAATTCGAGGAAAAATAAATGATAATGTTCGATGGGAATTAGGTTCGCATAAAATGAACCCATAGGTGTTTAAAGATGATAGGTTCAACTAGAATGAACCCCGTTGTTTAATGATGTTAGGTTTAAATAAAAAGAACTAATCTCATGATTAATGGAAATGGATTTGGTAATGAATATGATAATAAAATGTAAATGTTAATTTACTGTTACACACCTCTCTAAATGACATCATAAGGGAAGTTCGCTCGTGAGGTGAAGCCCCCTGGCTAATGAATGCAGGGTGGATATAGTCCTAGGCCATGGGAGCGCTTATTGTTATATTTCTTCAGCGATGGGTAGGAGATTCCGGGTGTGGTCTTGACTACCCCGCAGGCTCATGGCCGCTTCCCGACGTGTTCCGATTAGGTGCCCAGGTTGTCTTATGTTAGGCCCTGGAAGATGATGGTCATTTAGGGGCGCACACAGTGGGGAAACCCGGACGGGCGGTCTTAGATATCGTTATATGTATATGTATATAACTATATTTTCATCAAGTTGGACTTGATGGTTGATAAACGTCACAAAGAGCTTATGAAATGCCATAAAGAGCATAAATATGTGCCAGGAAGAGCACGGGAATAATATATGTGCCATATAGAGCACTTGATGTAAATGATATTCCTAATAAGGAATGGAAGGATAAAATGGGAAATTTAAATTAATGAATAGAATTTATAACTTCTTGATTTAACCAATTATATGGTTTTATTCCTAATAAGGAATGTCTGAAGGAAATGGAAATTGTATTTTAAGGAAGGGTTTTAACTTAAAGTGCTTTACCTTAAATTCTTGCTTATATTGTAGATAGCATGTCATATTATCATCCTCATCATTCATGTATAACTGTTCATATCTATCATGCTTTTTATTCTTCTAGAAATCATATAGAACCCGACCCTGACCGGTTTACTTCCTTGTTGTATATATATTATTGTATCCGCTCAGGTGCTCCACCGCAAGGACGCCCGACTTGACTCTCCCAAGTTCCCTGCACTTTCGACGAGCTGTAAGATTTTGCGGGTAATTACAGGATGTTGTATTAGACGCTTTCATTCTTGTTATTCTAGTTATGATCGGGTCTTGTCCCTCGGGCGTGTGGCCCAAACATTTGTATTTGATTAATGGTTGTACTATGTAAGATATTTATATTGTTGTACGTTGTCTTATGTAGCGGTGGACCGACAGCTTATTCGGTCCATTTGTGTACATTCGTTTTAGTTACTTTATATATTATCTTTTGGAATTCCACTTGCTTGTCAGATTGGGTTGTTTAGTTTAAATTTTCATAACCGCATTTTTAAAATTTTACACTTTTTGGCAACCCGTTTTCTGATTTATTGGGTGGTTTTCCCGTATACTCAGTTTATATTTGTGATGCTGAGAATGATATCCATCCATGATCCCTGTTACGTTTGAGTATCGGGCTGGCCACCCCTTATCTCAGATTGCGGGTTGTCATAGATGGTATTAGAGCATCAGGTTCTAGAGTACTAGGATCTGTGTGGACTTGTCTCGTTCTACCGTAGCGTTCTTTGATGTAGGGCCTAATGCTAGGACTTCTTGTTGCTTATGTTTGCGATCTTCTGCAAGATAGATTATTTTAACTAGCATTCTAATACTATTGTTCTTCCATCTCAGATGCCGTCTAAGAGAGGTCGCTCGGCGAGACGTGTTAAGGTCGTAGAGAAGGAAGTAGGTCCTCCACCGCCACTACAAGGGACGGTTAATGTTGCGGATGTAGCAAGCATAGTGGCTGGAGCGGTTCATGCCGCCATGACCGTAGTGATCCAACAATTGCCATGGGCTCCAGGTGTTCAAGCTCCTACGGGACTTACTCCATGGGAAAGGGTTAGGGAGTCCTTTCTAAAGGGCAATCCCCATGAATTCGAGGGAGGTACGGATGTTATTAAAGCCAATCAATGGAAGAAAGATATACAATGCCACCTTCGAATGATAGAATGTAGTGAGGATAAGAAACAAGTCCTTACCACCTTTAAGCTTGTCGGATCTGCGTTACACTGGTGGGAGACGATGACCACCCCAGAGCAAAGAGACACGATGTCAATTACTGAGTTTTGGGCTTTGTTTGATCTTCAGTATTTTCCTCCCGCGGTCCAGAGGGAGATGAAGAGGAAGTTGCAAGATGTAGAGCAAGGGGAGAGGTCTGTGGCGGAGTATGAAGAGGAGTTCACCCGGTTAGCAAGTTTTGTACCAGATGAGGTGACTCCGGAAGAGAGGAAGATCTCGAAGTTTATGGGAGGTCTAAACTGGAGAATCCGAAAACACTTATTGGGTAACCCAGCTTTCCAGACTTTTGGTGAGGTTATGAATGCAGCCTTACTCCTTTGCCAGGAGCATAGATTATATATGCAGGGTAGCAAGAAAGCTACTGAAATGAGGCAAGTAGGGAAGCTTGGAGAGATTATTGCGAGTGGCAATAATAGGCACGGACAAGGTGCTTTGCATCAGGCAGATCGGGGTGGCCCTGGAGGTAGAGGTCATCCGGACCGAGGCATTTCCCAATTTAGGAATAACGAGGGTCGAGGTCGGGAGGACATGAAGGGACGGTGCTTCTAATGTGGGGAGGCAGGTCATATCAAGAAGGAGTGTCCTCAGATGATTGGGGGTCAGTTTCCTCGGGCTCCGCAGCAGCCATGTGTTCTGTTTCCACCTCCGGTACCTATTATGGTTGTTCCTCCGCAGCAAGGGCAACTACAGTATGGGCATGTTTGTCTTAATCGGGAGGCTATGTTTCCTCCAGCCCTGCCGGCACCCCCCGTTAATGAGGGTAAGTTTTTACTCAGAAATACGTGAGTTATATGTTATTCGATGCGGGTGTTACGCGCTCATTTGTTTTACGAGCCTTTCTCAGATTTCAGATTTCATAATATCTGCTGAGAGTATTTTCATTAGTATTGAGTTCTATGGGTAATGGTTCGCTCATTTCTTTTGTTGGTATGTATGTAGGAATTTCTCTTATTAAATTATGCTTGAGGCCGATTTACTCGTCCTTAACATGGTCGAGTATGATGTGATATTGGTATGTAATTGCTATGCCTTATCTCCACGACCAACAAGTTGAGTGGTAGCGGATAGGGGGGGTTCCTTGTTTGGATTCCGCTTCTGCGGGACGCTCCACGCGCGAACCTTAACGACGTTGGGAGTGGGGATATACCAGCTTTCCTTTCTCTTAATTTATGTGCGTTACGCTCTATCTCCATGATCAACTAGTTAAGTAGGCATGTGTCGGAGGGGTTCCTTGTTTGGATTTCGCTTTGCGAGACACTCCGCCACATGAACACTTAACGATGTTGTGAGTGAAGATATGCTACTCTTTCCTTTTATTTTATTTTGTTTTATCAAATTATTGTCGGAAGTGGGATTGGAAAGTTTAGCCGAGAATCACGTAGAAGGGTGATTAATGGCTATTATAGTGCGACATAGGCGCACTGCATGTAGTTCTCTCCTCTGATGGATATGAGGGAGACCGAAGTACGAAGTCGAATTGAGACTTCGGGTGATGCCTTTATAGAAGGCTACTTAATGAGATGAATATATGTTTTAGGGCATATAACCCTAAGGTTTCACGAAGGGTGAACGTTAAAATTTTTCTTTAGTTATTAAATTGTTAGTGTGTAGCTGTAGGATCTTTTCGGTCCCGAACATGTGTCTTAGACCTGTACCCCTCGATGACTGACAACGCGAGGTAGTAGTGTAACGGGAGGGTTCCTTGTTTGGATTGCGCTTTGGCGAGACGTCCCACGCACGAAACTGAGCAAATGTCGGAAGTTGAGAAAGGTCTTGGGCACTAGGGATATACTTAGCATTAGGTGTATACGACTTAGATAGGGTATAGGTAGATAGACCTTAGGATTGTCTAGACGTAGAGCCTTTTAGTATGGGACGTAAGTTTAGGAGGGTTGTTGGGAGTTGATCATGACTACGTCATGCGTAAACTCGTACAAAGTGATTGGTTTCATGTTATGTGAAGTGGGAGGATTTCGAGAAGTTGGTGGTTAAGGCCGAAGGAGACGAGGCCTCTCGTAGTGGAGTGTTACGGAGGTAACGAAAGGGTGAATTAACTCGTACCCCTGAGCCAGGTGGTTAAGCTCGAAGGTAGATTCCATTAGCAAGTCCCTGCCACGATGGGGAGTGATAATACTGGAGTATCGACTTATTGTTGATGCGCCTCACAAGTTTAAACATGTAAGAAGTATTATCCCCTATTTAAGTTGAAGTCCATCTTGGGGGTGATCGCGGTATAGGAAGAGAGAATGCTACTTCCTGGGCATAATTTAGTCTTTCGTGCGAACAATATTTCATTACAAGATGTCGCAGGAGGAAGCAAGGGCGGTTAAAACCATAAATAAGTTCTGCTCTTTTGACACTGATGGTGGGGTGCGTCCCCGTAAGAGAATTTTGTCCCGAACAAAAGGGACTTCAGTAAAGCAGATATGGAGAAATCGAGCGGTTCTAACATTCTGGTGCATCAGGGTAATGACAAATCGTGCCAAGATGTACGCCGCTAGTATTTTGGGCTGGGCATAGAAAGGTTGTTGTACTGCATGGGGTGCCCTTGATTTTAATCCTGACTAGAATAAAACTTCCGTTCCTCATTCTTGGCAAGTTTCCAAGAAGTTATGGGAATCGAATTATGGTTAATCACTTCTTGTCATTTTTTTTTCCAGATGGCCAGACCAATAGAATAAACCATGTGTTGGGGCATATGCTCACTAGATGCGTGCTTAACTTTAAGAGTAGTCGGGGACAATGCTTTCCGCTTGTTGAATTCGCCTATAAGAATGGGTGTCGATTCACTGTTAGGACGGCGTCGTAGAAGAGGCCTTGTATGGTAGGCTTTTGGATCTCCCGCTTGTTGGTTAGAAGTGCGAGATGATGAGTCTCCCGTATAACCAAGATCGACGAAAGAGCTCAGTCGATGCGAGAAGAAGGCGACTGGAGTTTGAGGTCATTAGACCAAGTGTTGAGGTGAGTATCGCCGGTGAAGGGCGTTATGCGTTTCGAGGAGAAAGGGAGAACTTGCACCGCATGATGTTGTACCTTTCTTAGAAATGTCGCGGTGGGTCCGGTAAACTATTCGCTCGCTTTATTAAAACATTTTGCAGCAAGTTTGTAATTTGTTCCTTGTCTCTCATGCAAGGGAGTACGAAGGATACGATGGTGCCTTTAGGCACATTCCTTTCGGGGTAGGTGCAAGTTGACGGTTCTTATTAGATGTAGTCGGTTGCTATCTTAGAGCATAGAGTTACGTTGGTATCGCCGGTAGTACCTTGGGGGATGAGTTCTCTATAGTTAGCTTAGTGTCGAGAAATCGACATAGGGTCGCGAGGATGACTTGCGGGAATAGTATCCGCACTTCTTCTTGCGAGGTGTATCCGAATTTTGGGGGCAAAATTCCCTCTTAAGGGGGGGAGTATGTAATAACCCTCTCTTCCGATAGCCCATTTTATCCTTAATTACCATGTGTAGTAATTAGTTATTATCTGATAGATGCTGAGTAAATATTAATTTGTTATGTCAAGGTCAATATTTACAAAAATGTTGCATAGTTACCCCGTGAGTAGATAAAATGTTCATGTGGTAATTTTTAATGTCATAAGGATTTAAAATGATATTTTGGTTTATTATGAAACTGAAAGTAAAATGAGTTATAAAATCTCCAAATGATAATTTGGATAGTGTAGTTAGTCCCGGTAGGTGTGAGACAGTCAAAATAAGTGCCATATTGTATTTTGGCATTTCGGGCACTTTTGACTGGTTTTGGCTTAAATAGTGATATCGCGTATTATTTTATCGCGCATTAGTTATTAGAGTTGGGCATTTTAGACTTATGGCCCGATTTAGTCTTGCTAAGACTTACTATTCCTTTTATGCCCCAAATTGTTATCTTAGAGAGGAAGAGAGAGAGAGGAAGAAAGCTTTGGAGAAAGAGAGAGATTGGAGATTGGAGCTTGGATTGTTGCTTCCTTCTTCATCAAATCAGATTCTTACACTTGAGTCAAGTAATCTACTTGCAAATTTATGATTTAAGTAGAATAATTAGTCTTGATATTTATGGATTTGTTATGATTTAGAATTGTTAGGGTTTTGATTGGATTTTTGGGTATTAACCACTAAAAATGGATTCGGATGATAAATGATGTTTAAGGTTGGTAGATAGATGGATTTAGGATGTAGAAATTGCAGCCAATGATTTCGGTTGGGCTTAGTTTTGGAGTTGGTTAATTTTGGAGTTCAAGACTCCATAGCCATTCTTGGCATTTTTGCAGGGGCGAATCGATTCGGCCCCTTGGGCGAATCGATTCGCATAGATGCAGAATCCCAGGTCTTGTTGTCCGAATCGATTCGGATTAAGACCGAATCGATTCGGCATTTGCAGAAACCAAATTTTTGTTGTCCGAACCGATTCACTTTCGGAGCGAATCGATTCGCTGGGGCGAATCGATTCGGCCCTTAGGGCGAATCAATTCGGTTCCAGCAGATTTTGGGGGTCTTTTTCTTTTAAATTTTCCTCCTTATTCTTTAGGATTAGTACCTAGGAAACTTCTTTAAAGAAGTAAACTTATAGTCCTAGAGTAGTTATGGAGTTTGGTCGTTGTCTTGGATTAGAAATGGGTTCATCTGGGGTTTATTTCGGGGAGGTTTCAAGTGATGTTAAGGCATTACTTCTTTTATTCAAACTTGTAGAAGTTTGGAAGTTAAATGCCCTAACTTGGAGACTTAAGGGCTTATCGAAGTTATATAAACCTGGGAGATTTGTAGGATCATAATGATCATTTGGAGACCTAGCCTGAAATTGTAATTTGAGGAAAAATAAATGATAATGTTCGATGGGAATTAGGTTCGCATAAAATGAACCCATAGGTGTTTAAAGATGATAGGTTCAACTAGAATGAACCCCGTTGTTTAATGATGTTAGGTTTAAATAAAAAGAACTAATCTCATGATTAATGGAAATGGATTTGGTAATGAATATGATAATAAAATGTAAATGTTAATTTACTGTTACACACCTCTCTAAATGACATCATAAGGGAAGTTCGCTCGTGAGGTGAAGCCCCCTGGCTAATGAATGCAGGGTGGATATAGTCCTAGGCCATGGGAGCGCTTATTGTTATATTTCTTCAGCGATGGGTAGGAGATTCCGGGTGTGGTCTTGACTACCCCGCAGGCTCATGGCCGCTTCCCGACGTGTTCCGATTAGGTGCCCAGGTTGTCTTATGTTAGGCCCTGGAAGATGATGGTCATTTAGGGGCGCACACAGTGGGGAAACCCGGACGGGCGGTCTTAGATATCGTTATATGTATATGTATATAACTATATTTTCATTAAGTTGGACTTGATGGTTGATAAACGCCACAAAGAGCTTATGAAATGCCATAAAGAGCATAAATATGTGACAGGAAGAGCACGGGAATAATATATGTGCCATATAGAGCACTTGATGTAAATGATATTCCTAATAAGGAATGGAAAGATAAAATGGGAAGTTTTAATTAATGAATAGAATTTATAACTTCTTGATTTAACCAATTATATGGTTTTATTCCTAATAAGGAATGTCTGAAGGAAATGGAAATTGTATTTTAAGGAAGGGTTTTAACTTAAAGTGCTTTACCTTAAATTCTTGCTTATATTGTAGATAGCATGTCATATTATCATCCTCATCATTCATGTATAATTGTTCATATCTATCATGCTTTTTATTCTTCTAGAAATCATATAGAACCCGGCCCTGACCGGTTTACTTCCTTATTGTATATATATTATTGTATCCGCTCAGGTGCTCCACCGCAAGGACGCCCGACTTGACTCTCCCAAGTTCCCTGCACTTTCGACGAGCTGTAAGATTTTGCGGGTTATTACAGGATGTTGTATTAGACGCTTTCATTCTTGTTATTCTAGTTATGATCGGGTCTTGTCCCTCGGGCGTGTGGCCCAAACATTTGTATTTGATTAATGGTTGTACTATGTAAGATATTTATATTGTTGTACGTTGTCTTACCTAGCTGTGGACCGACAGCTTATTCGGTCCATTAGTGTACATTCATTTTAGTTACTTTATATATTAGTTTTTGGAATTCCACTTGCTTGTCAGATTGGGTTGTTTAGTTTAAATTTTCATAACCACATTTTTAAAATTTTACACTTTTTGGCAACCCGTTTTCTGATTTATTGGGTGGTTTTCCCGTATACTCAGTTTATATTTGTGATGCTGAGAATGATATCCATCCATGATCCCTGTTACGTTTGAGTATCGGGCTGGCCACCCCTTATCTCGGATTGCGGGTTGTCACAGTATCCTATTGAGAAAAATACAAAAATATTTTCTTTGTTTTTCTTTTGAGTTGATATTTTTTTCTTGGTGGTTTTTTTTGAAAAACTCAAAAAGATTTTTTTTGTTTTGTGTGTATTTTAGTTTGACACACTTTATATGGCATATACTTGGGTTTGAATCCTTTTTCTTTCCCCTTCAATGTGGCTAGAACTTTTGGTTAAGATTTTCAATGCTTAAAATATTCTTTGTCATGCTTGCATGGAGTAGTTGGATTTTGTGTTTCTTAATGGATTCTATTTTTAAATGCCTCGGTTCACACATGCACGAGCTCATTCAAATTTTAACCTTAACATGTATAGTTGAGCTAAGTGATATGTTCTCCTATCAATTATGTCATCTACATTTTGCTATGACTATGGAGGATTTGGGCATGTAATAACCGTTTTTCGGATGTAAAAAAATAGAAAAATATGTGTATCCGGTGTAGTTGTTTAGCGAAAGACAAAATTACATTGCGTGAAAAGCCACCATTAAATATTTGGTCTTAAAAATGGAATTATAAAAGAAAAATTAGCCAAGGCCTGTTTAGTTTAGTTGATATGTTCAAAATAAAAAGAAAAAGAAAATTATGAGGAGTTTGGGTGGATGTATCAACGGGTTTGCACAATGACTTTGTATCCTAGTTACGCTATCTTGTCATGACTCTATTGGTTTGTAGAATCATTAAAATTCTAGGCTTGTGTGCATTGTGTATGTTTGTTCATTGAGTTTAATTTATATTGTCACACGAGGCTATATCTACATGTGATAAAGTTCTGCAATCAAATGAGAACTCCATGAACGTGTTTTTAAGTGATTAGGTCTATATTCCTTTAATCTCTAGTTCACACCACTTCACTTTCGTTTACCACATGTATTTGGACACATTTTTGCCAAACGAATGTGAAAAGCTTAACATATTTTGTGTCGTGTGTGGTGTTTATAGCTATGTATATGTTCGTGTACGTTAGTGATATTCATTATGTGTGTGTGTGTGTGTGTGTGTGTGTGTGTATATATATATATATGGTATTGTTTTTTTTTAGTCTTTGACTTGCTTGCTAGTCCATATATGCTTTGATGTCATAATTGGTATCTATAGTGTTGCGAATTTTGGTTGATATCCCATGCTTTTTTATTAGATTTTAATTGGTATCATTTTTTTATCATCGCATCATAGTTGGTATCCTTTGTTCTTGTGTGGATTAGTTCTACTTCATTATTGCCCATATGCTTAAGTGTTCTTATCACCTTATTCGCCATTATAATTTTATCTTGTTTCTTCTTATTTCATATCCCTTGCTTAGATATTAGGGGATAAATACCATTTGCTTTAATTGAAGGAGAAATAAGTGAATTTTAATTCTTTATTCTTTGTCTATTCCTGCACAAAAAGGGGGAGAAATGGTATCTAAACCTTTAGTTTGGGAAATCTAACTTAGGGGGAGTCGCGGTTTTTCTTGGTAGATTATTATTAGATAAAAGGGGGGAATTAATTAAGGAGGAGAATTTAATATTATGCACTTTATATTTTTCATATTCCCTATGCGTTTAATGGTTTTCTTAAGTGTGCAGGAATTATCTTTCTAGAGGCAAATTCGGTAAAGCGACACGGCACATCCTTGGGTCGAGTCATATCTTCTGTATTTTATTTTGTTTTGGGAGGGATGCTGTGTGTAGATCAGCTTGATAGCCCTTTAGGATTTTTGGTTGGGTTTTGTCCCGGAATAGCCAAAGGGGGAGATTTGTAAGGATACAAATTTCCAATTGAGTCCATATGTAGTATTGGCTTAATTTCGGACTAAACCATTTGAGTCATAGGATAAAAGTTTGTTCCTATCAAGCCTATGAGGTTTAAATAAGTTCAAGATGTAGCGGCCAAAATTTATAGTACACATCCTTGTCGGGTTTTCGTGCCACGTTTCTCGTCATCAACATAAGGATTTCAATGTCTCCAAAAGGTATGACTGCATTTAATATATATATGGAGACTTGGATTATTTTTATGGGTGCTAATTTTTGTCTAATCGACTTTTATTTTCAGAAAATCTTTTTATAACTCTGTATAAAAAGTTTTTGGGCTTAAAATGAATTTTTAAATTTTTTTGGATTTTCTGAAATGTCATTCGAACGACATTGTGTCGTTCAAACGAGCTTGTTCGAACGACATTGCTAACGAGGTTCAAACGAGATCTTGCTCAAAGGCTCTGTTTTTTCAGTCGAAGTTTCGTTCAAATGAACTCGTTCGAATAAGTTTTTCCAACCAAGTTTTGGCCTTGTTTCTTTCTACTTTCTCGTTCGAACAGAGTCGTTGGAACGACCTGGGCGGGAAACTTAAATTTTGTAGGCTGTTTTTATTTTAACCACCCACTATCCATCTAATTTTTCACCAGCCTTAATTCTTCGGGGATAGATGTTTTTCCACAAACTTTTTCATATACCTAAAGAGCTTTTGAGAGACTTCTTTTATAGAAAAAGTTCATGGTTTGAGTGTTTTTATTTTCAAGATTAAATTCTTCCAAAAATACATATACACCCATATGTTTGTTTAGAATCCAAGTTCTTTATATATATATCTTTGCTTGGAGGGTTTTGGCACTGACTTTTCTTTACACCAACAAGAAGAGAAGTTTAGGTTTATTCTCTACCCACAAAGGAGAAGAACTTGTGTTTGCAGCGGCTTTCTCACATGGTGAAAGGCACCATGTGTGGTTGACGATTGTTGTGCTTCGATTGGTGGACACAAAGACTGCGATGGACGTCGTGGTTATTTTCTAGACGGAGGTATTTGCAAGAAGAAGCGTCGAGGCTTGAAGGGAGCCAAGTCGAGTGTAGTAAGTCTTTTGTCTTGTAATTGTAAAACCATATATAGTGAATTTGCTAGGCAAGGGTCGTCCGAAGTTTTTCCCATTTGAGTTTTCCTCGTACATTGCCGTTTAGTGGTTGTGAATTTTATTTTATCTTACAAAAATACTTAGATGTATGCGTAGGTTTAAAAAGATAAAATTTGATTTAAAAAAATCACAATTACAGTTTAATTAGTGCTAATTAATAGTTTGGGTACATTTAATTTAATTCAAGTCGAGAATTTGATTTGATAAAATTTGGTTTGGCTTATATTGAAAAATTGAATATTTATTGTTAAGCAAATATTTAGGACTTGGGTTAAGTTAATTTTATTTAAGTGGAAATTTATTTGTTGAGTAATTTAATTTCACTTTTTGTTTAACTTAATTTTAATTTTGAAGAATTTAAAATTTGCAGTTTAACTTAATTAATTTTGAATTGAGATTTTAATTGGGAACTTTAATTGAACCATCTCGTTAATTTAAAGAATTTTAAATTTGGGGGCCTTGTGTTCCAACAAAATCACATAACACAAAATTAAAATTGATATCATAAAGTAGGGAGGCAATCTGAATTTTCCAAAATCATAGCATGAGCATATTCAAGATGTACGAGATGCAAAAACAATCATATTACAATCAATCAGAAAGCTAATGTTCGCAAACTCATAACATCATATTAACCCCATGTAAGACCTCGTAATTTTTTAGCAGTAAAAATCTTTGTTAAATAAACAATTTCAAACAAATAAATTTTTTGGAATCTATTTAATTTTGGTATGTCCAAATGTTGATTTATATATATAAAATTAAGGTTTTAAGTGGAATTTAAATCAGGATTAAAATTTAAAAATTATAACTTTTTGTTTAAAAATTGGGGGAGGATCCGACCCGAGGAGGATAAAAAAATAAAAAAAAATAAAAATCCAGCCGTCTGATCAATTTGAATTTTCTTACAGCTGCTCAATCTCTCCGTCAGCTACTACATATTAAAATTTCAGCCAATTCCGACAGTATGATCATCCGTAATAAATTTTTGAGTGGTTGTGACTTAAACTCTTTTTGGTATATAAACATAAAGTGACGGGTTTATGACTTTTAAAACACATTTAGCCCTTATAAAAAATCATTAGCCTTCTCTGTTTTCATCTTCTTCCATCTACAAAACCCTAGCCCCATTTAAACCAAGATTTCAGTCCAAGATTTGAAGGCTTATTTGGGGTTTTCTTGAGTTTGGGCTTTGAAAGGTGGATAATCCCCGAATTTTAAATAATCACAAATTAAAATATATAATTTCCTTTGAAATAAATGCGGAAGCGTTGTAATACAGGTGATGGTTCAACTTTCAAAAAAAATAGTTTTAATATCTTAAGAAACAAATTAAAGCATAATTCAAGTCCTAGAATTTTGCCTAAGTCATAATTAACAATTATCCAAAGTTAGGCGAAACCAAATTAATGCAAGTGACTAAAATTACACAATTTTACCCAATATTAAATTAAAGTCCAATTTTAATTTAATGTGAGAATTAAACCGAATTTTATCTTGAATTAAACCTAAAGCATGCGTTCTAAATTTTGAGCAAGATAAAAATAAACAATCTCACACTACACCGCGATGTACGAGGAAAAACCCACTAACGGGAAAAAACCTCGGGACGGCCCTAGCCTCAAATCCACTAAAAATGGTATTACAAAATACAAGACAAAAGACTTACTTCCTAAACTCGAACCCTCTCAAGCCGTGATGCTTCTTCTTGTATCAACCTCCAATTAGCGGATAACCAACGGAGCTCCACCGTGGTCTCGGAATACACCGATGGGACTTTATATGGTCACCGTCACCCAAGTATGGAGCCTTTCTCCTTGTGGGTAGAATATCAACAAAAATCTTCTTTGTCATGGGGTGTAGAAGCAAACCCGAAACGTCTCTTGAATTCGGTAGAGAAAACCGGTGCCAAAAGCTCCAAGCAATTGATATAAATATAGAAACTTGGATAAACAATTATTGGGTGTAAACTAGAGTGTGTATGAATTTTTCATTGAAAATTAACACTCAAAACTTGAACATTTTCCTAAACTATTTTTTCTCTCAAACTCTCTTTTGGAGATAAACAAATGTTGGAAAAGTTGTCTTGGAAAATGTGTTTCCCGCACATAATAATGTATGAAAAAAGTTGGTTGAAAACCAAGTGGAGAAGTGGGGAAAAACTGCAAAAAAACTGCCAAATAACTGTTCCCGCTGGAATCTCGTTCGAACGAACTTCATTCTCGTTCGAACGAGACTTCTAACGAGTGACCAGCCTGGGCTCGTTAGAAGTTCGTTAGATACCTCGTTAGAACGAACATTCGTTCGAACGACATATCGAACGACTGACCAGTTAGGGTCGTTGGCAAAACTCGTTCGAACGAACCTGGTTCGAACGACAAAACTCGTTCGAACGAAACTGGTTCGAACGACAGAACTCGTTCGAACGAAATCTGGTTCGAACCAAAAAACTCGTTCGAACGACATTTCTAACGAACGACCAGAAAGATTGAAAAATTCGATTTTGGCCCAGAAAATAAAATGCAGTTTTTATTACACCTAACACCCAATACAAATTGTTCCAAGCTCCTATATACATATAATTACATTCATACCTTGGGAGCATGGAACCTTAGTTGATGACGTAGAAACGAGGCACACAAACCGGCATTTTGATGAAGCTTTAAATTCTTTGCCGCTACGTTTTCAATACATAATTCATAGGCTTGAGAATATTACATATAAATACTATCCTATGAATAAATGTTTTTGTCCGGAATTGAGCCAAAACTATATATGGACTCAATTGGAAATTTGTGTCCTTACAAATCTCCCCCTTTGGCTATTCCGGGACAAAAACCAAACAAAAATCCTAAAGGGCCGTCAAGCTCTACTAGACTCAAAACATAACCTGCCCAATCTTGACTCAACCCAAGGATCAAAACGCTTTGCCATAGAAAGATGCCGCTTTAGAATAATTCCTGCACACTTAAGCAAACTCATCAAATGCATAGGGAATATCAAAATATTAAATGCAATTAATTAAAGTTTTCCCTAAATTAATTCTCCCTTTAAACACATGACCTACTTAGAAAGACGTCTCCCCCTAAGATAAATCTCCCTCAAACGAAGATACGATAATAATAGGATTAGATACCATTTCTCCCCCTATCATCATTCTCCCCTTTTTTGTTCGGGAATAGGCAAAGGATAAAGAACTAATGAACAACATGTGAAAGCTTAAAGTGATAAGACATGAAAGCATATGGGCAATTAAAGCAAGGCAAAGACAAACAAATATCATATATATATATATATATATATATATATATATATATATATATATATATATATATATATATATATATATATATATACATACTATAAATATACCAATAAGTACGTGCATATATAGATAGATATAAACACACACATGACACAAAATACAATAAGTTTGCACACTCGTATGGCAAAAATGTGTCATATGGAAACGGAAGTGTAGGGGTGTGTACTAGTAACAGATAAATTTAGACCCAAACACTTAATAAACGTTCACGGAGTTCTCTTTTGATTGCAAACTTCATCACAGTTAAATATAACCTCATGTGACAATATAAAGATTGAACTCAATGAACAAACATACACAATGCATACAAGCCTAGCATGATGATGATTCTACAAACCAAATAGAGTCATGACATTAAAGACAACTAGGGTAAACGAACATTGTGCAAACCGTTGATATACCATCCAATTCTCCCTCAATGAGCATATATATTCTTTTGTTTTTTTGAATGAATATATCATACAAACATAGGCCTTGGCAATTGCTTTCTTTTAAATGCCAAATATTCTGTTGTAGGCCTTTGGATCACGTATTTCTTTTAGATCCAATCAACGGTGGCTTACTATCGCAAAGGATTTAATTCATCCTTTCGGAGCCCTTCCCCGTGCATATATTAATTTATCATGTTTTCATTTTTCACACAAATCTCACATGCAACGGATTTTGACATGCACTAGTCCTCCTAGGTCATAGATATGTAGATGACTAGATTGATAGGAGAACACCTCAAAAAGCTCAAATATAACATGTGCCATTAAGATTTCAAAAGAGCTCGTGCATGTGTGAATAGAGGCATATAGAAATAGAATCCATTTAAACAATACAAAATCCAACTACTCCATAAAATATGGTAAAGAACATAATAAGGATTGAAAATCTAAACCAAAAGTTCTAGCCATGTGGGAGCGTAAATGATGGGATTCAAACACAAGTATATGCCACATAAAGTGTGTCAAACAAAAATTCACACCAAACAAAATCTTTTTGAGTTGTTAACATTTTTAATCAAAAATAAATATTTACTCAAAAGGACAAACAAAAATCATTTGTATTTTTCATTAAGCTTAAATGAAATAGATAAAACACAAATGATAAACAAAAATCTTTTTATATTTTTCAATTAATTCAAACACAAAATATAATACAAAAAGATAAACAAGTCATAATTTCTAGCATGTGATATGAAATAAGGTTATGACTAGAAAATGACTAAACAAGCATACATTTAGCATGTGAATATAGCATGAAGTACAAAAGCTAAAGTATGCAAAACACTGACACATTCATCCATTAGAATTAGCAAGGGAGGAAGCATGTGTAAGTAAATGAGAATCAACAACCCTATTTTGTAAGGCAACCAAGTCGGATTTCCTAACCCAAATTAATGAGGAATGACTATCTTGGGGTGTAGGAACGTTAGCTATCGTGGTTACTTTACTATGGGATTTTTTAGGAATTCGTTTAAGATCTAAACAAAATTTCCTAAGATGACCTTGTCGACCACAATGTGTACAAGTGAGAACATGTCGAAAAGATTTACTTAAGGAGTGATCTTTAAAAGTATTCGTAGTTGATTCTCCTAAAACATTGGTTTGGGCATTATGAGTAAATTCATTACAAGGATTGAAGCCTAAACCACAAGTGTCATTTTTAATTTGGACCGTTCCTAACATTTTATCTAGTTTTTTTGAACGACACTCCAAATCAAATTTGACAATACTAGAATCTTTTAATTTATTTTCCAATTCAACAATGTTAGATTCTAGTACAACATTTCGCTCTTCAAAAGCAAGAAGATCCTTTTTCAAGGATTCCATTAAACTCCTAAGACTATTTCTTTCGCCTTCTACATAATCAAGCTTCTCTTGAAGAGTCCTCACATGTGTCCTAAGGTCTTCTATTAAGGTACTATCATCAACGACCTTGACACTCTTTCTTAAACAAGCTTCTAACTTCAAATTAGTCCTTTTCAAATTAATAGATTCTTTATATAATTCATGAAAAGCATTTTGAAGTTCACTCACATCAACCTCTTCTTCATTTTCACTCTCACTATCTTCTTCACTCTCACTATCATTAAAAACAAGGGAATCATGAACAATGACCTTGGAAGTGGCATGTGCAATCGTGTCATCAATCGATGAGTTCTCATTATCACTCACATGACTAGCCATAAAAGCCACAAAATTTTTCTTAGTTGGGGAATCGGGCTTTTCTTCCTTATCACTATCACTAAGGGTTGCATTATATGAAATAGGTAGCTTACCATCTTTCCTTAGTTTATTGGGGCACTCAAAAGCCCTATGGCCATAACCTTCACAACCAAAACACTTATTAGACTCGTCCCTATCTAAATGTTCATTACTAGGTTTAGGGATTTTCTCGGCTTTAGAAATCTTCTCGCTTTTATCATGTTTAGAAGAATCAAATTTCTTAAAATCATTTTTAACTTTATCTTTGTTAAATTTAAGAAATTTTCTAAATTTACGAGCAAACAAAGCCATGTCTTCCGAGTCACTATCACTATCGCTCTCTACTACTGTTTGACCTCTTTACGGGATTTTAAAGCAACACCCTTTTCAATTTTCTTTTCAGTTTTAGAGGGAAATATATCCAATTCATAGGTTTGTAAATCACCTACAAGCTCTTCTAATTTCGTAGAGGCCAAAGTGGGTAAAGAATTTAAAACGGTCACTTTAGGAATAAATCTATTGGGTAGGGACCTTAAAATTTTCTTTACAACACGGTCGTCAGGTATTTTCTCTCCCAAGTTGAAGGATGAATTAACAATATCAGAAAGTCTAGCATAAAATTTATCAAAAGTTTCTTTTTCATCCATTTTGATAGTTTCAAATTGAGTGGTGAGGTTTTGAAGTTTTGAAGCTTTAACGACACTCGTTCCTTCATGAGTTAATTGTAAAATATCCCAAGCTTCTTTAGCGGTTTCACACGTCATAATACGTCGGAATTCATCCGGTGCGACAGCGCTAAACAAGGCATTTAAACCACGGGAATTAAAATTTGCTAGCTTAAACTCATTTTCAGTCCATCTATCGGCGGGTTTTATAACACGTTCATTTTCAACTAAGTAAGTTGGTGGGGAATATCCGGTAACAACAGACATCCAAACTCTCTCGTCGATAGATTTTAGTGCCGATCTCATTCGCGCTTTCCAATACGCATAGTTTGAACCATCGAAAATAGGAAATTTTGAAAATGGGGA
The DNA here is from genome assembly GCA_949130495.1 of Sambucus nigra. NCBI lineage: Eukaryota > Viridiplantae > Streptophyta > Magnoliopsida > Dipsacales > Adoxaceae > Sambucus > Sambucus nigra. The sequence goes on from OX422212.1 coordinate 505,721,647, forward strand.
AAAATCCATTTTAGCCAAAAATTAAAGGATCTTAACGAAATAAATTATCGTTTTTGGCTCTGATACCAATTTGAAAGGTGGATAATCACCGGATTTTAAATAATCACAAATTAAAATATATAATTTCCTTTTAAATAAATGCGAAAGCGTTGTAATACAGGTGATGGTTCAACTTTAAAAAAAAATAGTTTTAATATCTTAAGAAACAAATTAAAGCATAATTCAAGTCCTAGAATTTTGCCTAAGTCATAATTAACAATTATCCAAAGTTAGGCGAAACCAAATTAATGCAAGTGACTAGAATTACACAATTTTACCCAATATTAAATTAAAGTCCAATTTTAATTTAGTGTGAGAATTAAACCGAATTTTATCTTGAATTAAACCTAAAGCATGCGTTCTAAATTTTGAGCAAGATAAAAATAAACAATCTCACACTACACCGCGATGTACGAGGAAAAACCCACTAACGGGAAAAAACCTCGGGACGGCCCTAGCCTCAAATCCACTAAAAACGGTATTACAAAATACAAGACAAAAGACTTACTTCCTAAACTCGAACCCTCTCAAGCCGTGATGCTTCTTCTTGTATCAACCTCCAATTATCGGATAACCAACGGAGCTCCACCGTGGTCTCGGAATACACCGATGGGACTTTATATGGTCACCGTCACCCAAGCATGGAGCCTTTCTCCTTGTGGGTAGAATCTCAACAAAAATCTTCTTTGTGATGGGGTGTAGAAGCAAACCCGAAACGTCTCTTGAATTCGGTAGAGAAAACCGGTGCCAAAAGCTCCAAGTAATTGATATAAATATAGAAACTTGGATAAACAATTATTGGGTGTAAACTAGAGTGTGTATGAATTTTTCATTGAAAATTAACACTCAAAACTTGAACATTTTCCTAAACTAATTTTTCTCTCAAACTCTCTTTTGGAGATAAACAAATGTTGGAAAAGTTTTCTTGGAAAATGTGTTTCCCGCACATAATAATGTATGAAAAAAGTTGGTTGAAAACCAAGTGGAGGAGTGGGGAAAAACTGCAAAAAAACTGCCAAATAACTGTTCCCGCTGGAATCTCGTTCGAACGAACTTCATTCTCGTTCGAACGAGTGACCAGCCTGGGCTCGTTAGAAGTTCGTTAGATACCTCGTTAGAACGAACATTCGTTCGAACGACATATCGAACGACTGACCAGTTAGGGTCGTTGGCAAAACTCGTTCGAACGAACCTGGTTCGAACGACAAAACTCGTTCGAACGAAACTGGTTCGAACGACAGAACTCGTTCGAACGAAATCTGGTTCGAACCAAAAAACTCGTTCAAACGACATTTCTAACGAACGACCAGAAAGATTGAAAAATTCGATTTTGGCCCAGAAAATAAAATGCAGTTTTTATTACACCTAACACCCAATACAAATTGTTCCAAGCTCCTATATACATATAATTACATTCATACCTTGGGAGCATGGAACCTTAGTTGATGACGTAGAAACGAGGCACACAAACCGGCATTTTGATGAAGCTTTAAATTCTTTGCCGCTACGTTTTCAATACATAATTCATAGGCTTGAGAATATTACAAATAGATACTATCCTATGAATAAATGTTTTTGTTCGGAATTGAGCCAAAACTATATATGGACTCAATTGGAAATTTGTGTCCTTACAGGCTTGAACGAGTTTTGATTGTTTTCGTAAGAGGAACGCAGTGGTGTGATCAGAATTTTGAGACAGAATCTATGAGTTTCTTGTGATGATTTTAAGGTACAGGGTTAACGCAATATTCTCCTTCAATCTTTCAAGACTAGTCGCTTTGTTCATCGTTTATTTGTACTCATATTGTTGATAATATGACATTTATTGGAATCTAAAATCTTGGTTCGATTTGAGAAATTGTATTTGTTGATGGGCATGGTGTCATGAAATTTTTATATTACACGGAGAATGGTCACCCACCAATTGTCCAAAAGTACAATAGCCAGGATGAGGCTTTATAAAGCTTAAGTGAGGTGAGACCCGGTGACCTATTGATGTGTTATTGAAAGATTAAATTGGTATAATTCTCGGATGTCGCATTGGACTTGAATTCAGATTCGTATTGTTGCATTTTATTCACCGTTATTGTTTTGATCATCTATTCTTGTCATATTGTCTACTCATCCGTATTTTTCTTTTAGTGGCAGGTTAGCATGGATTTAGACACTGTGAATTTTTGGGAGGATTTTAGAGAACAACGTTTGGAGGATTTTATTTTTATATAGCATGATTGTGTAATTTATTTGGAGAAGCTTAGTATTATTTTTGAGTGAAATTTAATAGTAATTATTTTGGAAGTGTAAATTTTGGATCCATTATATTTATTTTGTGGAATATAAATGCTCTATACTAATTGTTGAGGATTTAGTTTAGTTTTAATTTTAGTAGCGCCTCGTGTTTTGCGCGGGGTGTTACACCCCACCAACCAAAGAAAATTCCCTTTTTATCCCCACAGTCCAAAAATCCGAACAAAAACATCTACCAAACAAACCCAATAAATAACACCTAACTGTAATACCCCGTATTTTTGTGATATTTATTTATGGGATTAATTGAATTAAATGTGTATTAATTGGGAATTAATCCGGATAAAATACTAACTAGATGTGAGTTGGTATTTGATTATAATGTGTACATACGACGTTAAATTTGTCGTGAGATTGATATACGACAATTTGTGAAATTTTGTTGAGACGCGTGTGACAGTCGCGTCAGGAAAGTATGTATTTAATTAAAAAATGAATTTTATTTATATTAACCGTATGGTCATTTTGAGTGCGCCAACGCATTCGGAAGGGTCGAAATAGTCTGAAAACACTAGCCGGGGGTTTAGTTTGGGTCCCGGGGCATTTTTAGGCCATACCGGCAACTTAAAAGGGTATTTTGGTAATTTTGGAATTTTGGGAATTAAAACCTACGAAAATTAGAGTTTAATTATGATTATTAAATAAACCCACCAACCCATTATCAGCACTAAACTAAGTAGTGGGCTACGGGAGAAGTTGGGAAGAGAAGTTAAGGGTCCAAAAATAAACCTCCACCTCCATTGTCAATCTTTAGAGAAGAACTTGTAAAGAGAGAGAGAAGAGAATTCTGCAGAGAGAGAGAGAGGATAATTCAACCTTCAAGATTCAACATCAAATTTAGAGAAATATTAGAGGCAAGTGGTTTAATTATGTTATTTACTTCGAATGCTTCTTCCATGCGTAGAAATTTGTAAAAATTGCATTGTTTTGGGATAATGACAAAAACCCATGAAATTGGAGATAGAAATTCAAGTTATGATGTAGGGATTGCATGTAGAATGTTATTGTGTGATTGTGCTAAAAGAAATACAACTTTTCATGATGTAAAAACGATATTTATTTATGGAAAATTAATGACTTTAAATTCTAGGGTTCATACTCATAAGGTTTGGGGGAAACTTTGGGAGATTTAATAATTGGGTGTTGTATATGAAGATTTGATCCCATGAATGTGCTAGATTATGACCTAGGAATATTTAGGAATGTTGAGGAACCTTAGAATATTGTTGGAATAATCTTTAGAGGAGTTTTGAGGAGAGGAAATTGGGGAAAAACGAGATAGGAAATTCTAGGCTCGAAACTGGCATCTCGTTAGAAGACCTGCCCAGGTCGTTCGAAAGAGCTCGTTCGAACGAGCTTTGAACGAGGTGACAGTTTGCCTTCTAACGAGTGGGATGTTCGTTCGATGCCTTTCGTTCGAACGAACTCTCATTAGATGCCCACTTCGTTCGAACGAACTCTCGTTCGAACCAGCCTCATTCGAACGAGACTTCTAACGAGTTGACAGTTTGGCCTTGTTTGATTTATAGTGTCCCGTAACCTTGTTTAATGGTAGAGATAACATTACCTTGATGACTAATTAATATAGTTGGGATATTTGGAACATATTGGGGAGTAAAATATAGAAGAATGATTTGAATCCAAGGGTAATTGTGGGATAGGACGCGAATAACTAAGTACGACGTGAGTATAATGGATGATGTGTATATATAAACCGGGAACACGTGTATTGGTATAAGAATGAGAAGTATACCACTAATAAATTATGGTAATTACTAAGAGGTGTGCATGCTTAGTATATGTATATGATTTTATGTGTATGACATGCCTACCATACTTGCTATCACGGGAGGTTTACGTTCGCTTAGGGCCCTCTAATTCTTGTGTGCCCGGACTTAGATTGGTACCTTAAGAACATAATGCTAGAATGACTTATTTGTGAGTTAATAAGTCAGCTGACTGTGGAGCGTAGGTATGTACGTGACCCATGGATATGTTGAATTATGTTCGCCTCCATTTTTGTGTGTTGTGCTTATTCAAACAATTCCTGAGAAATTCGGAATTTGTAATCCTTATGTACGTGATGTACCGGGATGGATAACAGAGTATGTGTGCACCGCAGCTTAGCCTCGGGGTGCTCATATTGTATATTTATGATGTGAATAATATACAGATAAATGAACAGAATTGTTATGTTAAATTGCGAGTATAATTTATAGTAACTCCTTGAGAAGATAAATAAGGGGATAACCTCCAGTACATTGAAAATGTAAATAATTGATAATCCGAGTTTAAGTAAAGCTATCTGTTTAAGTGATAACATTGGGTATTTATACTGTGAATCGAATAGAACGGTTAGAACTTATGACGGTTTAGTTAGTTACGTATATCACTTAGATGGGTATGATGCGTTAGGAGTGCACAAGTAGTCGAGAGGTGAGTATTTCATGTGAGTGCACGTCCTAACATGTATTTTGCATTCATTGTTTTAATGTATTAAAACACTTGCTATTTTAAAATACTCTCCACTTTCGGGCTCTGACCCGTTTGGTTTCAAATCTACTTTTTTGTAAAAACCTTTTTAGGTGCCCAGCCACAAGGACACCATGCATAGTATTTCCAGTCAGGTGACGAGTTGTAGCTGTTGTGGAAGTTACAGGACCTTGCTAGTAGACACTTCATCTACATTGACTCTATATTCAGATCTCTTCAGTTGTAGGGCATGTCGCCCATTTCTCTTAGAGACATTTCATTTATTTCAGTTATTCAGACTTTTGGGTTGTAATTAATTCAGGATGCAGACTTGTTTTATTTTCTTTCCATTTGGGGATTGTTGTGAGGATTATTTCCTCTAGACTCATTTTTACTTATTGATTTACTATAGTTGGACTTTATTGTGAATGGTTATGTTATCCTTTACATTTCACTTATTGCATGTTAATCAGAGCTAACTTAAAATTTGGCAACTCACTTTTTAAATACTAGGTGGTTCGTAATCATTAAAATGTTTTCGACAGTGATGCTATTAACTGAACCAACTTGGCATTTTGTATTAATTTAATAAAGGAGTAGCTACCCGGTATTTAATTAGTCGGGGTGTCACACTAACACACGAACCAAATCGATACATCCAAAGTACATACCCATATCCACCACAATTAAACATACCATAATTCTCTCACCTTACCTCACATAACCTAACAAAAAATATTAAAACACACACACACACACACACACACATATATATATGTATATATATATATATATATATATATATATATATATATATATATATAGTGACGCTCTCCAACATACCTATGAACGTACCCATTTTTTAAAATAGTAAAAAAATTAATTTTGAGATGATATTTTTTATATGGGTTCATGATATTTCAATGTGCCCCTGTAAAAAAAATTAACTGAAAATAATGTCTTTTGTTATTTTTAAAAAATAGGTCAAAATACTAACAGTTTTTACCTTTTAAAACTGTTAGTTTTTCTACCTATTTTATAAAATTAACAAAACACATTATTTTGAGTTGAATATTTTTACAGGAGCACACTGAAATATCATGAACCCATATAAAAATATTAACTCAAAATTATTTTTTTACTATTTAAAAAAAAATGGGTATGTTCATAGGTATGTTGCTAAGAGGTATGTTGGAGAGCCCGACTATATATATATATAAAGGAGAATTCTCACCTACATCATGTTTTATACACCAGTCATACATCACACCTAGTTGTAGGTCCTAAATTTTTTAATTTTTCGCTTGAAATTAACCTTCCAATAAACCCATGTTCAAAAAATTAGGTCAAAATACATTTTGAAGCTATTTTTAAAAAACTACTCAAAATACCTTATTTATAAGGGTCTGCGCTAGTAGTTTTTTGTGAGTTTTTTAAAAATAGCTACAAAATGTGTTTTGACATAATTTTTTGAATATGGGTTGATTGGAAGGTTAATTTCAAATGAAAAATAAAAAAATTGAAAAACTAAAATTCTTAGGACCTAAAACTAGGTATTATGTACGGTGTGATGTATACATAATGATGTAAATAACATTCCTTTCTCTCTCTCTGAGAGAGAGACTCTTATACATACCAAGCTTATATACTGGGTTTTTAATATAATAAATAAATAATTTTTTAGTTGAGTTTTTTTGTGTGGTATTTAGACATTTCAAAGAACCAAAATATAAAAAATCAGCTCAAAACAATTTATTTTTCTTTTAAAAAAAAATCAATCAAACTTTCATACTTTTAAAGCACTTTATAAGTTATGAAAGTTTGACCTATTTTTTAAAATAGCAAAAAAATTATTTTGAGCCAATTTTTTTATATGAATCCCTTGAAATGTTTAAATATCGCATAAAAAAATTCAACATAAAAATATTTTTAATATTTTTAATAAATAGATTTGTGACAACAAGTATGCATACTTGGTATGTATGAGAGCGCCCACCACTCTCTCTGTGGGAGAGAAAGAGAGAGAGAGAGAGAGAGAGAGAGAGAGCTCCGTTTGCATACCACTCACGATGACTAATTTTGATAAAATAGTAACAAAATATTTTTGGGCTATTTTTTTTTTTATGATTTTTTAACATTTCGGTAATACCATAAAAAGAATCAGCTCAAAATGATTTTTTTTGTTATTTTAAAAAAAAACGGTCAAACTTTGTGAGTTTTTAACAACTTAAAAACTAACAAAATTTGACCAATTTTTATAAAATATATATATATATATTTTTATTTTGAGTTGATTTTTTATGGTCCTACTGAAATGTTTAAAACCCATAAAAAAAATCAACCCAAAAATATTTTTTTTTACTATTTTAAAAAAAGAAAATGTTATACACACCGGGTGGTAGAACCGGTACTGCTTTATTTGCTTGTACTATGGTGTGGATCTTGTCAGGGAATGCTGTAGGTCCCACCAATGTACAATCAAATAAAGCGCATTTGGTACTAAAACGGTACTTGGACCCTGTAAGAGTATCATTACTCTTTAAAAAAATGGTCCGCATTCATACCCTTGAGCATGTCCAAGATAACTTTCCAATTGACGTGAGTTTGCGTTGCTTACTTTTCAAATGAAACAACTTGCATTTCTAAAGCAACCACAATATTTTTTGATGAATCATCAATAACAAATAAGGCACCATAAGCATCGTCCATGGGTTGCCTATTTTTATGTCAAACTTTTGAGTTTGGTCCTTACGAGGTTCATTTGGATGTGATTGAAGGACTTGCCTCAGTGGTAACATTTTCATCCGCCTCATTTTCATTGTCTAAGCCCACATCAATGTTTTCACTATCATCATTTGCATTCATTTGGGGAATGTCATTTCCTAATACGACCCGATCACCCGTTGCAATATCATCACCAAAAATAATACCCAACCGACAAGAAAGTAAGTAAAATATTCATATCAAATGTACAAGCCACTAAAACATTTTGCGATATGAATTGCTTCCTGTTGCGATATTTAGGTTGCTCTAGTAAATTAACATTAGCTATTATGTGAGTACCATCTACCGCGCCCACAACATCCTAAAAGGAAGATTAGTTAATAAAAAACATACATAGAATAGTAAAAAAATAAAATATTTAGTAACATGACCTAACCTCAAAGTAATGGTACCAGTCTTTGACATGATGTTATCGTATGGGGAATTCGCGATAGTTGCGTTGGTGACGATATCCCTAGAGAGCATCAGGCATGCATCTAAAACTCTAAGAAAGTAATGGCTCACTGTTTGTCCCGACCTAAAGAAATGTAAACTTTCAACATGATTGGGCTCATCATGGCCAACTATGGTTGAAAATATAGCAACCTCTTCCTCAACCCTCACAAATCGATTATTGAGTAACCTGTAAGTATGTAAAATAACACACAACCAGTGGAATGGACCTCATTTCATCCTAAGTCGCTCGTGGCATACCCTATCGCTCATGTTGTACAATTGATGTAGTACTATAGCCCTATCTTCATCCCAATTTCTATAAGGTGCCATAGTGAGACGTCGGTCACGATAACGCCTAATAGTCTTATACAAAATTACTGTTTGCAGTACCACTGCCCAAAATGCACCCACAAGTTGGTCATTGTTTGGTATAAGACTATTAGGTTATAGATTAAAAAAGTTGTTCATAATATTTGTCAAATAAAATATAAAAAATTATTTGAAGGTTACAGACAAACAAAATGATGCCAGAGTCATGCATTATCACATACAAAGTAATTTATAATGAAGTGACACAATATAAAGCAATGAAATAATCCTTGATTATAAAAAAATATGATTTGAAGAAACATTTTCAATGTAATAAATTTGTGGAATAACTACTGTGATGTTTAAAAAATTACAAAAGATGTGTATACAACTCCAACAGATTGTGAAGTAAACGTTAAATACAAGCTGTACAAAAACGTTAACAATAAAAAAGTGTGGGCACCACTAGTAGTATTTTAAGCTCCATTTTTATGTTATGATAAGGGATAATATTAGGGCTACCCCCTTTTTGTTACCCTTTTTGTTACCCCCGTCTTTAAAGTGTTGTACCTTGCTTTGTCTTTACTTGTATGGGTCCTGCCAGGGCATAAAAAACAAAACAAGGTACAACATTATCATGCCGGGGGTAACAAAAAGGGGTACCCAAACGGGGTAGCCCTAGTGTTACCCTATGCTAAGATACCTAATGGAACTAGCTAATAGTAAAAAATTGATAAATGGAACCCATTTATTGTAATAACCCTCGCTTGTGAGACCGTACTTTATAGTAATTACTTTGTATAAGTAATTAGAGATCAGTGTGGGGTTATGATTTGAATGTTAATTCAATGTAGAAAAGTTGATATTTATTGTGAGTTAGCATACATATCATAATTATGGGGAAATATTGCTATGTCATGCTTATTAATATCATCTGAATTTAAAATGATATTTGGCTTAATAATGAGACCGGAATCTAAATTGAATTTTAAAATGTCCAAATGATAATTTGGAGGTTGCAGTTGATTCCGAAATGTGCGAAATAGTCAAATAATGTGCCATGTTGTATTTTGTAGTTTTGGGCATTTTGACTGGTTGTACCTTAATTATGCTATTGCGTATTATTTTATCGCACTTTTGGTTAATTAAGTGGGGCATTTACCTTAAGTCACGACTTAAGCCTATTAAGTCTTCTAAATTCCCCAAAATCCATTCCTAAACCTAAGAGAGAGTAAGAGAAGAGAAGAGAGAAAGCTTTGGAGATTGAGAGAGAGATTGCTACTACACCAAGGAATCTGCATATTTGCTGAATCAAGGCAAGTTTTTACTTGATATTTGTGTCTTGAGATAGATGATTGGTTGTGGTAATGGTGTATTGATTTTTAGTTTAGCAAACTTAGGGTTTTCTTATGTATTTATGAATTTGATTCACTCAAAGGTGATTCATGAGGTTTCAGATGATCAATAGTATCATTGATGTTATTTTAGAGTTGGTATATAAGTTTGGTTTGAAGAAATTTGAGTTGGGGTAGAAAATGGAGTCCAGGACTCCATAGCCATTTCTTGGCAAAATCGCAGGCCCGAATCGATTCGGCCCCCCTGGGCGAATCGATTCGGTTAGTTCCAGTGCCCAGGTCTTGTGAACCGAATCGATTCGGCAGTTATGCAGAAACCCAGATTTTCCGACCGAATCGATTCGGCTCTCATCCGAATCGATTCGACAATTATGCAGAATCTCAAACTTTCTGGCCGAATCGATTCGGCCAAGGGGGCGAATCGATTCGGTAGCCCTGCACTTTTTGAAATTTCTCTTTTTCATTTTTACCCCTCTTCTTTAGGACTAATGATTAGGGACCTTCTTAAATGAAGTAAACATAGGGTTTAGAGTATTAGTTGAGTTGGGTCGACATCCTAGACTCGAAAGGGTTCATCTAGGATTCATTCAAGGGGGAATTTAAAGTAATGCTTAGGCATTTCTTGTGTCTTGTAGTTTTATAAGGGTCTAGAATCTATTAAAGTCAATTTGGAGACTTTAGAATTCAACTCGAGTTAGATTTGACTTGATGGTTTATAGTAAAGCCTAAAAGAGGCCTTGGGAAGAACTTTGGAGTCTAAATTCCTTTTGAGGATGCTATGTCGGTACGAATTTCATATAGTCTCGATTTAACTTATACATTTATTTAAAATGGGAATATTGATAAGGTAAATGATAATTTACTAAATCATGTAATGGAAATTAATAAATGGATGTTACACACCTCTCTAAATACCATCTTAAGGGAAGTCCGTGCGATAGGTGAAGCCCCCATGGCTAATGAATGCAGGGTGGATATAGTCCTAGGCCATATGAGCGCTTGTTTTATTTTTTCTGCGATGGGTAGGAGATTCTGGGTGTGGTCTTGACTACCCCGCAGTCATATGGCCGCTTCCCGAAGATTTCGATAGGATCCCAGGTTGTCTTATGTTAGGCCCTGGAAGATGATGGTTATTTAGGGACGCGCACAGTGGGGAAACCCGGACGGGCGGTCTTAGAATCGTTATATTTATATTTATGACTATTCTAATTATCGAGTTGGACTCGATGGAACCTTAATGCCATAAAGAGCAAATTTATGCCACAAAGAGCATGCTATTGAAGTTAGTGCCATATAGAGCACATGATGATAATTATATTCCTGATAAGGAATGGAAAAGAAGATTGAAATTGAAATATGATGAATGATGATAAAGACTCACATGTCCTTTTAATTCTGTTTTAAATGAATCTCACTCTATGTAGTCCTTTATCAGTTTTAGCTCCTTATATGATGTTACCATGCTAGACTATCATCCATGATTATTGTGCATTATTGTCATACCTGTCATTTATCTATTGATCGCATGTACCCGGACCTGACCGGTTTTCCTTTCTTGTTGTATATGTATACATATATAATCCGTTCAGGTGTTCCGCCGCACGGTCGCCCGTAATGACCTTTCCTTCCATATGTTTTGAGGAGCCGTGACATTGTGCGGGTTTCACGGGAGTTTTGTGTAGACGCCTCTATTTATGTTTCTAGTTATGCTCAGTTTATTCGGGCTTGTTTCCCAAACCGTTGTAATTGTATAATGGATTTATTATGTAATACTTGGTACTAATTCTATGTTGTATGGTTGTTATTGACCGACGTTTCTTTTGGTCCTTTTGTATCTTTTGGGTTTCTTATCTACGCTTGTGGGGGTTTCCACCCTCTATTTCTATTATGGGTTGTTGAAGATGTTTTCTTTTCAATTCAAATCAAAGTTTTTGATAACCCATTTTCTGGAATATGGAGTGGTTATTCCTATACTTTGCATATTGTTGTGATGCTGAGAATGATATTTATCAATGATTTCCTATTTTATCGGGGTATAGGGCTGGCCACCCTTTATTCCGGATAGCGGGTTGTCACATTTATGAGGGGTAGAAGAGAAATTGCCTAACTCATTTTAGATTTTTGTTAAGAAAAAAACCAATTGTGAAGAAAAAGTTGGCACTTTACGCACAAATATATATATACAATAATGCCCTTATGCGGACCAGTACGCATTTTAAGAGTGCGGCCTGGACATGTGTCACCTGGCGGTGAACCTAGAAAAGAGAGAGAGAGTGCCTATAATATAGCCGATAATTTCTAAGCTCACCGTCAGATGACACAAGTCCGGTCCGCACTCTTAAAATGCGAACTGGTTTGCACAAGTGCAGTACTATATATATATCATAATCGTTTTGAGAAGATGATTACTAATGATTGATAAATGATATAATCTAGTTTTGCTATTAAGAAATTGATTGTTTAATGAAGCTACATATACAATACAATCCAACATCTGTTGTTTTAAAATTGTTAAATATTGGACAAAATGATGATGATGGGTATATATACAATCTTCTGCTAATAAGAAATTGATTGGGAGAGAGTAAAGCAGATTGCCCCAAAAAAAAAAAAAAAAACTAACCTCAAATGGATTGTATGGGTGTTAAACGAAAACGTTTTCTCCTTTGCAAAAAGATAGTGCGATAATGAGAGAGCAGATAAATGTCTTTATAAAAAGTGGTTGAATGGGTAGTTGTGTCAAAATAGGAGTCCACCTTCTCTCAATGCGAGATAGAAAACTTTTACCTGGAATTCGATTATTTAGGGGTATAGAAATCCTTTTCCTATTTTTTTTTTGTGGAAAATACATCACGTGACCCTTTTTTTATGGAAAATAATTAAGTGGAAAATTTGGTTATCAAACATTAAAAAAAAAGAAAATAAATAAAAAAACTTCATTTTCCATGGAAAATAATCGTTTGCCTCCGTGTACAATTTCTAGAACATTGATATCTCTCTCACCTTAATAAGAGGACACCGAAACAAATATTACAATTACTTAACGAAGAATCACAGTCCAAAAATCAATCCTCATCAAAATTAGATGGACGTACTAACTCATATGATGACTAAGATAGATAGTATCTAGGGAGCTTTACAAATAATTCCTATTTATATAAAACATTTTCTAATAGGTCCTATCATAATATTTTTTTTCCAATAGCCCTATTTTTGCATATATTGAATATTCAATGTATGTTTATAAACATGACTTATTGGATCCAAAATCTTTTTTCATATGACCTATTAGAGCAAAAAAAATCTGACAAGACCTATTTAACTACATAATTAGTAAACGGGACTAATTGGTTAAAAAAACCTAGTATCTAAGATGATATGCCCTCAATTCATTCGCAAAAATCCAAATGCGGGATCATTATTGAAAATGATAGGACCCACAATTTTTATATATAAAAAATCAATTTCCTTTAAAAAGATGCGGAATATAGAGTTCAATTAAACAAGTACATAAACAACAAATTTTAATTTCTTTTACATATTAAAATTACAACTTAAACTCAAATTGAAATTAAATTAATCAACAAATACATTTTTCACTTAAACAACTTAATTCTATCCAAGTCCTAGAAATTTGCCTAACAAAATAATTAATCCATTTTTGCAAATTTAGGCCACACCAAATTTTATCAAATTAAAGTAAATGACTTGAACTAAATTAATTAAACATTACCCAAATTTATTTTAGCACCAACTTAAGTATGAGTAGTGATTTAAACTAATTTTATCTTTTTACCTAAGCATGCATCTAATGTGAATTTTGCAAAAGATAAAATAAACAAATAACCACTACGCAGCGATGCACGAGGAAAAACCCACAACGGGAAAATATCTCGGACGACCCTAGCCTCAAATCCACTAAGTATGGTTTTACAAATACAAGACAGTAAGACTTACAACACTCGACTTGACTCCGTACAAGCCCCGACGCTCCTTCTTGTATACACCTCTGCCTAGCGAATAACCACGGAAATCCACCGCGATCTCGAAATCCACCGATTAGACTTTTCTCGGCCACCGCCACCCGAACAAGGAGACTTTCTCCAAGTGGGTATGTCAAAGCAAACAAACTTCTTCTTTGTGGGATGTATAAGTAAACCCAAGCACTCTTCCAATGGTAGAGATAAAATCGGTGTCAAAACTCCAAGAAAATTATATATATTAAGGAACTTGGATAAACTAAACAATTGAGTGTAAACAAAAGATTTTAAGGATTTTTCTTGAAAAACAAACACTCAAAACTTGAACTCTTTCTTTTTGAAATTTTTTGCTCTCAAACTCTCTCTTGGAGATTGTAGTATGAAAAAGTTAGTTTTAAAATGTTGGTTCCCGCTCTTAATAAATCTGGCAAAAGATAGTGGGGAAAAGAAGTGGAAAAAGTGGGAAAACCATCTAAAACTGCCAAAATACATGTTCCCGTCAAATCTCGTTCGAACGACTTTTCGTTCGAATGACATACTCGTTCGAACAACTTAACTAACGATGTTTCAGAGGTGAAAAAAGGAATTTCGTTAGAGTTCTCGTTCGAACGACTTGACAATCTCGTTCGAACGAGATGCTAGTTCGTTCGAATGACATGGTAATCTCGTTTGAACGAGATTCCAGTGTGTTTCGAACGACGAGTCATAAAATAATAAAATATTCATTCTAAGTCCAAAACTCTTTATGACAAGTTATAAAAATATTTTCCAGAGTAAAACAAAGTCGTTAAAATAATTTATAATTTTTTTATAAATTACACGCGATAAATTTTCAAGCTCCTATATATATATATATATATATAATGCATTCACACCTTAGGAGCATGGAACAATGTTGTTGACGTAGAAACGAGGCACACTAAACCCGATATATGATAAAACTTTATACTCTTGGCCGCTACGTCTTCAACTAACACGTCATAGGCTTGGATGGATACACATGAACACTATCCTATGACTCAGATGTTTTTGTTCGGAATTGATCCAATACTACATTAAGACTCAGTCGGAGACTTGTGTCCTTATAATTATGATCTAAATATACCGCAAAATCAAAATTGTAATGCGTTATTCCCGGCTGTCCTTGGTCGAAGAGTAAATGAGCTGATATGGTTCTCGAAGGAATATCTATCTATCTTTGGTAATCCCTTCCATCCTATGGGTGATGCACATCCAATCCATATCTTTTATCCTATAGGAAATCCATCTAGCCTTACTTAAACGTACCATTTTACCCAATCTTGTTGAGTATGGGGATAGCCTTGTCTATCGGTTTGCTCCGTCCAGTCCTTGAGATGACGAATTCAACCAAATAAAGGAGGATTTTAAATTTCTTTCCCAAATATTTGACTAAGTCAAAACATTAGGAAATTATATGGATTACCATTACACATCTCCTTATATGTAGGCTTTTCTGGCTGAGAAGTTCAGAATGCTAGGCATAAATAACTTCGGTGGAAGTGGGACACCCACAACCCCTCTACGTAAAAACCACTGAACCATAAGTATTTTAGGATCTAGAGAGGAGGTAATGGCTCAAATGATCCAAAAGTTTCTCAAATAAATTTCCCTCAAATAGTTCTTGTCTCTTGAAGAATTCAAAATTCATAGCAGGGATTATATCACATAGGATTTCATGGCTGTGAAACCGTAATAAGCGCGGTGTGTGATACCGATTTAAATTAATTCACAACTTTCTAATTTAGCACACTTATATAGTTGGAGTGAATATAAACCAAATTAATTCAACCCCTAAACATGCATCTATGTGTGTGCATGTGTCAAACCATAAATAAATAAAGCATGTTACATAAATATTAAGGAAAAATCCCCGAAGGGCAAAACCTTTTATTTCTAGAACTTTGAAGAATTCACAAGACCATTGACTTACATACAACCTGATAATCGCCCACAAGTGTAACGCACGGTGTCTTCGTCAAACCTTCAAAGCAACGACTAGAAATAACGTCGGTTAGAATCTCCCGCAAGAACTCCAGGTGGTCAATAATGAACAAGAAAACGGCTTCTCCACAAGTGTGAACTTTATAAGGACTCCCTCCACAATAGCATGCAACTATCCGGTTATAGAGTTCTCCCCATAAAGAATAAACCAAACCAAATATGTTCTTGGGTTCCACAAAACAACTCGCACAAAAGTAATTGGGATTTTTTGTGAATTGTAAACAAAACAAATATTTGAACCCTTAAATTGTTGGAGAAAAACTTTCTGCCAAAGGTATTGAATAAAATTCTGGGCAGATAAATAAAAAAAAGTTTCAAAGGTTAAAACTCTTTAAAGTTGGAAATTGTTCTCCACGGCCAAAATAAAGGGCTGACATCCTTTATATAATAAATTGATGAGGCGGTTAACGTACATAAGTAAAGCAGTGTGTCAGCCAAAAAGGCAGGTCGTTCGAACGAGAAGCCCATCTCGCTTGAACAAGATACGCGTGTCGCTCAAACGACTACACGCGACATCTCAATGTCGTTCAAATGAGATTATGATCTCGTTTGAACGACCTTGGCGTCTCAATCGAGGTCCGCTTACTGCCTTAGCAAATTTTTTCAAAACTTTTCAAAACACATTTTTTCTAAAACAGTTAGTAACCTTTTTGAATAAAAACATTTATAAAAACATTTTTATATAAAAGATTTTTAAAACTCTTTTTAAAAATATCCCAACACTCTTAATATGAAATGTAAATGAAATTTTAAACATTATCTTACCAAAGATCATATTGTTGGGATTGAATGTTGAAGAAAACTTGTAATTCGAATTCGTCTTTTGTAGATGAAAACTTCTTCAATTCTTCGACGATTGTAACGGTGTACGACATAATTAATTGTGACGGACATTTATAAAAATATTTCCTTACAATGGAACAATATAAGCACAATGATAAGCAGCAAGTCACCCGACGTGATCTCGAGTTTCTTAAATAGGATTTTAGAGAGTTAGTCAAAATTTTCATCATTTGGTGGAGAGATAAAGAAACCACCATATCTATCTATCCTCCTAAATAAGAACATATCAACATAGTGAAAAGAATTTCCTTCCCCACATCAAAAACTCCAAGGGTTGCCAATATTACTCACATTCCCACGATGTCAAGGAAGATGAATTTAACATTGAATAAAGCTTAGCCAATTGTCCGCTTAAAGATCCTAAATCAAAGAAAGTATGTAAGAAGACAACTGCCTCAACCAACAACCACTTTAGAAATCCTAAAATTCCTCATAATCCTAATGAACACTCCCCTTAGCCAACTAAAATAATCTATATTGGGTTTCACACTCACCACTATAAAGTCCTACATAATTTTGTATCTCGCAAGCTCAACAAACCTTTTGATACTAGACCACTACCTGGCACATTACCTAGATAATTCCAACACAAACCCCATTACGCCTACCATCAAATGCCCAAATATGACACAGACCAATGTCTCCTTTAAGATGTCATACAGACTTTGATTGCCAAGGTAATCATTACTCTACCCACATATCCTAAATCAAATACTACTCTAAACCCCTAATACATCATCAAACTAGTGCTAATGCCATTTCAGCCTCAATAGATGAAGACTTCGATCCTTTAACCAACATCAAGCAAAAAGCTTTACCTTTCTCCTGTAAATAACCTATTAACCACTATTAAACCTTGTCCTCTTCACCTGGTTCACCCAAAAATAACTAGAGACTGCTCCCTCAGTCAGATGATGTGCGCCTATATTGTAGCACTAGCCAAATCTGAAATCCAGAGTATGAACCTTTCGGATATTCTCAATCAATTAGAAAACTTTGTTACGGAGATCCCCATAGACTTGAATCTACGACCTTCTGTATGTTCTAAGATCAATAATCTTTATATGGAAACCTTTTTTTTGGCATAACAGTCTAATCATTGGTTCTTCATATAAGATAATTCCATCTCGAAACCATCATCTAGGTCTTGGCCAAGGAAATCAGTGACATTGATAAGCTATACAATCCTCTTGATCTCCTTGCAACTAGACCTGGCAAAATGAGGCATGACACGATAACACGACACGAATCGACATGAAGTTATAAGTTAATGGGTGGACTCTTAATGGGTTCGGGTCATATCAGTGCTAACCCGATAAGACACGATAGTTAACGGGTCAGGTTAGGGTTGACCCCTTCACTCGCTAATATCCAATAAACTCATTAATTTAAGATATACTTTTGGAACTTGTAAATAATTTATGTAGCATAGTGTTAATTTAATTATAATGAATTTTACTAAATGAGAGATTTAGTAATGTCAATGAATTAATGGGTCTATTTGGGTACAAAAATGAGATAATATGTCAATTTGTATACAATTCGAAATAATTCATTGGTATTAATGAGTGAACATGACACGACACGATAATATAATGGGTCGGGTTTGGATATGATTTTTTCACACGATAAAAAAATCACCCGTTTAGACACGAACCCGATAAGACCCGAACCCGATAAAAAATGGCACGAACACGACTCGACACGACCCATTGACAGGTCTACTTACAATAATGAGGCATAAAGGATTATTGCTTCCTTCTAACAAGAGGACTTATACATATAATCCTTTGAATTAGATTAATGCATTGACACTTTTTGGTGATAACAAAACCCTCCCCACTGGATGGGATGGGGACTTTGAGTCACGTGTTAACCATAATTTTTCTTCGACAATTACGACAACCAATTCATCAGGTCTCTCTTATTGTGTGATCTCCCTTGAAGAACTTTTTTTTTATATTAATAAGGTGTGTACCACTCTTGAAGTTGATGAAGAAATTGGGTTCCTTGTCTACCCATCATCAGTTAATTACACGACTCAGGCCAATTTGCATTACAATGATTTGATCCTTACTCTAGTTGACGCGCCAATTGACAAAGGAAACAACGTTAGCGAATAAACAACCATGGTGAAAATGAGTATCAGAGAAAGTTGATTTTTAAGAAAAGTATATGTGTGGATTAATCACTCTGGAGGGTGTCTTTATATCCTCATAGCTTCACAAAAATGCCTTCATCAAGCTATCAAAAGCTCACATTCTTCCCATTTTCTTTCTCTCTCGAACATTCCATCAACATTGTTGACACATTGACTTACAAAAGGCCAATCATGTTTGCAGATAAATAAATCCCAACTTTTGGCCCTGATCATAACTATTCCCCTAACATTCTAGTAGACATACTGAATAAATGATCCTATTAGTACTTGTTGACATTATGTCCGCCTTGAATGTTTGCTCTTTGTGAACTCTGATGTCTGGGATTGAAAGTCCGGGAACACGCACTTAGAGTAACCCTTACGGGTAGGGTAAATCCGTATATATATATATATATATATATATATATATATATATGTTATGGGTAGGGAAGAAGTCCAGATTTAGTCATTGCTAGGGTAAAAAATAACAAAGATAGAATTAGACTAGTTAGTTTTTTGTGGGATCCACTTTCAAAATGGAACATCTTGTTCCGCGCAAGGTAGAAAAAAAAAAGAGAGGCTAAAGAGGAACATCATGTTCCGCCCAAGCTTAAAATAGTTTCCCCCTATTTCTATTTTGACCCCCAAATTATTCAAACAGTTTGAACGGCTATATTTATCCAACGGTTATTTTTTTTTTTTTTTATAAATAGGAGGTTCAAAACTATCTTCATTTTCAATTATATTTTTATTCTAAACACTCACTATTTTCATTTATATTTTTATTCAAAACACTCTCTAGTATCTTCATTTTAATTATTACCTAAAATTATTTTTTTAGGTGCAATAAATATTATTTATTTACCCAAAAATAATTTTGAAAATTTTATATTTGCTTAAATATATTTTGTGATTATTTTACAATGGTTCGAGGTCAAAATATGTCTCAACACGACGATGAAGTATTATGCACCGCTTATGTAAATCAAACAAATGATAGTTCACGAGGAACTAATCGACCTAACACATTATTTTGGAATGTGGTCGCCGAAGAATATAATACAATGACGGGTATCACTGAACGTCGGACGGGAGCCAGCCTACAAACCCGCTATAGCAAAATTTCGAGACACGTAACGTTATGTTTCTAAATTGAAAGATGCATCGATGACAAATCGTGGTAGTGGGACTGTGAACACAAACTGGGTAAAATCACTTTTATCTTTTGTAATTTATTTTAAATATTGTTTCTCGTAAGTCTGTTACTAACGAGTTAATAAAATTACGTTGTCGTATTATTTCTGGTTACTGCAGCTAATCTAGCATTCCAGCGAGAGAACAAGGGAAAATCATTTAATTTTGAATCTTGTTACCAAATTTTAAAAGAACTCCACAAATTTCAAAATTTCTAAACATTTTAAGACTCCCCTCAATTTCATTTTGATTCACCAATGACGGGTGCGACAAAAAGTGAAGGAAGTCCGAATATTGAGTTTCCCTCAGGAAATTCCAAAGACGGGGCAGAAATTGATATAGAAAGGCCTTATTCGAGGCCACCTGAAAGGAAAGAGATGAAGCAACAGGCTAAAGGAAAAGCGAAGGCTACAAAAATTGAGGTGAATCGAGAAATACTCAGTAGTTGCTCTTCGTTCAATGAATCATTCGAGCGATCATGTCAGGAAGATCGTGTACGTGACGAAGAGGCCCGTGAAGGGCTTAAACGTTCACTGCAACTTAAGGAGCGAATTTTGGAGCTCAATGAATGCAGTATATTGGCTATGGAGAGGAAAGATATGCGTGAACAAATATTGCTTGATCAACAAATTCTGAGCACTGGGATGAATTCATCCTAGAAGGAGTACCATGAATACCTCGTGGTTAATATACTCAACAAAGCACGGGGCCAATATGGGCAATCAAGCTTTCCAAATTATCCACCACATAGAGGTCATTTTGGATTTTAAAATTTCTATGCTTCTGAGTATGTAACCTGTTATTTATTTTTATCGTTTGTTCTACTTTGTAATATGATTATAAAAATTGTGAAATGAATTTTCTTTAAATTTCCATACATAAACATTAGTTGGGTACAATCTTAATGATACAACATTAATAATAAAGATAACAACATAACAACATTACAAAAGAAACACTAATTGGGTTAAATCACACACTGTTATTGGCAAACTCATTTGGTATTCGACACATTGCATTTTACATTTGATAATTATCGAAATCCCAATCTACTTCATCCAAATTTACAGCATCAGACATGTCATAATTTTCTGTTGATGGACCAGGTTGGATTTTATCTTCTTGGGCACCAATATCATCCATGTGCGGTCGATACACCGTGGTTGCAGGTCGGGTATCTTCTGTGGGGTTGGAAAAGGCCGAGGGTGTACCACTAAAAAAAATTAGGCGGGGGAGCAGTTCGCTCGTGAGATACACCCAACTCTTGAAGCTTCCTTGTAGCTATATCCAACTCATGACTCCAATAGTTATTAAGATGGATGACTGCACCTAGAGCGATGGCTCTCGAGGATTGCCAATAATCTGAGAATTCCCGACTAGTAAATAGGAGGTCATTGTATACGGGCATTACTTCTTCGTTGACCGCAATCCTGTCTGGTCGTGGAATCAGAATCAATATGGGTACACCTACAGGACTGCAAAATGGTAAATCCCAATTCATTTGGGGTTGAGTGGGATGTACCCGACCTGTGGGAGTCTCATAAGTTCCAGGTGCCTGTAAAGGGACAGTCGGTATTTGGATGTGGTAAGGCAGTGCGCTGGGACTTATGACATCCGTGTTGACTGCTCGGTAGAGGGGTGGAATTACAAGGCCTAGGGACACTTGCTTCCAGTAACGATTATACATTGGTTGAGAAATAATAGATACTCTAGGGTCCATCTCATTAATAATAATCCCTTGCCTATCAGGGTGAAAGGGTATCCTCATCATTTGCGGGGGAGGGTCATTTGGTATGCAAATTTCACCGGTGATCTGTCGGCGGCATCGATCACCCAAGTAATATACCCCCCCATATTGAGGATCTATAAGAACACATCGTTTCAATGATATGTACTTCGTATGTTGAACGCAGGCATTCATTTCCACATTAGACCCTGAGTAAGGTAGCTAATTGATTGAACCTGGAGATCGCATTTCAATCTGACTCTCGGTGGTGGGAAAATTATACTAGATTGAGCCCTTTGTCTCCTTATGATTTAACTGATTTCCTTTCTTCCATCGATTAATCCTAGGCCAGCTGTTACCAGTATCTTCCCTCAATAAGGGACACGCCCGTTGTATGTATTCAAACCCGAAAAACTGCAATAAAAAAATGAATATTATAAAACCATAATAATTTTATTAATTATATATTTAATACAAATAATTTCAATTTTTAACACTTACCAAAATGACTTGCCAAAAATAATTCATAGAGTCTACATGACATCATGACAAGAGATGGAGAGAGTGGTATATGCGAGCTAGAACTGCCGAAACCCAATCGTATGATCCCACAATCTCCAAATCCTCCAAAGCAGCCAATTAACCAATAGGAACACTGTCTCTTGCAGTCGAGAAGAAAATATGTTCCACACAAAAAAATAAAAATGCCTTAGCAGTGTCCTCAGGGTCAATAATCATAGTATTTAACTTTATGGCCTCAAACCACTTATTTAAGCTCGAATTTCACCCCACAAGAATCACTGCAATTTGGTTCAATGCCGGGAAAGTATTTATGTATAATGTCACCCCGAATTTGAGTTTTCCCATTAAGTATGATCAAGTATTTTCTATCATCCATTCGTACCATAGGACCGCTTTCGATGGGAATACCTGCAAGATGGGAAGGATAACAATCAATTATAAATTTAATTATCGTACTAACCAATGTTAAAACTGAAGTGATTTTTTTATATACAAAAACAAACCAGTCAAAACTGTAAAATCATAAGGAGTAATGGTCAGCTCCCCGGTAGGTAGTTAAATTCTTGGTTGTGTCCCACCAACGCTCACCGAGCGCTTGTACCAACCCCCAACTTGTCTTGGGAATTTGAGCGTCCAACAATTGTCCCCAACCGCTACGGTGTATAAAATGCATGACCTCGGGAGATATCTTAAAATGATTGTATGTGGATCTAAGACTATGCCAATTGCCACGCATATTTATTGAATTGCCGTTTGTGGCCGTGTCCGGAGAAGGATTAATGTGATCGTAACAACCCTCGCTTTTGAGAACCTATTTTATATTTATTTACTATGTGAAGTAATTATATATAAAATGTTGGAATGTGGAGTAAGTATTAATTTAATGAGATAAAAGTTAATATTTACTAAAATGTTGTATATTTACCGTATGTGTAGGTAAATGTCACCATGTGGTGTTTTATTGTGTCATAAGATTTAAAATGACATTATGGTTTAAAAGAAACCGGAATTTGAAATGAGTTATAAAATTTCCAAATGATAATTTGGAGGGCGTAGTTAGTCCCGAAATGTGCGAGATAGTCGAAATAAGTTCCATATCGTATTTTAATGTTTCGGGCACTTTTGACTGGTTATAGCTTAAATGTGTAGTTGCGAGTCATTTTATCGCGATATTTATCATTTAAGTGGGAAATTAGACTTACGCTACGATTTTTAAGTCTTGCATTTTACTTATTTCTCTTAAGTACATTTAGTGACCTAGAGAGAAAGAGAGAAGAAGAGAACTTTGGACAAAGAGAGGAGAAAGGAAGAAATTGAAGATTAGAGTGTTGATCTTGCATTAACCTTCCAAAAATCTGAGATTCCTACACCAAGGCAAGTTTTTTACTTGCTATTATGTGATTTAAGATGAATAATTAGTATGATAGTTGTGTATTAGTTATGGTTTAACAATTTTAGGGTTTTAAATGGATTTGTAGGTTTGAACCCTTGAAAGTTGATTTGGATGTTTATTGGTGTTAATCATTGTTATTAGGTGCATTAATAACCAGTTAGTGGCAACAAATGATTTTGGTTTGGGTTGATTGGAGTTGGGGAAGTTTAGGAGTCCAAGACTCCATAGCCAAACTTGGCAAATTCGCAGGGGCGAATCAATTCGTCCCCAGGGCGAATTGATTCGCTTAGGGTCAGCTTACAGGTCTGTTAGGACCGAATCGATTCGGCCAAGCCGAATCGATTCGGCAGTTTACAGAGTGCCAGGTTTCTTAGTCCGAACCGGTTCTCTTTTTGGGCGAATCGATTCGGCCCTAGGGAGAATCGATTCGTTTTCCTGCTGTTTTTGAGTTAGTTTTATAACTCAATCCCAATTCATTTTCTTTAGGTTTAGGATCTAGGAACCTTCTTGTATGAAGTAAATTTAGAGTCCTATAGTTTTAGTTGAGTTGAGTCACTACCCCACATTAGGAATGGGTTAAACAGGGCTTGTTCCTAAGGCGTATAAAATGAGGTTAGGGCTTTTCTTTCCTTTAGTACATTATTGGGAGTTTAGGAGTTGTAAACCCATACTTGGAGACTTTAGGGGCTCATTGGAGGTATATAAAACCTTGGGACTTGTAGAATTATTGTGATCACTTGGAGATTAGTTCGGGACTTAAAATATGATGAACATTAATGAGAATATTCTATTATTCTAGTTTCAGATAAAATGAACCATACATCTGGATAATGGAAATAAAAATGAGATTTAAAATGGTAAATGCTAATTTACTTAAACACACCTCTCTAAATGCTATCATAAGGGAAGCTCGCGCATGAGTTGATGTCCCCTGACTAGTGAATGCAGGGAGACTATAGTCCTCGACCATATGCGGGATTGTTATATGTGTTATTCTACGCTAGTGAGGTAATTTCGAGTGTGGTTATGACTCACTCGCAGGCATATGGCCACTTCCCGACGTGCGTTAGGTACCCAGGTTGTCTTGTTTTGTGGGCCTTGGAAGATGATAGTCATTTAGGGGCGCGCCCAGTTGGGAAACTCGAAGGGGCGGTCTTACAATCGTTATATGTATAAGAATATGACCATTCTAAATCAAGTTGGACATGAAATATGTGAAATGCCATAAGGTAATATGATAGTAATTATATTCCTGATAAGGAATGGAAAGATGAAATGAATTGGTAAAATGATGGAGACTGTAATTAATGTTTCCTAATTTATTCTCTTGCATAATTAAATAAAAGTATAATCCCTTAAATTGTCTTGTTATACTTTGAGATTTTGTTGATAGATTCTCATCTTCATTATTTATGATTAACTGTTCATACCTATCATGCTTCTTATTCATCTGGGAATCATATAAAATCGGGCCCTGACTCGTTCATTTTCCTTGTTGTGCATGTATTTGTATCCGCCCAGGTGCTCCGCCGTAAGAGCGCCCATTTTGATTATTCCTATTCCAATGCTTTTGTGGAGCGGTAAGATTTGGCGAATATTACAGGATGTGTTGTTAGACGCCTTCATTTTTGTATTCTAGTTATGATTGGGTCTTTCACTCGGGAGTGTGGCCCAAATATTTGTAATTGTTTCATGGATGTATTATGTAAGTATTAAATTATTGTAACCCATTGTATGTACCTGTTGACCGACAGCATATTCGGTCCTTATTTGTTTATTTGTTGTTGATGTAATATAAGCTCTTTTGAAATTCCACTTTCTCTTCAGATTCAGTTGTTTAGACTATTTTGTTAACTTGCAATAAAACTAAATTAAAATTAATGGCAACCCATTTTCTGAATTATTGGGTGGTTTTCCCGTATACTTATATTATTGTTGTGACGCTGAGAATGATTTCCATCCATGATTCCGTAATGTTGGAGTATCGGAATGTCCACCCCTTATTTCAGATCATGGTATGTCACAGATGGTATCAGAGCATCAGGTTCTAGAGTCTTTAGGAGCTATGCGGGCTTGTCACGTTCTACCGTAGCGTTCTTTGATATAGAGCCTAATGTTAGGACTGCTTTGTTTCTTATAACTGCGATCTTCTGCAAGATAGATTGTTTTGAATAGTATTCTAAATCTATTTGTTTCTTCATCTCAGATGCCGCCTAAGAGAGGTCGCCCAGCGAGGCGTAATAGAGTTGTAGAGGAAGATATTGGTCCTCCACCTCCTCCACAAGGAACAATAAATGCTGCTGATGTAGCAAATATCGTGGCCCAGGCGGTTAATGCGACTATGACCACAGTGGCTCAGCAAATGCCATAAGTTCAACAACGAGCGCAGGATGCACAAGCTCCTACGGGACCTTCTCCGTGGGAGAGAGTTAAAGAGTCCTTTTTAAAGGGCCATCCCCCGGAATTTGACAGAGGTTCTGACGTTATTCGAGTAAATCAATGGAAGAAAGATATGCAGCGCCATCTACAAATGGTGGAATGTAGTGAGGAGAAGAAACAAGTCCTTGCTACTTTCAAACTTGTTGGGGCCGCGTTGCATTGGTGGGAGTCGATGACTACACTAGAACAGAGAGATACCATGACAATCACTGATTTCTGGGTCTTGTTTGACCAAAAGTATTTCCCTCCCGCAATTCAAAGGGAGATGAGAAGGAGAATTCAGGATGTGGTATAGGGAGAAGGTCCATTGTCGAATATGAAGAGGAGTTCACCCGGTTGGTAAGTTTTGTATCGGATGAAGTAACACCGAAAGAGAAGAAGGTTTCGAAGTTTATGGGAGGATTGAACTGGAGAATCCAATAACATTTGATGGGTAATCCATCTTTGCAAACTTTTGGTGAGGTAATGAATACGGCATTGCTCCATTGCCAAGAACACCGATTGTATATGCAGAGTGTAAAGAAAGCTATAGTAGTGGGACAAGAAGGAAATCCTAGGGGTAGTGGGACTCGAGGAGGAGCCTTTCCCTCATCCCAATCTTCGGGTATTAAGCAACGTGAAAGGGATCCCCAGTAAGGGGATTCGTAAAAAAGGCAACGTTTTGGTGGGGTTAATTTGGGTGGCAATAACAATAGGCACGCTCAGGGTGCCTCGCTACAACAACAAACAGGTCGGGGTGGTCAATGGGGTAGGGGCCATCCGGGCCAAGGTGTTAACCAGTTTAGAAACAACCGGGGTCGTGTTCCCAAGAATATGTTGGGAAGGTGCTTCCAATGTGGGGAGGCGGGTCATTATAAGAAGGAGTGTCCTCAGTTGGTTGGGGGTCAACATCCTAGGGTCCCTCAGCAGCCACATGTTCAGTTTCCGCCACAGGCACCAAATTCGGTTGTTCCTCCACAACAGGGAAAACTACAGTATGGGAGAGTTTATCATATCCAGGATGCTATGCTTCCTCCTGCTCCACCAGCGCCGCCAGCGATTGCCGGTAAGTTCCCTATTCAGGGGCATATGGGTCGCGTTTTGTTTGATACGGGTGCGACGCATTCATTTATTTCTAGAAGTTTTGC
The DNA here is from genome assembly GCA_949130495.1 of Sambucus nigra. Lineage (NCBI taxonomy): Eukaryota > Viridiplantae > Streptophyta > Magnoliopsida > Dipsacales > Adoxaceae > Sambucus > Sambucus nigra. The sequence goes on from OX422212.1 coordinate 505,748,734, forward strand.
TTAGTCTACAGAGTTAATAAAATCTGTTGAGAGTACCTTCACTAGCGTTGAGTCCTCTATGGGTGATGGTTCACTCATTTTCCTTATTTGTAAACGAATAGGAATTACTCTTGGTAATTTGTTCTTTGAGGCCAATTTGCTCGTCCTAGACATGGTCGGGTATGATGTGATTTTGGGCATGGATTGGCTTGTCAAGTATCATGCAATAGTTAATTGCTATGGCAAGAGTATAGTCTTTGCTGTGCCGGGACAAGAAATGTTCTTGGTAGTTATGCCTCGTTTAGAAGGAGGTACTAGTACTTATTTGTATTGTATCGCAAAAGAGACTTCTCGGGATGTGGTTGTTCCCTTAGAATCTATTCCGGTTGTTCGAGATTTTGAGGATGTTTTCCAAGAAATATCGGGTTTGCCTCCGAGTCGGGAGATTGAGTTTGTGATTGATTTAGCACCTGGAACGATACCGATTGTGAGAGCTCCGTATCGCATGGCTCCCGCTTAAATGAGGGAGTTAAGAGATCAAATCCAGCAGTTATTGGAGCAGGTATTCATTCGGCATAGCACGTCATCGTGGGGTGCCCCGGTGTTGTTTGTGCAAAAAAGGGACGGTTCTCTCCTATTATGTGTTGACTATAGAGAGTTGAATAAGGTCACCATCTGGAACAAATACCCTTTGCCTCATATCAATGATTTATTTGATCAACTTAGGGGAGTGTCATACTTCTCTAAGATAGACTTGAGGACAGGGTATCACCAATTGAGGATACGGGAGCAGGATGTATCCAAAACTGCTTTTCTGACGAGGTATGGGTCCTATGAATTTTTGGTTATGACTTTTGGGCTAACCAATGCCCCCGCCGTATTTATGGATCTCATGAATAGGGTATTTCGGGACTTCCTGGACCAGTTTGTTATTGTATTCATCGATGACATCCTTGTGTATTGCCGAACGGAATCAGACCCCATGCTACTCATTTGAGGTTGGTCCTACAAAGGTTGAAGGATCACCAATTGTATGCTAAGTTTGAGACATGTGGTTTTTGGCTGTAGGAAGTGCAATTTTTGGGTCATATTGTGACTTCTCAGGGCATTTCGGTGGACCCAAGCAAGGTATTTGCGGTGAGGGAGTGGGGTCAGCCCACGACACCTACCGAGATTCGTATTTTTCTGGATTTGACGAGTTATTACCCTCAATTTATCAAGGGTTTCTAAAAAATTGCTAGCCCCTTGATAAACTTAACCCGAAAAGTGGTGAGGTTTGTTTGAGATAACTCTTGTCAGGCTGCTTTTGATGAGCTCAAAGATAGATTGACTTTTGCTCCAGTCCTTGCATTGCTAAAGTCGGGGTTGGAATACCTAGTCTTCACCGACGCATCTCTACAGGGATTGGGAGGTGTACTTCAACAGGAGCGACGGGCTATTACTTTTTCTTCTCGTAAGCTAAAGTCCCATAAAAGAAATTATCCGATGCATGACTTAGAACTTTTCGCAGCTATCTTTGCCTTGAAGATATGGAGGCATTATCTCCTAGGGGAGAAATTTAGTCTTTTCACGGACCATAAATCGCTGCAATATTTATTTTCACAAAAAGATTTAAATATGCGACAACGCCGATGGTTGGAGTTTGTGAAAGACTATCAATTTTACATCCACTATCATTCGTGCAAGGCGAATGTGGTAGCGGATGCTTTGAGTAGAAGGCCCGAGGTAGATTTAGCTGATGTATGGAAAGCTAAATGGAAAGAGCTCAGTCACGAGGATACAGTTGCTAGGGCGTTCATGTCAGTGATGACCGTTATGCCTACAATTGTGGCAAGGGTTGTAAAAGCCCAAGGAAGAGATAAAGTTTGTCAGGACCATATACGCCGATTGTTGTCTGAGGGAGCGGAATCCTACTCGATAAGTTCAGAGGGTGGACTACGCTTCTGTGGAAGGCTCATTGTCCCTGATGAAGGGGATTTGAGAAGGGAAGTGATGGCAGAATCTCACGGGTCTAAATTTATGGTACATCCTGGTGGGGACAAGATGTATCAAGATATGCGCCGTCAGTATTGGTGGTCGGCATGAAGCGGGATATTTCTGAGTTTTTATTCCAATGCACTACTTGTCAATTGGTCTAGATAGATCATCAGCAATCGACAGGTTTGTTGCAATCGTTGGAGATTCCGGTATGGAAGTGGGAGAGCATATCGATGGACTTTATTACAGGCTTGCCAAGGTAACAGAGTGGTTGTGATTCTATTTGGGTGATTATTGATCGCTTGACTAAGTCAGCACACTTCCTACCCGTGTGTACTGATTATGACACTGCTCGCTATGCTCGATTATTCATCGAGGAGGTTGTCAGACTCCATGGGGTGCCCTTAAATATAGTTTTTGATCGAGACAAGATTTTTGTTTCCCACTTTTGGCGAAGTTTCCAAGAGGCTATGGGGACCGAATCGAAGTTAAGCACTTCTTATCATCCTCAAATAGACGGGCAGACTGAAAGAGTCAACCAAATGTTGGAGGATATGCTCCGTATGTGTATGCTTGATTTCAAGGGTGGTTGGGAAAAATATCTCCCTTTGGTCGAGTTTGCTTATAACAACTCGTACCAATTTACTATTAGAATGGCGGCCTATGAAGCACTTTATGGCCGGCCTTATAGATCACCCACGTGTTGGTTGGAAGTGGGGGATAATAAATTCCTTGGACCTGAAATGATCCAAGATACTTCTTATAAGATTGAACTCATTCGGATTCGCATTCGGATAGCTCAAGACCGCCAAAAGAGTTATGCCGATGCGAATAGAAGGCACATGGAGTTAGAGATTGGGGACCAAGTCTTGGTGCGAGTGTCACCAGTGAAAGGTATAAAGCGTTTCGGAAAGAAGGGGAAGCTTGCACCACGTTTTGTTGGACCTTTTCCCGTTATTGTTAAGTTGGGTCCAGTGGCGTATCAACTTGCCTTCTCGGAACCTTTACAATAAATCCAAGATGTATTCCATGTTTCCTCTTTGAAGAAGTATAAGAGGTGTGAAGGTGCCCTATGGCATATCCCTTTCGAGGATATCGACTTGCAACCCGACATCTCATATGAAGAACAACCGGTTGCTATTTTAGAGCATGGGGAGCGTAGGTTGATATCTCGAGTGGTTCCCTTGGTGCGAGTCCAATGGAGTCATCACAACGTCAAGGAATCAACATGGGAACGTGAGGATGATATGCGGGAAAAGTATCTGCATCTCTTTATTCAAGGTACGCCTGAATTTTGGGGGCAAAATTCCCTCATAAGGGGGCAGTATGTAACAACCCTCGCTTTTGAGAACCTATTTTATATTTATTTACTATGTGAAGTAATTATATATAAAATGTTGGAATGTGGAGTAAGTATTAATTTAATGAGATAAAAGTTAATATTTACTAAAATGTTGTATATTTACTGTATCTGTAGGTAAATGTCACCATGTGGTGTTTTATTGTGTCATAAGATTTAAAATGACATTATGGTTTGAAAGAAATCGGAATTTGAAATGAGTTATAAAATTTCCAAATGATAATTTGGAGGGCATAGTTAGTCCCGAAATGTGCGAGATAGTCGAAATAAGTTCCATATCGTATTTTGATGTTTCGGTCACTTTTGACTGGTTATAGCTTAAATGTGTAGTTGCGAGTCATTTTATCGCGATATTTATCATTTAAGTGGGAAATTAGACTTAAGCTACGATTTTTAAGTCTTGCATTTTATTTATTTCTCTTAAGTACATTTAGTGACCTCACGAGAAAGAGAGTAGAAGAGAACTTTGGAGAAAGAGAGGGGAAAGGAATAAATTGAAGATTGGAGTGTTGATCTTGGATTCACCTTCCAAAAATCTGAGATTCCTACACCAAGGCAAGCTTTCTACTTGCTATTATGTGAATTAAGATGAATAATTAGTATGATAGTTGTGTATTAGTTATGGTTTAAAAATTTTAGGGTTTTAAATGGATTTGTAGGTTTGAACCCTTGAAAGTTGATTTGGATGTTTATTGGTGTTAATCATTATTATTAGGTGCATTAATAACCACTTGGTGGCAATAAATAATTTTGGTTTGGGTATATTAGAGTTGTGGAAGTTTAGGAGTCCAAGACTCCATAGCCAAACTTGGCAAAATTCTCAGGGGAGAATCGATTTGGCCCCAGAGCGAATCGATTCTATTAGGGTCAGCTTACAGGTTTGTTAGGATCGAATCGATTCGGCAATTTACAGAGTGCCAGGTTTCTTAGTCCGAATCGATTCGATTTTTGGGCGAATCGATTCGTTTTCCTGCTATTTTTGAGTTAGTTTTATAACTCAATCCCAATTCATTTTCTTTAGGCTTAGGACCTAGGAACCTTCTTGTATGAAGTAAATTTAGAGTCCTAGATTTATAGTTGAGTTGAGTTGAGTCACTACCCCACATTAGGAATGGGTTAAACGGGGCTTATTCCTAAGGCGTATAAAATGAGGTTAGGGATTTTCTTTCCTTTAGTACATTATTGGGAGTTTAGGAGTTGTAAGCCCATACTTGGAGACTTTAGGGACTCATTGGAGGTATATAAAACCTTGGGACTTGTAGAATTATTGTGATCACTTGGAGATTAGTTCGGGACTTAAAATATGATGAACATTAATGAGAATATTCTATGATTCTAGTTTCAGATAAAATGAACCATACATCTGGATAATGGAAATGAAAATGAGATTTAAAATGGTAAATGCTAATTTACTTAAACACGCCTCTCTAAATGCTATCATAAGGGAAGCTCGCGCATGAGGTGATGTCCCCTGACTAGTGAATGCAGGGAGACTATAGTCCTCGGCCATATACGGGATTGTTATATGTGTTATTCTGTGCTAGTGAGGTAATTTCGGGTGTGGTTATGACTCACTCGTAGGCATATGGCCACTTCCCGACGTGCGTTAGGTACCCAGTTTGTCTTGTTTTATGGGCCTTGGAAGATGATAGTCATTTAGGGGCGCGCCCAGTTGGGAAACTCGAAGGGGCGGTCTTAGAATCGTTATATGTATAAGAATAGGACCATTATAAATCAAGTTGGACATGAATTATGTGAAATGCCATAAGGGCATATGATAGTAATTATACTCCTGATAAGGAATGGAAAGATGAAATGAATTGGTAAGGTGATAAAGACTGTAATTAATGTTGCCTAATTTATTCTCTTTCATAATTAAATAAAAGTATAATCCCTTAAATTGTCTTGTTATACTTTGAGATTTTGTTGATAGATTCTCATCTTCATTATTCATGATTAACTGTTCATACCTATCATGCTTCTTATTCATCTGGGAATCATATAAAACCGGGCCTTGACCCGTTCATTTTCCTTGTTGTGCATTTATTTGTGTCCGCCCAGGGCTCCGCCGCAAGGGTGCCCGTTTTGATTATTCCTATTCCAATGCTTTTGAGGAGTTGTAAGATTTTGCGGATATTAAAGGATGTGTTGTTAGACACCTTTATTTTTGTATTCTAGTTATGATCGGGTCTTTCACTCGGGCGTGTGGCCAAAATTTTTGTAACTGTTTAATGGATGTATTATGTAACTATTAAATTGTTGTAACCCATTGTATGTACCTGTTGACCGACAGCATATTCGGTCCTTATTTGTATATTTGTTGTTGATGTAATATAAGCTCTTTTGGAATTCCACTTTCTCTTCAGATTGGGTTATTTAGACTATTTTCTTAACTTGTAATAAAACTAAATTAAAATTTTTGGCAACCCGTTTTCTGAATTATTAGGTGGTTTTCCTGTATAGTTATTTTATTGTTGTGATGCTAAGAATGATTTCCATCCATGATTCCGTAATGTTGGAGTATCGGGCTGGCCACCCCTTATTTTGGATCACGGGTTGTCACAGTGATCTCCGTCGTCCATAATACACCTATAGTTTTAAAAAACTATGGGTCGCTCGGCAGTAGTAATTTCGGGCTCTCGCCTTCCTTCTCCAATTTTTCGAGACTTTCTTGCCCCAATAGCCCGTCTAATTTTTTTTCCAATTTGTTCCATTATTAACACTGCAATGTCAACAAAAAAATTATTAATTTTCTAGCATATTGGGTAATGAATAAATAAATATTATGTAATATTTTATTTGGTAAAAAAAATAAAATATATAGATTTTTGGCCAATCAATCATTTTTTAGCCACTTTCGCTATAAAAAAATCATGTGTATATAATTATAATTTTTCTGTCTAAATATTTAGAAAAAATTTGATTTTTTTAACTAATAACTAAATATAACATTAACATAACATAGATTTACATGAAAATGACTAAATACCTAATAAATACCTCACTTACAAAAACAGTACAAATAATTATTTAAGAAACATAACATAACATATAATTTTTGAAATAATTTCTTATAAACATTCACTAATATATTGTAAACATTTACTTAAATAGTTTCTTATAAATAAAACAGAACACAAATAGAACATATAATAAAACATTTACATCTACATAAAATATTTACTAATTAACAAATAATTATAAACGAAACAAATATTTCTTATAAATAAAACATAAAAAAAACAGAACATATAATAAAATATTTACATTAAACATTTACTAATTAACAAATAATTATAAATAGAACATATAATGAAACATTTACTAATTAACAAATAAATATAAGAAATTATTTAAGGAAAATACTTACCTGATATTATTGCTATTGTATCAAAGAGATTTTGAAGTGAAAAATATATTTGCGTTGTGGGGGAGATATATAGGGAAAAGTCTATTGAATATGGTGGTTGAATATTAAATATCAGGTGAAAAAGAATAAGATAAGAATGTTGGGGGAGGAAAATGGAAATAGGATAACCCCTTATGCGGAACATCATGTTCTGCCCAAGGGGGTCAGCTCACCTGCCAATCCGACGATGTTTCAACCAAAACCGACGACATTTTGACCTCGTATGCTATATATGACTTAAACGCATAGCAATTTCTTCACTTTCGTGCATGTAAATTTACACTAGTTTAGGTCATTTATACCCTGTGCATAAGGGTTGCTCTTACATCTATTATTGTCTCAGCACTTGATAACACGCACCGAGAAATTAAAGGCTCTATATTCTGAAGATAATGTTGGGTATAATATATATATATATATATATATATATATATATATATTTATTTATTTATTTATTTTGAATGAAATAAATGATTGGGATAAGTGAACAAGTGGTAAGTTTGTGAAATTTTGTGCTTGAGGTTTGTGGTTCAATCCCTAGGAGGTACATCCAACATGTTTTTAATTTTTGACTCAATCTTCTATTCTAAGTAAACAACCCGTTAGTGGAGATATTAGTGGGTTAGTTGCCTAAAATCTGTACCCACATTTTTTACCAAATTTTGTATAAAACAAAGGTTACAGCTTTGAAAAAGAAGACAAAAAAATTCAGTCTCACTCACTTTCTCTACAAAAAATTATCTGCCTACTTTCTACAATTAATGATTTATTTAGGAGTACTGGAGTATCTTGAGAGTTCCAAGATTTAACATGAAGCTGGTGTTTAAGTATGATCGTTGAATCCTAAGAGGTATTTGCTCACGAGGCTGACAACTACAAATATTAGCGGGTAATTTCACCTTAGGACGTTATGTTAAACACAAACCTCGATCAATAAGTTTTTCCAATTTTATCTATTTTGTATTTTGGGTTTTTTCATATATATTCTGCAATTAATTTTTCCAATAATCTAAAGGTGAAGTTTTTATTGTTCTGCAACCTGCTACGGAAAATCCTAATGCAAAATACTCTGAAAAACCTGAACCATTTAATGGGAAAAATTTTAAGAGGTGGCAAATGAAACTGCAATTTTACCTAACAACTCTTAAGGTGGTTGACTTAATTGCATCTGATAAACCTTCTACGACCGAAGAACTAGTTGTTTGGAAACAAAAGGATTATATGTGTAGGAATTATATTCTGAATTGTCTCTGCCTTGAATTGTATGATGTTTATTGGTCATGTCCTACTGCTAAAGAATTGTTGAACTTTCTGGATAAAAAAATATGCAACTGAAGATGCTGGGTCTAAAAAAATTATTGTCGAAAAATTTTTGGATTTTAAAATGGAAGATAATAAATCTATTGTATCACAACTTGAAGAGCTACAAATTATTATTCATGAAATTCTGGCCGATGGTTATAGTATATGTGAGGGATTTCAAGTGTTGCCTATATTGAAAAACTGCCACCTTCTTGGAAAGATTACAAAAACGATCTTAAACGTAAGAAAAAGGAGATGACACTAGAAGATTTGATAGTTAGTTTGAGAATTGAGGAAGAAAATCGGAATACAAAACTTAAGGGCAAAATTCTAAATTCAGTTCTAAGGCTAATTTGGTCAAGGAAAAATCAAATGGAAACAAAAAACATAACTAATTCAATCCTAACCATTCAAACCAGAAACATGGGCACCATAAACCAAACCAGAATTTGAGGTCCAACCATAAATTCAAACCAAATGGATAGAATAAAAATTCTAAGCCTCAGTTTAAATCTAAACCTGTAGGTCAATGTTTCGTGTTTGAAAACTCAGGTCACTACACTAAAGATTGCAGGTTTAGGAAGAGTTAAAATGTGAAGCCTTAAGCAAATGTAACCGAGGAGGGTAACTTTTCAGCTGTGGTAACCGAGGCAAACATGTGAGTAACTGTAAGTACATAATTTTATAAATGTCCGGGTAGAATATAGGAATTTTTTATTTTCCCTAAATCATAATTTGTATGTATGATACCGCTACATTCGGCATGTCATCACGATCATCCACGATGACCTTTATCCGTATTCATGCATCCATCATCTTCACACGTGCATCAAGCTACATCTACGTACTGCTCAACCGTTTCCCACAAACTCCACGATGCATTATTAGTAAAATTATTAATTGGAGTTGTTTATATTTGCATAAATATTGGGGAATTTTTTCGAAAATATTTTTTAAAAGTCTTAAATTATTTTCTATCAAATGCAGAATTTTTTTCTAAGATGAAACGAACTTTTTGGGAAAGCGTGCTCATTCGAACGACATAGCCTGTCATTCGCGCGAGATCAGCATGTCGCGCGATCTCGTTCGAACGATAACTTTCTTCGTTCGAGCGACATGTGATCTCGTTCGAACGACGCCGCTGACCTCGATTTTTGTGTCAAATGCTGTCACCACTCTTTGCTGATCAATTCACTTTTGCAATATGTTGAGCAAAATCCGACCCTTTTTCTGCCATGTTTTGTTAAAGTTGTTTTTAATGGCTTTTAAGTTTTCTTATAAATGCACACTTCTTCCCATTTGTTACGTGCACAACATAAACCTTCAAATGATCTATTATACTCATTGAGGAGTATTTTGTGGAGAAGCTGATATCTTCTTCATTGCTGCCCATCTGGAATTCTTATGGGAGATTCCAACCGACGACATCGGAACCGACACCTGCGGGTATTTCGTATGTCACACTTATTTTCATTATAATCCGTGTGATCGTTCTTTACAAATTATACTGAAAATAATATGGTTTTTCCCTGCGGGGATTTTTCCTGATATGTTGTGTCACATGCTGTATATATTTATTTGATAAATCATCTAGATGCATGTTTTTAGGATTTAATTGAAATACTGTGTTCAATTAAATATCTTCATAATTTTAACGCATGTTTAGGGGTTGTATTTAATTTGTTTAAACATAAACTCTAATTAAAAATGGTTTACTTGGAAACTTGCGAATAACTTTTATTCGATATCACACACCGCGTTTACGCACTCTTCAAATTAGTATAAGAGCGGATTGCGCTAATTTATCGCATATTCCTATTTTCCGCAAAATAGTGTGATATTGATTTTTTTAAAATCTGTTTTGTGTTTATTCGCAATTTTTCCAATGGAACATTCATTTAATATGATGCCTTTTTTGGCGGGTCTAATTATGCCTACTGGAAAGCTCGTGTGAAATCTTGTTTAAAATCCATTGACGAGCGTGTTTGGTTGCTTTGTGAAATTGGGTGGACACCTCCCACAATCACCGTTGATAATATCACCTCTTTAAAACCTGTGTCAGTCTGGACTGAAGATGATTTTAAAATGTCTAATTTTAATTCCGTGGTTTGAGTGCTATTTCTGGAGATGTCACTCCCGATGAGTTCCGCCGAATTATGACGTGCACCACGTCTAAAGGGGCATGGGATGTTTTAAAACTGACACACGAGGATACGAACGCGGTTAAAGAATAAAAGTTACAACCCAATTTGAAACTATCACCATGTCCGAGTTTGAATACTTTCATGATTTTTATGCACGTTTGTGGGACATTGTTAATACATGTTTTGATTTGGGTGAGGTGATTGATAACACGCGTGTCGTTAAAAAGATTTTGAGATCTCTTCCAAAACGTTTTATTCCTAAAGTCACTATTTTGACTTCTTTGGGAAATTTGAAATCACTTAAGTATAAAGAACTTGTAGGAGATCTTCAAACCTATGAGATTGACATGTTTCCCCAAACCATTAAGGTTAAGGATAGAGGCATTGCTTTAAAGACTCATTTTAAGAAAAAGAAAGAAAAAGAAAGGAAAGGCCAAAGAAAGAGGTGAGAGGGAAAAAGAGAGTGACTCAGATGAGGAGTGTGAGGAGGAGTTTGAGAACGTGACTTGTTTTGAATGTGGGGGTAAGGGGCATAAATCGTTTGAGTGTCCTACGTGGCTTAGAAAGAAAGAAAGAAAAGTAGCCATGCCTGCCACACTTAGTGATAGTAGTGAAAGTGAGAATGATAAGACTAGTGGTGGCACGTTTTTTGCTTTTCCGAGTTGTGTGAGCACACCCTCTTTGTCCCATAATTGTTCTCACGAATGCGATAGTGATGTTTTGAGCGCTTCAAGTGAGGAAGAATACGAAAGTAAAGTGAGCTCCAAAAATCGTTTAGCGATTTGTACACCGAGACCTTGAAAACAAAGAAGTATAATAGAATTTAGGTCATCGGATTTCAGATTTGGAGATAGAGAAGGAGTTTTTAAGAAAGGAGTTTGCACATTTAGGTGAGCAAGTTAAGTTTTTGGTCAATACTTCACAAGATTTAATGAAGGTTTTTCATAAGTTGACGAAAATCCCTCTGCACCTAACGATTGAGGTTTGACTTGCTTACTAGCATAGGATGATTTTCATGACGACATTATTTGCCTATTGCTAGTATGTATCTGATTTGTATAAATTTTTGCTTTTATATTTTATTTTGATAAATTTATTTGAAAAATCAAAAAAAATTTATTTTGATAAAATTATTTGAAAAATACAAAAAGATTTTTTTTGATAAAATTATTTGAAAAATTCAAAAAGATTTTCTTTTTATAAATTTTTTAGAAAAGAACAAAAATATTTTCTTATTATAAATTTTTTAGAAAAGGTCAAAAAGATTTTTGTATTTGCACCTTTTATGGATGAGCATTTAAGATAGCCAAGTCACAATTTCATTCCATTTATTCATGTGACTATTTGATAGTGTTTAGAGACAATATATCATATCATCCTTGTGCTTTATAATGTTGGGAGTCATTAAGATGTAATTAAGTGTTACTTCCTACATGTTTGACTCATGATTTCCTTTATTGCACACTTGCACGAATTTGTTTGATTATTGTGCTTGTCTTATCACATGTTGGTTGGGTGTTTTCACTTCAATCATATCCGTAAAATGAACCAAGCGTGATAAAACTTGATAAGAAAGGTGTGCATGTAAAAACCGTTTGGTGAGATTGTGTGGTATTTTAATAACGGGGAGGGGCTACGAAAGGTAATTGTCTATCCTTTGCTCTAAAGCCACCGTTAAAACGAACCTAAAAAATTGAGGAATTTTATTATCCGGGGTCCAAAGAGGTTAAAAGAGACCGAAAAAATTTAAAGGCAATATAAAGCAATACATGCCAAATATGGGCCATTAGGTTTCACCATCAATTCTCCAAAGTTTGAGAATTTAGATCACCTCTATTCAAAATATACATCTGAGGGAGTTTTGTTGGAAAATTTAAACGGGTTTGCACGTCCTTGAAAATCTTGAAGAAGCACTAAATAGTTTTGGACGTTATTGGTGTGGAAATCACTTTAACTTTGATTTGTTGATTTGATTAAGACGATGTCATCTAAATTCACCATTTTTTATACCTAAGGATACTTTTGATGTTCATTCATTAGGAGTTCACGTATTCATCGTGCACATATGATTGATTGAGTTTATTTACCTGTCGAATGTGTTCACACCCCTACATTTACGCTATCATCCACTTGGTTGTTTTTGTGTTCTTTCATGGTGTGATTCCTTGTTTTATACTTTGTGTAAAAATTTAAAAAAAAAATCAAAAATAGAAGATTCTTTAATTCTTTGTTTTACACTGTGTAAAAATTTTGAAAAATTCAAAAATAGAGATTCTTTAATTCTTTGTTGTATATTTTGAGTAAAAATTTTGAAAAATTCAAAAATAGATATTTTTTTGGTGAAATTTTTCATATTTATGCTTCTCATAACTGTCTATTTGGGGACATCATAAAAAGGGGGAGAATGAATTATGGGGAAGAAATTATGTTGATTTATCAATGATTTGCTTAAACTTAAATGATCTTTGATTTTTTCATATCATTATATTTCAAACTGTTGCGTGTCACGGGTATTTGCTTTATCTCATGTGTGTAGGTACAAAGCTGATATCTATTGGATTGCACACCATGATGAGAAAAGCTTTGGGAGTTTCTGGAATGTTGAAGATTTGAAGATGTTGAAGTTTGATTGAAGACATGTCATTTAGTATTCTCAGTTTGAGGGTTTAATGGGGATATTATCTTATATGTCATTTGTTTTTGGGAGATTGCATAATTCGGAATTTTTTATGTATGTACCGGCATAGCCATAGGGGGAGATTTGTAAGGACATAATTTTATAAATGTCCGGGTAGAATCTAAGAATTTTCTATTTTCCCTATATCACAATTTGTATGTCTGATACTGCTACATTCGGCACGTCATCACGATCATCCACGACGGCCTTTATCTGAATTAATGCATCCATCATCTTCACACGTGCATCAAGCTACATCTACGTACTGCTCAACCGTTTCCCACAAACTCCACGACGCATTATCAGTAAAATAATTAATTGGAGTTGTTTATATTTGCATAATTATTTGGGAATTTTTTCGAAAATATTTTTTAAAAGTCTGAAATTATTTTCTATCAAATGCAGAATTTTTTTCTAAGCTGAAACGGACTTTTTGGGAAAGCGTGCTCACTCAAATGACATAGTCTGTTGTTCGCGCGAGATCAGCATGTCGCGCGATCTCGTTCGAACGACAACTTTCTTCGTTTGAGCGACATGTCATCTCGTTCGAACGACGCCGCCGACCTCGATTTTTGTGCCAAATGCTATCACCACTCTTTGCTGGTCAATTCACTTTTGCAACATGTTGAGCAAAATCCAGCCCTTATTCTGCCATGTTTTCTTAAAGTTATTTTTAAAGGCTTTTAAGTTTTCTTATAAATGCGCACTTCTTCCCATTTGTTAAGTGCACAACATAAACCTTCAAATGATCTATTCTACTCATTGAGGAGTATTTTATGGAGCAGTCGATATCTTCTTCATTGCTGCCCATCTGGAATTCTTGCGGGAGATTCCAGCCGACGACATCGGAATCGATGCCTGCGGGTATTTCGTATGTCACACTTATTTTCATTATAATCCGTGAAACGGTTCTTTACAAATTATACTGAAAATAATATGGTTTTGCCCTGCGGGGATTTTTCCTGATATGTTGTGTCACATGCTATATATATTTATTTGATAAATCATCTAGATGCATGTTTTTATGATTTAATTGAAATAATGTGTTCAATTAAATATCTTCTTAATTTTAATGCATGTTTAGGTGTTGTATTTAATTTGTTTAAAAATGGACTCTAATTAAAAATGGTTGACTTGAAAACTTGCGAATAATTTTTATTCGATATCACACACCGCGTTTACGCACTCTTCAAATATAACAGAATGGTGGCTTGATACTGGCACTACCAAACATATTTACAGCACGAGAGGTGCCTTCACTACCTTCACTGTTGTGGGTGAGGATGAAAGTCTGTACATGGGAAACTCCTCTTCGTCTAAGGTTGAGGGAAAGGGAACCGTAGTTTTAAAATTCACTTCGGGAAATGTTTTTACCTTGAAAGATGTTTTGTATGTTCCTGAGGTTTGGAAGAATGTGGTGTTCAGTTTTACAATAATTAAGAAGGGTTTTAAAATTATCCTAGAGAGTGATAAAGTTGTTATGGGAGGTGCTTTTGTGGGTAAAGTCAATGTTCATGTGGGTGTTTTCAAACTAAATGTAACTGTGACAACCCGCTCAAAATAATAACGGGTGACCAACCCTATACTACATTAAATCAGGTATCCGAGATGGCACAGTCTCAACATCAACTGACAATACAAATAATATTAGGCTAACTACCCAAAACTATTAAAAGCAAATTGTCAAAAATTTAAAACCTTTTATTTAACAACAACAACAAAACCAATAATGCACATAACCAACAATATACATCTGACTATGATGAGTGATAAGTGCAAACTCCAATATATACAAGAGTGCAATACAATATACAAGCAAAATCTCTACAATGAAATACTCGAATATGCTGTCGGGTAACAGACAATACAATAATATGATAAATGAAATATGAAAGTGTTAATCTACAACACTTGAATACTAACTCAATATACAAACTGAATCCTAATCTAGATATACAAAGATAGGAATCGACTAAATCAAAGTGTCGAGACAGTCCGCAATGCCACAGCTCCACGAATACGGGATGGATGAACATCAATGGCGTCCTTGCGGGGGAACACCTAAAGTAATACAATATATACATAGAGGAGAAAATATAAATGGATCAGAGCCCGAGTTGAAAAACATTTTATAGCAAGTGTATTAAAATGCATAATAATTATAAATGCATTATTACATGATTAAGGTGGAATCGATCTCTCCATAATAATTCAACTCACCTCTTAAATAAAGCGCGCACTAAACGTGTGCACGTGATCTCCAAATGGTTGCCCAAATTCTTTTTAGGTAAGAGGATTCTAACTTAAACCCAAATGAATTATTTAAGTGAAACCATCTAACCTATCACCCAATCAACATTATTTCTATAATCTATAAATCACCTACATTAACTTTAAAGTAATAGTTATAGTTATCTTTATAATGTTCATTTATTGAACATATAAAGTTGCATGATCCATCTCATAACCACATCAACATTCTCATTTACTAGAATTTAATATATTCTAGCTATGCCCTTATTTGGCATGTAAACAGTATATAATTATTTTTATATGAGTTATTAGCATCAAGAGTTAAGGACTAAACTCCTCCCTATTCTCAACACGGCACTGCGTTTCGTGCGTGGGGCGTCTCGCCGAGGCGAAATCCAAACAAGGAACCCCCCCGTTACACTACTCCTGACCGTATCGATCCTCGAGGTTCATTATACCCTCAATGCATGATGCATGTAACCAAAGTTATTATCCAATTTTAATTAATTAATATTCCCAATTCTCAACAGTACACGGCGTTTCATGCGTGGGACGTCTCGCCTAGGTGAAATCCAAACAAGACCCCCCCCCCCCGTTACACTACTCCTGGCACTGTCGATTGTCGGGATAGGTGATATATATATAAGTATGAGCACTAAGGACTAACTTACCCCAAAGTTCCAACATTACACTACGGTTCGTGCGTGGGACGTCTCACTGAGGCGAAATCCAAACAAGGAGCCCCCCCGATACACTAATCCTGACAATGTAGGTCATTGAGGTCCATTATGCCCTCGATACCCAAGTATGAGAACAATCAATAATAACCATCAAACCGAGCTATAACTCGAAGGACACAGGCTCACATGCTATCATCTTCCAGCAGCCCATATACGTAGCAAACTGGGGCCACCTGGTGGGGTTCAATGACACCCACCTCGTGATCAACTCACGCACACAACGTCCGGGAAGCGGTCATAGTTCCTAACCGGCGAGTGAGAATGACACATACCCACGACTTCTCACCCCCATAATAATAAATATATACATGTCATTTGCTGACCACCATGGACGACTATGACCTGGGGAATATCCACACCCTGCTCTTTGAGCCAGGATGCTCACCCTCTACGCACGTAACTTCCCAATGATAGCAAGGAGAGGGTATGCCTAACCATGCCTATATACCATCATATAGGGTATACATACATCCCACATAATAAAGATATACCATCATATAAAGTATACCTGCCACATCATTTTCATTTTCATTTTCATTATACGCTCTTAGGCGCAATAGGTTTAATGTCATTGTTTAGTATATCTCTCTCTTGATACACTAATCGTCAATTCTCACATACCTTCCCCACTTAGTATAAACTAAACTATTTCTCGCTTGAAGCTCACATGTCGCTTCTATTTATGAATTGTCTCTCAATTCTTTCTGAGTTAAGGATATTCTTTATCCTAATGCACCTCAATTTACATTTATAATTCTCCATCCGTAATAGGGTTCAATTCATTTTATGAACCTTTAAAGTTATACCATTTTTGGATTTGATCCTAAGATCCAATATCTCTAAATTTGTTCTCATTCTTTATATGAATATAATTATCATCCCCAAATTGAATCTCCAATCAAAGTGGGCTTCCCCACTTAAAATATACCATAATATCTATTTGGTATTCCTCAAATTCAGTCAATATGACCCCAATAATTTCTTGTAAAGGAAACTCTCTAAAAATCTCTAAACATACTCCAAATAGCTCCTATTGAAGCTCCCCTCCCAATCGCTAACCCTAGACGGAACGGGATGAAATTCTTCCTAGAAAAACATCTCCAAAGTTCCCCTGTTTCAGAATCGATTCGGCCCCTCCGAATCGATTCGGCCCTAAAAGGGAATCGATTCGGCCCATCCTAATCGATTCGGTCCAATTGACCTGAGAGTATGCTACACGCCGAATCTATTCGCAGGGGGCGAATCGATTCGGCCCTAAAGACCTGGGGGTTCTGATTCCTACCGAATCGATTCGGAAGGGGCGAATCAATTCGGTTTGGTCAGCAAGCTACGAATGGGTTGTTTTCTATATAAACTCAAAATACCCAAAACCATTTTAATCATCTTCCAACCATTTTTATCCAACCCAATCACATATATAACATGAATATTCATCCAAGAACACACATAAACTAATTTCTAACCTTAAATCCATTTATACACTACAAATCTAAGATTATCCCAAAAAGTTAGGTTTTGACAATTTAAACCTAAAACCCACAAATTTCATCCACAAATCATGCAATAATGGTACACAACAATTATTTAGCAAGTTTAATCACTTGCCTCGGGTTTGTAGGGTCTGAATCCGCCTTGAGATCGCGTATTCGTCGGAAAATCCTCTTTCTCTATCTTTCTTTCTTCTTCTTTCTTCCTTTCTTTCTATTTCTCTTTCTTTCCTTGGAGAAATATCTCCCGTAGGTTTAATAAGCCCATTCTCCCAAGATACACATCTTTAAATGATAATACACACTTTAAATGACTCGATGACTTTAATTCGAGTCAAACGGTCCTAATTTATTTCGAAACCTAAATAGACCCCAAGTACAGTCATTTTGACTTTCTCGACCCTTCCGGACACAACTACGCCCTCAGAATCGCCATTCGATACACTTTCTAACGACTCCACGTTTGGACCTCAATTGCCAATTTAATTAATCTCTAATTAAAATAATATTTATTTCTCCCAAAATAAATAAATCGTTGTCTCCAAGACCTAGGGTTGTTACAACTGTGGTTTATAATAATAAAACATCTACTTTTTTTGCTTATTTGATTGACTCTTGTGATATGTGGCATTTTAGACTTGGTCATGTAAATAAGGCATTGTTAATGTAAAAAACTAGACTAAGTATAATTATTTAATCACAGATAATATTGTTAAGTAAAAGAAAGAAAAAAGGTTTTTAAAGTGGTTCGACTAATAGAGAAAATCCCACGTGCACTATGCTTGTTATTGCCTTGTGTTCGCCTTTTAATCACCTGCCCTTGACGAAGGGTTTACCATGTACTTATTGCCTAATAGGGAGACAAATATTTGGAATGTTAAAGGATGGAATGACTTTATAAATTAGGCATTTGCATTAGTATAGAATATTCATAATGTTTTTGGGTGTTGGCATTTTGCTGATACTACTGGTCGGCCTCCCTACTATTGGTCGGACATCCTGGTGTTGGTCGGCATTCCCGGCCTTGGTAAGTGATTATACCTTATTGACTAGGATTATTGCCACGGTGGATGACACGTGTCTATTTCTGATTGGTCCACATAAAAGGGTAATTTTTAGTATCAACAGAAGCCCCCAATGTTCCATGCTTGCTTGAAAGTATGGAGCATTTAGTATTGGTAGTAACTCGAGCTATATATCTGATGCGTGGTCAATTGCTGACTTTACACACTTGTAAATTATTAGCTTTGTTGATAGCGTGTACTGTTGATGGCATTTTTATAAATGTACAGACTTATAATGAATCGTTTTGGGGCAAATGCGTCTTTTTTTGCTTAGCCGCCAAAATTTCAATCGTTGTCTCACTTTAATCATTCGTTTGTCGATTTTTGAGGCAATTTATAAAAGGCGGTAAAATCCCAATCATCTCTTACCACAAACCTTCTAAGTTTCCGTTGTAATTTCTTGAGCTTTCGTGAGATTTTTTTTCCTGTCTTCTAGTTCTTGCTGAATCTTTAAGTCTTTGTAAGAATTCTTTCTCTTTCTTATTTTGTTCATATCGAATCATGGTTTATTCTGTTGTATCTCTAGATGAGTTTAGAAAAGAATGCAATATCCCAAACTGGGTAGACTTAGAGTTTCCCAATCCCCCTATAGACGTTTTTCTTTATCTGAAGGTCATTGGATCCCTTCCTTATTCATTGTTGAGTGCAACTTTACTTTTCCCCCAAATTATTTTTGTCTAGAATTTTATCAATACTTTAACATTATACCTGCTAGAATAGTCCCCAATACTTGGAGGGTTATCAATGGTGTTCATATGCTCAATCAACTCTATGGGACCCACATAGGCATTCCTGAAATCACGTTTTATTATAAGTAGGTCACTAGTGATACTACTTACTATTTAAAAACTAGGGTTGTAAATACAACTTTAGTTGTTAACCTTCCTGACTCCAATAGGGATTACTTCGACCATGGAGCGATTGCTAAAAATTGACAAATGTACCCCTAACAGGGGGCGAAGTGTACAATGGGCCAAAATGCCCTCAGGAGGGTCGTGGGATAAGTTGTTTTAAATTCTTGTGTGACTTTGTTAACAACTTTTCTGCTGAAATGTTAATTAATTAGTAGTCATTTATTTTCTTTCAATTGATAGGAAGAGGAAGTGTCCTTAGGAGTGTGACATAAAGCTTAATGAGCTCAAGTGTCATTGGAGTCTTCATAAAAAAATTGGTGAAGAACATACTAGATCGGTATCATACTTGCTAAAATACAGGAGTTCGGTCACCTCCTTTGTTGCTCGACCTTCTACTGTTGTTCCTTCCATTATGGTTGACTTGGACCAGGACCCAGTGTCCACTTCATCAGGCAGTGGTGAACTTGCTTCAGGTTATTCTTCATCCTTGGACTCTGATCTTCCTCTTGCTGCTGCTATGGGAAAGAGGAAATTTGCCAATATAATGGGAGATGTTGCTGTTCCTGGCTCCACCAAATCTACATCTAGTGGGTCCATTAATAAAGAGGATGCTGGGAAGTAGCCCCCAAATAAGAAAGATGAATAGTTCCTTCTTAAACGCATTAAAAAGGGTATTCCTTCCAGACTTGCTGAAAGAAAAACTGCTACTGCCGACCAAAAGAACTTGGCTAATTTGCCTATTGCTGTTACTGGCTCTCCTGTAGCCATGGGCCCTAGCTTAGCCAGGAAATTGATAAGGTCTGGTACTTTGTCAGATCATAGGGGTGCTGCCTCTACCATGTACTATTTAAATTTTTTTGAAAGGGCTGCTCAAAGCCTTGCATTGGTAAGAATTCTTGCTTTTTTATACATATACTTTTTTAGTGTTTTCTTGATTTTTTATACATATACTCTCTTTTTGTAGTTCCTGGTTGATTTCAACCAGTTGTTGAAGAAGGACGATGCACCTCATTCTTCTTCAATGATGTAGAAGAGTCTTTTGAATGCCTGAAGAAGTCTTTTATTGACTCCCAATAAGCATTGGAAAATAAGGAGTCTTGGGAGAACAAAATAAAGGCTACAGAGGATGCTCAGAAGAAGGTTGAGAATGAGGCTATTGTAGCTCGGGGACAAGTCTCTGAGTTGAAGAAGAACTTGGTTGCTGAGAAGTCCAAAAGGGTGAAAGCTAGAGATGCCTCTTTCAACAAGGGATGGGAGAAGGCCATAGCAGCTACTTTTGTCCAGATTAAGTATACGAAGAAAAAATGTTATAAGGACAGTTAGTTGGCAGCACTTATTTAGGTCAACACTCCTCTAGAGTCAGATCTCTTCCTCGAACATGATCCTGGTTCCCCACCAAACCTAGACAAGGACTTTGAAGATGATGTGGGGTTAGAGGATTCCACTCTTATCTGTAACCTGCAGCCGACCAATTGTAGACAGCTACTGAGTCTTCTCTCCCAACCGCTTCTGAGCAAATCACTCCACCCATTCCTGTCTCCAATCCAGTTGAAGCTACTACTGATAGGGAGAAGGTGTAGACTTGCTTGACAATCAGCCTTTTTTCTTTTTTTTTGTCTTTATCTTCCCTTTATTTCAATGTATTTGTAACTTTATTTCACATCAATGAAAATCAGTATTTCCTTCCTCTGTGTTTGTCATCTTTTGATTATTGCTCTATGCTCTTTGTTTTGTTGTTTATTAGATATATCTTAACTTTTATAGTTCATGGAAAAAATGGATCAACTTTCTTCTACTGTCTCTGAGATACTCAAGAGATGCAATTATCTATTCAAGGATGGTCATATCACTCTGTCCGAGGAAGATCTGTCAAATTTTCTCGGGGCTAATGTTTCTGATCAAGCTAAGGAAGCTTACTTATACTTGAAGTGGATTATTAATCGGGCAGTGACTAACAATATAGCTTACTTTGAAATGATTTAAGAGCTTCAAGAAGATCACAAAGAAGTGAAGGCTCTCCTGCATGCTGATTATGACAATAAATACGAAGCTCTAAGTCAAGCTTGGGGTTTTGATGAAAAATTAGAGAAATATGACTCTTCTTTTAGGAAGAAAGAGTTTTTGCTCAAGTGTGAAGTGGATGAGGCTAGGGACATGCCCAAGATGTTAGAGGAAGAAAATAACAATTTGAGAGAGGAACTGAACTTTTTGAAGGTTCCTTCAACTACTGGTGTTGCTAATGACGGAGTCTTATTTTTAGATACTGAGAATGCTAATATGAGGGAAGAACTGGAGGCTTTAAAAAAATCTAAACCTTCTTCCTCCTTCCGATTAAGAGCAAGATCTGGTCGAGCTACGACTGACGAAGGCATGACTCAACATACGCTTGCAAATCAGGCTGCACAAATAAAGGCTAAGAATTTAGCCATTGCTGAGATGTCCCAAAAGATCCAAACCCAGGGCGAGAAACTTTCAACCCAATCCTCTCAGCTAAAAGATAAAAAGGGAGTTCTAATTTTACAAACATCCCAGGGAGATATGGATGGAAGGATATAATAAAGCTCCTGGTCATTTTGATGAACTCTTTAGTCAGGCTTAGCGCGAAGGTTATAAATGGGACTGGACCAATTGCCTAACAGTTATGAAGGTTGATCAGGACAGTAGACTATGGTATTGGGCTGATCTAGGGCTTTTGGAGTGTCAAGACCCTCCCTTTAAACTGGATGGCATCTAGATTCCTGTAAAAACATTCATCAATGCCTGATCTCCAAATACTTAAGGGATTATGGCCCGCATGACGATCTAGAAATAGTTTGACCTACTCATCTGTTGGATGCCCCGAGCAACAGCAATAGGAGAATGCTTCAAGATTTTAACTTTATTAACTCCCCATACACATTGGATGATCCTCCAGCAAGCATTAAAGTAGCACTGAGCTCCTCTAATGCTGAAGGAAAACGTCCAGTAGAATAACCTTGAGCACAATTTGTTCTTGTATTTCATTTATGCACAATATTTGCATGTAATCATCTTATATATATAAATTAAAGGTATTTGATTGACTTGACTTGTTAGTTTTTGGATGCTTGAATGAATTTGTTGTTTCATTAGTTGTACCACATTTCCCTAAATTTTAGCATTAATTATCAATGAGATTATCATAGGTTCTACTGATATACTTAGATTTCTAAGTTTAATACCAGTTACCATTGATGTGGCCATAGGTTCTACTAATGCAACTAGATTTAAATCCAAGTTTACCACTAGTTACCTGTGGTATTTCCATAGGTTCTACTAATTCACCTAAAATTTTAAGGTTTAACATTAGTTACTACTGGTGACCAAGTGTATGTGGAATATGTGTCTACATTCATATTTAGAAATCTTTACAACGTTCTTCCTCCATTTTGCTCAGTTTGGATAAAACTTGTTGATTTTTATACAGAGTTTTATCCCTGATTTTTCTTGACCAAGTACTGAGGACTTAAAATCCTATTTGGACTAGGGTTTGTGAATTTCGGTTGTGCTGTCGATCAAGTATTGCCTTTATCGACCAAGTCCGACGAATTACTGAATTCTTGTCGAACAAGTATTAAGAGGGGGGATGCATATCAATAATATTCCTCCAAAAATTAAAAAAATGGAAACAAAACCAACTTTTTATTGATACTGAAGCCAATTAATTACAAAAGATATGGTCGCTACATTACTGATAGTCCTAAGATGATCGGCATTTCATGGATTTTTAAATTCTTTACCCTCCAAACTTTCAATTCGATAAGTTCCTAGTCGAACAACTGCTAAGACACGATAAGGCCCATGCCAATTGGCTTCAAACTTGTTGATCTTCTGAATCACCTTCTTAAATACACAGTCTCCCTCTTTTAAGTTGGTCGACTTCACCCTTTTGTTATAAAATTGCATTGTTTGTTGTTGATAGGCATCATTTCTTAAAGCTGCATCTTCACACACTTCTTCCAACATCTCCAGGTCTAGTCTTCGCATCAAATCACTCATAAGAGAATCTAAGTTCAACACTCGATGAGTTTGAAAGCCTATTTTAGCTCGTATAACTGTTTCCATCCCAAAGGCCAATATGTATGGTGTTTCTCCAGTAGCAGCTCTTGGAGTTGTTCGGGATGCCCACAAAACTGAGTGCAATTCATTTAACCAGTTCCCTTTAGCATCATCAAGTCTTTTCTTCAAACCATTTAGTAAAGTTCTGTTTATTACCTCAGTTTTCCCATTGCTTTGAGGATGACCTGGAACATAGTGTAACTTTTGAATCTTGGATTGGGCAAAGTATGCTACGAAATCCTCATTGTCAAAATGGGTACCATGGTCAATAATGAGGGCATATGGCAAACCACATCTATAAATGATGTTTTTCCAGATGAACTGGTACACCTTATCATAGGGCATATCCACTAATGATTCTTCTTCAACCCATTTTGTGAAATAATCAACAGCTACGACCAAGTACTTAAATATTCCTCGGGTGGTCGGCAATGGCCCGACCAAGTCTATTCCCCAAATAACAAATGGTCAAGGTGAATTAATAGGGGTCAAATCTGCATGTGTAGCTTTACGAATATTGGAGAACTTGTGTCACTGGTCACACTTCCTTGCAAAGGTTGTACAATCTACCCTCATGGTCGGCCAGTAAAACCCTTGAGTATTCATTCGCTGTAGTAATGATCTTCCTTCCACATGAGCTCCATAAGACCCTTCATGAACTTCTTTTACAGATCTTTAACCTCGATTGGGTGAACACAGCATTGTAGAGTAGCTGTTAACCCTCTTCTGTATACGACTCCTTTGTCTAACACGTACCTTACTTCTTTGTACTTGAGCTTTTTGGTCTTAATTGAGTCTTATGGTAGTATTCCTTCTTCAATATAAGCTCTGATGGAATCCATCCAGGATGGGCCCATGTTTACTATAATGAAACTAATCATCAAATCTTCATCAATGCTTCGATTGGCCAAAATTTCAATGGGAATGGTTCTCCTAAGCTCAATTTTGGTTACTGATGCCAGCCGAGCAAGTGCATCAGCTCGGGCATTTTCTATTCTTAGAATCTTTCTCAATTTAACAACTAGTAATTTTGTTATAACCTCCAATGCCTTAGCTAAGTATCTTGTCAGTAGTTCTGCTTTGGCTCCATACAAACTCAAAATTTGATTCACCACTAATTGAGAATCACTGCATGCCACAACTTTCTTGGCGTTCAGTAATTGAGCTAAACTTAAGCCCACGATGAGAGCTTCATACTTTGCTTTATTATTTGAGGCCTGAAATTGGAACCGAAATGCATATTCAATATCTATCCCATCAGGGGTTTTGAGTATTATACATTCTCCAATTCCTGCTGCGCATGAGGATCCATCTACATACAAGTTCTAGATGGGGATTTTATTATCAAACACTTGGTCTGTTAATATCCCATGATGAAATATCTTGCTTCTTGCCTCCCCATATATTTTTGACATCTCTTGCATCCTAGTTGACATCTCAGGTAGGTCGACAGTAACTTCTTTTATGCTTATCCCTAATGGAGTTTGTTTGGGTCGTTGGTCGGTGATGACTTCGGTTGAGCTTTCCCCTATTTGGGTTTTCTTTGCCTGAATGTTTTGTTGCTCGGGAACTTCCAAATAAGTGAATTTAACAATGAATTCAGCCACAACTTATCCCTTTAAGGAGGACCTAGTCTCATATACAATATCGTACTCTCCCAGTTCTACTACCCAATACATTAATCTCCCAGACTTCTCCGGTTTAAGAAAATCTTGTCGAAGTGGCATATCAATGTATACCACAATAATATGTGTTTGGAAGTAAAGTTTCATCCATTTGGATGCCTCAATCAATGCCAAACTAACTTCTCCATGCATGGATATCTAATTTCTGCTCCTCAAAAGGCTTTGCTGGTGTAGTAAACAGGCTTTTAAACTCCGTTATTTTCTCGTATCAAGGCAGAACTTACATCTGACTCAGAGATGGCTAAGTATAAATATAATTTTCTCCCAACACTAGTCAGGAAAGCTATGGGGGTGATCCCAAATACTTTTTTAACTCCAAAAAATCTTTCTCACATTCATCATTCCATTCAAAACTTGTCCTGAGAACTTTAAATAATGGTAAACACTTGTGTGTAGCTCGGGACACAAATTTTTTCAATGATTCTAATCTCCCAATCAGCCTTTGCACATCCTTTTTGCAGGTCGGAGACTGCATTTCAATCAACGCCTTGATGTTTTCAAGGTTAGCCTCAATTATCCTTTAATTCACTATGTACCCGAGGAACATGCCTTATTGGACATCAAATACACACTTGGTCGAATTCAACTTTATCTAGTACTTCTCCAGTTGATCAAAGGTTTGGCTGAGGTCAATAATTTGATTAGATGCATTTTTGCTTTTCGTCAGCATGTCATCTACGTATCACTCCATGTTTTTTACTATTTATTCCTCAAAGACTTTGTTCACCAACCTCTGGTAAGTAGCACCTGCATTTTTCAAACCAAATGGCATAACATTATAGAAATATTTTCCTTGGGGAGTAATGAAAGAAGTGTTTTCCCTATCTTCAGGCTTCATCTTAATATGGTTATAACCAGAATATGCATTCATAAAACTCAATAGTTTATAACCTGGCATAGCATTGACAAGTTGTTGTTTTTCTTTTTGACCATAACGACATTGGCCATCCAATCTGTATATTTCACATCTTTACTGAATGAGCATTTCTAAATTTTCTCTACATCCTTTTGGATAGCTTGGTTCTTTTCGGGGTTAAATACTCTACACCTTTGTTTCACTGTCTTGGCATCCTTGTTGACATTGATCTTATGACAAAGGAAATTGGGATTAATCCCAGGAATATCCTCATGACTCCAAGTAAACATGTGCTTTCTCTGTCTTAAGAACGTCATTAGCTCCTGTTTAAGAATAGGGTATAGTGTTGATCCCACCTGTGTAATTTGCTCTGGCTTATCGTCGTCTAAGATGATATTCTTCGTTGCTTCTATAATTTGGTCTTTTACCAACCCTATCTTCTCTCTTGGATCTAAAGTTTCCACCTCAGAGTCGATATTTGGATCAGTAATATACACTTGGTAAGTGGTGCTCTTTTTCTTTATTTCTTCTAAATTTTAACTTTCTGATCACCCTTGACCACACCTACACCAAAATTAGTTGGTAACTTTAAGCATTGATGGACTGTAGACGACACAACTTCGAATTTCTTCAATCCTACCCTTCATATTATCATATTGTAGGGAGAATGAATATTCTTGTCCATTATAAAGAAACGTATCTTCTCGGTCCGACTTGCTGGCTCGGTGCTGATCAACACTTCCATCTTGATTGTGCCTAAGGGAAATACTTTTTCACCAGAAAAGCCTATTAGAGACCTATGGTAAGGGTCTGATTGGTTAAGCTTAAAGTCCAAACTGTCAAAGTATGGATAAAACATAATGTTCGTCAAGCTACCATTATCAACCATACCCTATAAACAATTATATTTTGCATTTTGACCTTGACTACTAGGGGATCATCATGGGGATAAAGTACCCCTGAAAGGTCATTTTTAGAAAACCCAATCACCAATTTTTCTTTGTTAACTTTTCTCGGTCTGTCTTCCTCGGCCAGATTGATCCTTTGAATATAGGAGGAAGCTTGAGCCTTATTGAGGCAAGCTTTCCTTTTAGCAGTATGATCTCCTACTCTTGCATCTCCATGTGTAATCACTTGGCAATCTAAAGATCCAAAACTAAGCATGAATACCCCACGTTCTGATTGCTTGGGTATTTTGGGCAGGTCAGGATCAAATTTTTGATTGTCTTCACGAGATTTCTTTTTCTCATCACTAGGCTTGCATGGAGATTTTGATCTTTGCCGGGCTCCATTGTTATCCTTCCAATCAATAAATTTATCCAACTTTCCTCTTTAGAAGAGGGTTTCAATCTAATTTTATAGAGCAATACTACGATCCGTCGTATGCCCATGGTTCCTGTGAATTTCACAATATTTGGACCTATCTCTCTTTTCAGCAAGTGCTCTTAACTTCTCAGGCCAATGTACCTCTTTGCTCAGCTTTATTTCTTCCAAAACATGGTGAATAGCCATTTTTAATGAAGTGTAATTGTTGTATTTTTTGAACCTATCAGTATTCACTTTTTTCTTTGATTCCTTATGCTCCTCATGCTCTTTCTACTCATTTTTATTAATTTTGCCTTCAGACTTTGTACCTGAGTTTTGTTTGGCTTCCATGGCTTCATCGGCATTCATTATCTTGGCGGTTTTAGGCATCAATTCTGTCATTGTCTTTTGAGGATCTTTGGAAAGTTTGTATTAAAGCTTCCTAGGAAACAATCCACTTATGAGGGCTGTGATAGTTATTTTCTCCTCGTAATGAACGACTTCTAACTTCTCATTGTTGAAACGAGTAATATAATCTCTAGTACTCTTTCCTACCCTTTGCCTTACACTTACAAATGAGCTACTCTTTTCACCGGCTTGAATCCAAAGAAGAAGTTACCAATAAATAGCTCAGTGAGCTGGTTGAAACTAGAAATTTGTCCCCGAGGAAGGTTATTGTACAAAATCTGAGCAGACCCTGTTATTGTATTCGAAAATGCATTGCATCTCATTTCACCAGGAATGACATAATGAGCTACTCTTTTCACCGGTTTGGCTCTGAAGCAGAAGTTAACAATAAATAGCTCAGCGAGCAAGTTGAAACTAGAAATTTGTACCCGAGGAAGGCTATTATACGAAACCTGAGCAAGCCCTATAATTGTACCCAAAAATGCCCTGCATCTCATTTCATCAGTGTGACACCCCATCCAATTAAATATCGGGTGATCAGTCCTTTATAAAATTTAAAACATAATGTTCGATTGGTTCATTATTAGCATCACTGTCGAAAACAATATAACCTTATTAACCACCTAATAATTAATTAAGCTAGAGTCAAAATATTTTCCTTTTTAAAAACAATCTTTCAATTATTAATCCAAGAATATAAACATCATCCATCCACCACAGCTAATTAATGTAAATACTAAATCTAAATAATATAATGAAATAAATAAGACGGGAAAGAATATTCCAGTTCAAAACTCAAAACCAATAACCATGGGAACAATAAACCCAACTGAAATGAAAGGAAAGTAAATTGATTACAATCTCAAATAAATGTCTAAGGAATGGGCGACACATGCCCTAAATAGAATTTCTATAATGAATGGAAATGAAATGATGGAGGCGTCTAATGCGAAGACCTACAGCTTCCACAACAGCTGCAACACGCCAAGCAATCCAAGACTCTAAGGCTAGTGTCCCTGTGGCTGAGCACCTGATATAATACATATATATATAGCAAAAGAGAAGAGATGTGAGAAACGGGTCAGAGCCCGATGTGTAAAAATATTTGTTTTAGCAAGTATTTAAAATTTTTGATAAAGCAAGTATCACATGCATGTTAGTTCGAACTCTCACATGAGAATCTCACCTCTCGTCTATTTTGCACGCCTAACGTACATCTATTCACACCTAGCCATCCGTAAAACTTCTAACTAGATAACTATTTATACTTCTTGTTATATCTCGTGGTAGCAACCCGTGATTCCCAGTTTTTCCACATTATTAATACCATCATTTATTAATTCGTTTAAGTGTTATCACACTAAGTTAAGTATTCCCAGCTTACGTCACTTAAGACTATGCTTTCCCAATAACCTACAATTATCTCATAGTAAGAATAACACAAGTGTATATATATATATATATATATATTCATCATTATAATATACATATACTAATACAGCACCCCAAGGCTAAAGCTACAGTTCATCGCGTACTCTACTATCATGTCCCGGTACATCTCGTACTAAAATAAGGACTGTCGGTTCGGAAGTCTCCCATTAACCATATACACAAAACACACATAATGGCAACGAACATAGTTCAAATACCTATGGGTCACGCACATACCTACGCTCCCATAGTCAGCTGACTTATCAACTCACAAATAAGTCTTCACAGTACTATGTTCTGAGATACAAGTCAAATATTCCCCCGAAGGTCACCCAGGATAAGACAGTCTCTATACAACCCCCCGCGATAGCAAGCAGCTAGGTATGTCATACATATAATGTTAAACAAGTAATAGGTATCCACACATCCTATTAATATTTATGGGTATTCTCCCAACCTTCTTGTAAATTTACCATACATATTTCATTCTCATTATTACGTATTTTATAGTATTACTAAATTACCACAAATCTTTAGTAATTTACAAAGTAACTCTTCTTTCTGAATTAATTAAAGTATAAAATCCACATACTTTCTCGTCGACCTGCCTCGTTTCAAATCTGTTAACTGGTAATTTCTCTCACTCGTAAAGACCGAAAAATTCCAAAACTGCCCCTAAGAAATTTCTCGAAAATTCACCCTGTCGCTCGAACCGATTGGCATGTCATTTGAAAAACTGCCACGTGTTGCTCGAGCGACTTCGCGCGAGATAGGCATCTCGCTTGAACGACTTCGCGCGACTTCGCGAGAAACCTACTGTTTCGTCTTCTGCACGAAATTTTAGCATTTTCCCACTATTTTTAACCCTAAAACCTCTAAATTAACATCCTAAACTCCAATCAAACAGTTCCAAATCGAATCCTAACAATTACATATGGATTCTAACATCCTAGAATCATTAAATCATTTCGAATCATCCAATAAATATGAAATTCCCAAATTTATTTATAAGAACCCTATTTCTTCAAATTCTTTTTCAAGAACGTATGATTTCCAGATTCGTTCTACACATAAGTCCATCAAAACATAATTTCTATTTTAGATATATAAAGGGTTCAATCTAATTAATCTCAGATTCGAATTATACATCCTAATTCTCCAATTTTTTTATCACTTTTCATGAATAATACATATTTAGAACAACCCTATACTAATATGAATATGGTTATTGCTAAAGGAAAGCAAGTAATAAAAACTTGCCTCGAATTAGTCATCCGATTTCTTGATGTAGTTGGTATGGGCGTGTTCCCCTTGCCCCGATCTACACAATAGTGGTGACGGTTGTGCAAGGTAGTGTTAATTTGGCCTTCCCTCTTTGAAATTGGTTCTTCCTCATACCCTCTATGGTTGTTCTTTGCTTTCTATATCTCTCAATCCTAATGTATCTCTCATGGCTGATAAATTAACTCTTAATTTTCGTTCATTAATTCAACCCAAAATTATAATTTACCATAATGCCCTCTCGGGGTGCCGGTTAGCCCTAAAATTTCCCCAGGACCGAAACTAAACACTCAGGTATACTATTCTGACGATCTCGACACTTCCGAACTCAACGGCGCACTCAAAATGACCATACGAGTTACCCAACAATAATTAATCTTTTATTCCATTAAATTAGTCTCGACACGACTCACACGCGCGTCTGACTTAATTCACTAAACTGTCGTATTTCTTATTCTTTACAATTTACCGAAGTGTATAGTTCCATATTACATATCACACAGTAATATTCAATCAATAAGTATTAACCCTTGGCACGTTAGTTAATATTTATTTTTAATCTGGATTAATTAACAATTAAATTTTCACATTTTAATTCAATTAATCACATAATAATAATTTATCCCGTAATTATTTAAATCATAAAAATATGGGTTATTACATACTTGACCCCTAATAACGGAATTGGTCCCAAAATTCAGAAAATATGATATACATGGTACGAATAAATCTGGATATTTCACACTCATATCCGCCTCCCGCTCCTAAGTAGACTCCTCCATATTGTGATGTTGTCACTGCACTCGGACGAGTGGAAGTACGTTTGACCTCAGCCTCCTCTCACTATGATCTAGGATAGCCACCGGTCTCTCCTCATATGAATAGTCTGGCTGTAACTCAATCTCCTCAATCGCGATGTGAGTGTGTGCTAATTCATCCTGAAGATACTGCCTCAGTGACGAGATGTGGAACACATCATGGATACGATGCAAGTGCTCCGGCAACCCAAGCCTGTAAGAAACTGGTCCAACCCTCTGTATAATAGGGAATGGTCCTACGTATAACATAGACAATTTCCCTTTCTTCTCAAATCTCATTACTCCCTTCATCAGAGATACTCTCAACAAAACCTAGTCCCCCATTGCGAACTCTCGGAAGGACCTCTTATAATCGGCGTAGCTTTTCTGTCTGTCGTAAGCCACCCGTATACGATCTTAAATCATCTCAAGGCCGCTCGATGCATCCTGAATTTCCTCTGGCTCGAGTAGTTTATTGTCTCCCACTTCTAGCCAACAAGTTGGAGAATGACAAGGTCTACCATATAATGCCTCGAACGGGGCCATGCCAATCGTAAACTGATAGGATTTGTTATATCAAAACTCCACCAGTGGAAGATACTGCTACCAAACTCCCCAAAAGTCAAGGATACACATGCGCAACATGTCCTCGAGCATCTGGTGAGTGCGCTCAGTCTGCCCATCGGTCTGCGGGTGATACACTGTACTCAACCGCAACTCGGTACCCATAGCCTCCTGGAAACTCTCCCAAAAGTGAGATACAAACATCTTGTCTCTATCCGAAACGATATTGAGAGGCATACCATGCAGTATCACTATCTCTGTAATAAATAGCTGAGCATACCATCCTGCTGTATAGTCTGTCTTGACTGGCAGAAAATGGGATACTTTCGTCAACCGATCCATAATTACCCATATAGAATCGTGTCCTCTCTGCGAAGTAGGCAACCCGGTAATGAAGTCCATAGAAATGCCCTTCCATTTCCACGTAGGGATCTCTAACGGCTGAAGTAAACCTGGTGGCCTCTGGTGGTCCACTTTCACTACCTGATAAGTGGTACACTTGGAGACGAACTCTGTGATGTCTCTCTTCATTCCGCTCCACCAATACTGCCGCCTCATATCCTGGTACATTTTGTCACCACCAGGATGTACTAAAAATTGGGACCCATGCGACTCCGTCATCACTACATGTTGAAGGTCCTCCCCCTCTGGAACAACGAGTCTCCCATTGAAGCGCAAACCGCCCTCGGAGCTCACTGAATAAGACTCGGGTCCACCGGCTAAAAGCTGCTTAATCCGATCTTGAGAGAACGAATCTGTTGCTTGTGCCTGTACTACTCTCGTAACAATCGTAGGCGTAACTGTCATCGCATACATAAATGATTGGGCCACGGCATCCTGGTGTCCCAATTCATTCCATTTCTCTTTCCACACCTCGGACCTCTCATTCATTGGCCTGTGACTCAACGCGTCTGCTACCATATTAGCCTTTCCTGGGTGGTATTGGATATCAAACTGATAATCCTTCACGAATTTAAGCCATCGACGTTGAAGCATATTCAACTCCTTCTGCATAGAGAGGTACTGTAGTGACTTATGATCCGTGAATAAGCGAAATTTCTCCCCTAGGAGATAGTGCCTCCATATCCAAAGTGCAAACACGACTGCCGCTAACTCCAAGTCATGGGTGGGGTAGTTACTCTCATGAGGCTTAAGGTTACGGGAAGCATAAGCTATAGCCTGGTCTTCCTGCTAAAGCACACGCCAAGTCCTAGTAAGGACGCATTTGTATAAACTAGATACTCCACTCTCGACCTGGGCAGTACCAAAATTGGTGCTGCAGTCAACTTGTCTTTCAGCTCATCGAAATCCAACTAAGAGGAATCACCCTAGATAAATGGCACCCCTTTACGAGTCAAATGAATCAATGGACCCACTATCTTAGAGAATCCCCGGATGAACCTCCTGTAGTATCCTGCTAGGCCCAAGAAACTACGTATCTCTATCGGCGTCGTGGGTTGTCCCCACTCCCTAACTGCTGACACCTTCCCCGGGTCCATGGATATCCCTCTATTCGAAATAATGTGCCCAAAAAACTGAACCTTTTTCAGCTAAAATCCACATTTCTCATATTTTGCATACAACTCGTGCTGGCACAGTGTCTGCAAAACCTGTCTCAAATGTTCGGCATGCTCCTCCTCAGTCTGGGAGTAAATCAGAATGTCATCAATGAAGACAATGATAAACTGATCCAGGAACTCTCTGAATACCCTATTCATCACGTCCATAAACACGGCTGGGGCGTTGGTTAGCCCAAAAGGCATAACCCTAAACTCATAGGAACCATATCTCAATAAGAAAGCACTCTTCGACACATCCTGCTCCCTGATCCTTAACTAATGGTATCCCGACCTCAAGTCAATCTTTGAGAAGAAGGCAGATCCTCTCAATTGGTCGAATAAGTCATCGATTTGAGGCAATGGATATTTATTTTGTATCGTGACCTTATTCAAATCTCGGTAGTCAATACACAACCGTAATGATCCATCTCTCTTCTTAACGAACAGTACAGGGGCACCCTAAGGTGAAGTACTCCTACGAATAAACCCCTGGCCCAACAGCTGCTCTATCTAATCCCGTAGCTCCCTCATCTCCACTGGGGCCATACGGTACGGTGCGTGGGAAATCGGCCGAGTGCTCAGCGTCAAATCTATAAGAAAGTCTATCTCCCTGCTAGGTGACAATCTCAAAATATCCTGGAACACATCAGCAAATTCCCTCACCACCAGTATCGAATCAAGCGATGTCACTACCTTCTTAGAGGTCTCCTCCTCTATATAATACAAATGAGTGGACGACCCTCCCTCAGGATGAGGCATCGCCACCAGGAACATCTCCTGATCAGGTAAGGAAAAAATAATAGTCCTACTAAAATAATCGATAGTGGCCCTATATGCAACA
The DNA here is from genome assembly GCA_949130495.1 of Sambucus nigra. Lineage (NCBI taxonomy): Eukaryota > Viridiplantae > Streptophyta > Magnoliopsida > Dipsacales > Adoxaceae > Sambucus > Sambucus nigra. The sequence goes on from OX422212.1 coordinate 505,782,784, forward strand.
AGCCAATCCATGCCTGTGATTGCATCGTACTCGGACATCTCTAATATAAGCATGTCGGCTGGTAAGGTAAGTCTCCTAATCTCTATACCCACCCCTCGACATATAAAGTGAATTAGTGAACCACTACCCAAAGGCGGATCTACAGAAGTAATAGTACTCTCTACTGTAACTAATAACCCCAAAGAAAGTGCAAACCTAGTGGCAATAAAACAATGTGTGGCCCCCATATAAAAAAAAATATGCCCCATAGTCCCCTAGATAGAAAACATACCCTCAATCACGGGTGGAGCCTGTGGGGCTGCGTCCTGATGGAGGTTATAAACTCGTCCATACTAAAGTTGTCCCTGCTGGATTGGGAATGCTGAAATGGCTGGCAGTGCTGGCATCTGAGACCGTGCTGGGAGGGCGGCGAGAAAAATTGGTCTCTAGAGCTCCTATTGAGTACCCTGCTGCTGCTGCTGTGGGGCCCTGGCCCTCTCAAGACACTCATGTTGCTTGTGGCCAGTCTTGCCACATATAAAAAACTTACCACCAAAGTTTACCTCTCGTTGCGCCTACTGTCTTTGGCCCTACTGGCCGTTTCCACCTCCCCCTTGGCCCTGCCTAAACAGCTGCTGGCCCCGATGGCCCAGATGTCCCTATTGGCCCTGATGGCTATGCTGACCCTGCTGGATAGGCCTAAAACCTCCCTGACCCTGACGGAAACCCCCTGACCTGAATCACTTAGAATCCCCTTGTTGGGAACTCTGATCAACCTGTCGCTACTGACCCTGAGCTGGCTATGCCCCGCTGGCACCTTTACCTCCTGTCCTACCCTGCTGGCTGGGCTCACCCGCTCATTTCCTCCCATTCATATGGAAGCTATGGTCCTGAAAATGCAGTAGTGTTGCATTAAGCACATCAGAATAGGTCTGTAATGAGGGGTTACCTAAAAGATGTTGTCTAATCCTCCAGGTGAAGCCATCCATGAACATCTATATATTCTTCTCCTCGGTAGGTACCTATGTTGGTACCAGATTAACTAGTCTGGTAAACTCCTCTTCGTACTCAGCTATGGTCTTCCCTTCCTGGGTGAGGTTTAGTAACTTTCGCCTTATCTCAGTCTGAATGGAAGAAGGAAAGTACTTACGGTCAAACCGCACGCTGAAATCACCAATCGTCAACAGATCTCTCTTCTCTGTAGTAGTAGTAGTAGTAGTAGTAGTAGTAGTAGTAGTAGTAGTAGTAGTAGTGGACTCCCACCACTGTAAGGTTTCCCCTATCAGCTTAAAGGTAGCCAAAACCTGCCTTTGGACCTCAGTGCACTCATACATATGGAGGTGACGCTGCATATCCTTCTTCCACTGGCTAGCAATCACCACATCAGAACCACCTGCGAACTCTAGAGGGTGAGCCTTCTGAAAGGCATCCATAACTCTCTCCTATGCAGTAGGGAAGGTGTGGGAAGGTGGTGGCGCCACTATTAGTGCTTGTTGTACCACTGTTAATGCTGCATTAACGGCGTGCGCAATAATGGCAGCAACTTCCGTAGCATTCATCATGCCTTGAGCTGGAACTGGCGATTGCACTGGCTGGGCATTCCTATCCTTAGGTGCACGTCGAGGAGGCATCTGAGACGGGAAATAATTTTATTAGTCCACAGTTATCGTTAAATATCAAAATAGTTGAAGACGTAAACATACAATTAAGAATACAATATTCCTAAAAATAAGGCTCTATATCAAAGAACGCTAAGCTGAAAGCATGATAAGCCGTACAGATCCTAAAGGACTCTAGAACCTGATCCTCTGATACCACCTGTGACACCCCGCCCAATTAAATATCGGGTGATCAGTCCTTTATAAAATTTAAAACTTAATGTTCGGTTGGTTCATTCTTAGCATCACTGTCGAAAACAATATAACCTGATTAACCACCTAATAATTAACTAAGCTAGTGTCAAAATATTTTCCTTTTTAAAAACAATCTTTCAATTATTAATCCAAGAATATAAACATCATCCATCCACCACAACTAATTAATGTAAATACTAAATCTGAATCACATACTGAAATAAATAACCATGGGACTGGATAAAACATTCCAGTTCAAAACTCTAAACCAATAACCATGGGAACAATAAATCCAACTGAAATGAAAGGAAAGTAAACTGAATACAATCTCAAATAAATGTCTAAGGAATGGGAGATATATGCCCTAAATAGAAAGTCTATAAAGAATGTAAATGAAATGATGGGGGCGTCCAATGCGAAGACCTACAGCTTCCACAACAGCTACAACATGCCAAGCAATCTAAGACTCTAAGGCTAGTGTCCCTGTGGCTGAGCACCTGATATAATATATATATATATATAGAAAGAGAGAAGAGATGTGAGAAACGGGTCAGAGTCAGATGTGTAAAACTATTTGTTTTAGCAAGTATTTAAAATTTGTGATAAAGTAAGTATCACATGCATGTTTGTTCGAATTCTCACATGAGAATCTCACCTCTCATCTATTGTGCACGCCTAACGTACATCTATTCGCACCTAGCCATCCGTAACACTTCTAACTAGATAACGATTTATACTTCTTGTTATACCTCGTGGTAGCAACCCGTGATTCCGAGTTTTTCCACATTATTAATACCATCACTTATTAATTCGTTTAAGTGTTATCACACTAAGTTAAGTATTCCCAGCTTACGTCACTAAAGACTATACTATCACAATAACCTACAATTATCTCACAGTAAGAATAACACAAGTATATATATATATATATATATATATATATATATATATATATATATATATATATATATATATATATATATATATATATTCACCATTATAATATACATATACTAATACAACACCCCAAGGCTAAACCTGTAGTGCATTGCGTACTCTGCTATCATGTCCCGATACATCTTGTAATCCAATAAGGACTGTCAGTTCGGAAGTCACCCATGAACCATATACACAAAACACACATAGTGGCGGCGAGCATAGTTCACATACCTATGGGTCACGCACATACCTACGCTCCAATAGTCAACTAACTTATCAACTCACAAATAAGTCTTCACAGTACTATGTTCTGAGATACAAGTCAAATATCCCCCCGAAGGTCACCCAGGATAAGACTGTCTCTACACAACCCCCCTGTGATAGCAAGCAGCTTGGTATGTCATACACATACTGTTAAACAAGTAATAGGTATCCATATATCCTATTAATAGTGATGTGTATTCTCCCAACCTTCTTGTAAATTTACCATACGTATTTCATTCTCATTATTACGTATTTTATAGTATTACTAAATTACCACAACTCTTTAGTAATTTCCAAAGTAACTCGTTTTTCTGAATTAATTAAAGTATAAAATCCACATACTTTCTCGTTGACCTGCCTCGTTTCAAATCTGTTAACTGGTAATTTCTCTCACTCGAAAAGACTGGAAAATTCCAAAACTGCCCCTAATAAATTTCCCAGAAATTCACCATGTTGCTCGAACTGGATGGCATGTCATTTGAACGACTGCCACATGTCGCTCGAGCAACTTCACGCGAGATAGGCATCTCGCTTGAACAACTTCGCGCGACTTCGTGCGAGACCTACTGTTTCGTCTTCTACCCAGAATTTCAGCGTTTTCCCACCATTTTTAACCTTAAAACCTCTAAATCAACATCCCAAACTCCAATCAAACAGTTCCAAATCGAATCCTAACAATTACATATGGATTCTAATATCCTAGAATCAATAAATTATTTTGAATCATCCAATAAATATGAAATCCCCAAATTTATTTATGAAAACCCTAGTTCTTCAATTTTTTTTTCAAGAACACGTGATTTCCAGATTCGTTATTCACATAAGTCCATCAAAACATAATTTATATCTTACATATATGAAGGGTTCAATCTAATTAATCTCAGATTCGAATTATACATCCTAATTCTCTAATTTTTTTCATCACTTTTCATGAACAATGCATATTTAGAATAACCCTATACTAACATGAATATGGTTATTGCTAAAGGAAAGTAAGTAATAAACACTTACCTCGAATTAGTCTTCTGATTTCTTGATGTAGCTGGTATGGGCGTGCTCCCTTTGTCCCGATCTACACGATGGTGGTGATGGTTGTGCAAGCTAGTGTTAATTTGGCCTTCCCTCTTGGAAATTGGTTCTTCCTCACACCCTCTATGTCCGTTCTTTGCTTTCTCTATCTCTCAACCCTAATGGACCTCTCATGGATGATAAAGTAACTCTCAATTTTCGTCCATTAATTAAATCCAAAAATATAATTTACCATAATGCCCTCTCTGGGTGTCGATTAGGCCTAAAATTGTCTCTGGACCTAAACTAAACACCCAGGTACACTATTCTGACTATCTTGACCCTTTTGGACTCAATGGCGCACTCTAAATGACCATAAGAGTTACCCAAAAATAATTAATCATTTATTCCATTAAATTTATCCCCACACGACTCACACGAACGTCAGACTTAATTTACTAAACTGTCGTATTTCTTATTCTTGACAATTTACCGAAGTGTATAGTTCCATATTACATATCACACAGTAATATTCAATCAATAAGTATTAACCCTTGGCACGTTAGTTAATTTTTATTTTAAATCTGGATTAATTAACAATTAAATTCTCACATGTTAATTCAATTAATCCCACAATAGTAATTTATCCCCTAATTATTTAAATCATAAAAATATGGGTTATTACAATCAGGAACAACATAAATATCAGTTGCTACTTGGTGCTGCTCTATATGAAGAACAAGATATGTTTCCCATCATACTTGGGAGTGACCATAGTTGCTTTAAACTTTTAAGGAGTAGGCAAATCCACAATAGCTTGCATAATACGAGATCCTTTCACAAAACTTCGTTGCAAAGTTTTTTTTTGCCTTCGCCATTTCTCCCAACCTATCCTCTAATCGTTAAATAGATCCTTTCCATGCATTATTACTAGCAGCATCATTACTAGCATCAGATTTATGTTTTACAACTCGGCTGTTACGACCAACTATTTGTGCTGAACTCTCCTCCTGTAAGGTCTATTCGACACGGAAAAATCATCGAGCATATGATTTGATTGGGCTGAACCTTCACATTGATCGACTGGTCATCGAGTATTCCTAAAAAATGCCCTGAGAACATTTCTATCCCCCCGAGTCCCAAACGATCAAAGGGAGATGCTCGACTTAATATTTCTAAAGCATCTAATCTTCCAGGAGTAAAATATTGTTCATTATATCGTTCTACAGTTCTAAGTGAAGAACTTGCTCCTCGATGGTAGGATGTATCTTTGGTAGTCAAGTATTATTTATGCCTGTTGTTTCATGGAGGTGGTGGTGGCGGCATATTTCCACGAGCGGACAAGGAGGGAGATCTAACTTGCAATGTTTGGGCTAACTTCATAATGGTATCTTGCATAGCCTCCTATCCTCTAGCAAGGCGAGACATGATTACAGTCAGATCATTGTTTGTTGGTGGAGCAGATAGAACAGGAGGAATGCCATCGTTCCCGGTGCTTAATTCAGGAATATCAGTCATGTTGGGTAAATGGATGAGTGAAAACATTTAGAAATACGTTCCCATAAATGGCGCCAATCTGTTGATGTAAAAAACTAGACTAAGTATAATTATTCAATCACAGATAATATTTTTAAGTAAATAAAAGAAAAAATAGTTTTTTAAAGTAGTTCGGCTTATGGAGAAAAGCCTATGTCCACTATGCTTGTTATTGCCTTGTGTTTTCCTTTCAATAACCTACCCTTGATGAAGGGTTTACATTATACTTATAGCCCAACAAGGAGACAAAGAGATGGAATGTTAAAGGATGGAATGCCTTTATAAATTAGGCATTTTCATCAGTATAGAATATTCGTATTGTTTCTAGCTGTTAGCGTTTTGGTGATATTGTTGGTCGACCTCCCTACTGTTGGTCGGGCTTCCTAGTGTTGGTCTGCGTTCTAGTACTGTTGGTCGGCATTCCATGCCTTTGTCAGTGATTATACCTTGCTGACTAGGATTATTGTTATGGTGGATGACACATGTCTATTTCTGATTCGTCCACATAAATGGGTAATTTTTGCTATCAACAGACAGCAATTAAAAAATTAATGTTTTGGGAAAACATACCAAAATCTTATATTTTTACCAATTCTAAATGTGAAATCTGTGTTGAATCAAAATATGCTAAAAAAACCTTTTTCGAGTGTTGAAAGAAGCTCAACCGTTTTCAGTTTAATACATTATGATCTTTGTGATTTTAAAGGATTTGTGACACGTGGTGGAAATAAATACTTTGTTACTTTTATTTATGATTACTCTTGTTACTGTTATATTTATCTTCTTACGAGTAAAGATGAGAGTTTCTCAAAATTTATTTCTTATAAATTAGAAATTGAAAAATAATTGGAAAAATCCATTAAAACCTTAAGATCCGATAGGGGAGGAGAATACACCGGTGATCTTGATAAATATTGTAAAGAAATGGAATAATTTATCAAGTTATTCCTCCTTGCTTAACTCAATCTAATGGTGTGTCTGAAAGAAAAACAAGACTTTTAAAATTATGGTAAATTCTATGTTAAGCATTTCGGGACTACCTTATAATATTTGGGGTAAGGCACTTCTTATTTTTTTTTTTTTTTTAAACTTTATAAGGTTTATTTGCAATAATTAGAAGACCTTGCCTCTTCTAAATGGCTTACATCCAAAGAGCACAGAGAACTTTATAAGGAAACATAAATGAGGATCTTTATAGATTAGATCCCTTACAGAGCCATATAATACCACCTACTGACAAAATAGAACACCAATGACCACTATACATGTCTGATGGATGGGAGTCTCCATTTATCCACTACTAGAAGACCTTTGAGATGCTTTGGAAAGTCTCGAAGGACTATAGAGAAACAGTCCTTTTTCTCAGATGCTCCTAGCTTTGCAAGAAAATCAGCCACTTTATTCGCCTCTCTATATACATGAACAAGATTTATCTTCATCATATCCATTAAGCTCCTGATTTTATGAATAACCCAACTTATTTTCCAAGGAGGATTTCTTTGACAATTGATGATGTTCACAAGAGCCTCTGAATCACTTTCTACCAATAAATCATAACCAATAAAGTCTAAAAGGAATTCAAGGCCTTTTAGTAAAGCCAAAGCTTCAGCTTCCATATTAGACACCACACCAAAATGCGCATGAAACGCCCAAACCATATCTCCTGATTGATTCCTAAGCACTCCACCTCCTCCTCCCTGCCCAGGATTTCCTATAGCACTCCCATCCACATTTAACTTCAAAGAGCCATATATAGGAGGATTCCATTTTATAAACATTATATCTTTTTTACCATGCTCCATACGCATAACAGCCCTTCGAGAAATTTCATTTTTAATTAGAACCAAAATTGAAGCCACACTAGGAGAGCAATCATCATACCGACATTTGTTTCTATAACACCATAGGTACCAACATACAATTGATGGCACCACTTTGCTAACAATTTGGTCTATCTTAACCCCATGAATCCACCATTGAAAAAGCTGATTTCGCACACCTCCACCTCTTATTCTAGTAATCCCATATTCTCTATTAATTTGATCCCATATAGCAGAAGGAAAATCTCCAGCCTCAAATATATGATCAACATCTTCTTCTCTAGGCTTTTGACAACAACAACATTTTGAAGGCCCTCTAAAACCAATAGCTTTTATCTTATCATCAGTAGGAAGAAGATTATTCATCATCTTCCACATAAAAACAGACATTTTTATGGGAAGATGTTTATGCCAGATAAACTTCGAACTCAAACATGATGAACTAGACTGCCTACAAATGTTCCAAGCAGAGGTTATATTGAAGATACCTGTGCTAGATGGTTTCCAAATCAGGGAATCAGCAGACTTAGGCATAATTTCTTCAAAATTTAACACTTTATAAGTGATCTCATAGTTGAAGACCTGCTCTAACTTCTCTTTTTCCCATATTTTGCTTTGGTTCCAGTATTCTTTAATCTGCCCCGCTTCTACCGCATTTGATAATTTACATTCAGGAACACCCCAGTTATCCTTTGCTATATTAATATTTCCTTCTCCAATAATCCACATCATGTGCTCTTCAGCTTTGTCCCTCACATTGCACATACGATTCCAAGTCTGAGCTGACCCTCTCTTTGAAGCTGAGCATGGGTGCTGACCCCTACAATAAGCTGCCATCATGAATTTTGCCCAAATAGATTTTTGCTGTCTAAAATTCCACCATAATTTCATACTCAGAGCCGAATGAACATCATATAAGTTTCTGATTCCCAACCCACCCTCAGATATGGGTTTAGCTATTTTTTCCCAGCCACACCAATGATGCCGAGACTCCCCAAAGCTGTTACTCCAAAAAAAATTTGCAATACTAGCAGTAATTTTATTGAGAATTGCTTTTGGAGGATTCAAAGCAGATAAATTGTACAGATACATGGAAGAGAGCACTGAGTTTATGAGAACAACCTTACCTCCAAGACTCAAACATTTAGACTTCCAACCTTGAATTCTATTCTTTATATTCTGCACCATCTCTATAAAATAAATACTCTTTTTCCTTCCACTGAAAATAGGACAGCCTAAGTACTTTATTGGATCTGACTTCAGTTGCATACCAGAAATTTCCTTGATTTTATTGATGGCTCTGAGATTAATCTGCTTCGAAGCCATGATATTGCTCTTTCTAGTATTGATAAGTTGACCCGAAACCTGCTCATAGAGTCTTAGCACTCTCATAATCTGCTTCACTTCCTTCACATTGCCTGAGCTAAAAATGATAATGTCATCTGCAAAAGACAAATGATTAAATCGAGGGCTACCAATTGGCATTTTATACCCCACATAATTTGAGTTAGTAAGCAAGAATTCAAGGTTTTTGGATAGGACATCTGCCATCATAATGAATAGACTTGGGGATAGAGGGTCCCCTTGCCTTAAACCTCTAGAAGATTTGAAAAATCCAGAAGTCTCTCCATTAATTATTATAGTGAACCATGCATTAGAAATAATCCTCCATATATAATCCAACCATATTTCGCAGAATCCCATTCTTCGCATAATCTTTATAAGAAACATCCAAGAGACCCTATCATATGCCTTAGCCATGTCCAATTTAAAGATGATATTCCCTCCAAAATTCTTATGATGAAGACGAGAGATACATTCTTGAGCCAACAATACATTTTCTGTAATGGACCTGCCTTTGATGAAGCCTGATTGAACTGGAGAAATTATTTGATTCAAGAATTTTGAAAGCCTGTCATTCAAAATCTTTGAGAAGATTTTATTTATAAAATTTTGCATGCTTATAGGTCTGAACTCATTAAACGATTGAGGGTTTAAAGTTTTTGGGATCAAAGCAATTTTGGTAGTTGTTGAAATTTTTGGAAGAATAGATCCTGCAAAGAAACTATGGACTGCCTTCAACACATCAGCTTTTATTATACCCCAAAAAAATTTAAAAAAATACCCAGGGAAGCCATCAACACCTGGACTGCTAGAAGAACTTAGACCTTTTATAGCTTGTTCCACCTCCTCCATATCTGGCCACACAATCAGAGCTTTGTTCATATCTTCTGTAATGGTTTTTGGAATATGCCTTAGCAGATCTTGTTCCCCTTCTGGATACACATTCTCATCTGGTCGAAAAACTGCAGAAAAATGATCAATTGCTTCAGCTTTTATCTCCTCTTTTGAATGAATCCACGTACCATCATCCTTCTTTATCTTATCAATGGCTAAACGACGCTGCTTATTTTTAACACACTTATGAAAATAGGCAGTGTTCCTATCCCCATCTTGAACCCATCTCTCATTTGCTTTTTGCGACCAGAACTCATATTCTATTTTTAGGCAATGATTATGGGAAGCAGTTACCTGGGAAAGGACCTCTCTATTAAATTCAGAGGGATCATTTTCATAAGAAATTTCTGCTTGCAAGAGTAAGTCTTCAGCATGCCTAGCCGCCTGAAAAATGTCCCCATAATATGATCTACTCCACCTGCTAAGTTTACCTCTGATAGCTTTGAGTTTGAGGGATATAGCTACTATAGGATTAGAGCACTCCACTTCCTTCCAGGTTTCTTCCACAATTTTGATGCAGGCCTCTTTCTCAGTCCAAAACTTAAGGAATACAAAGGCTTTTGAAATCTGATGACTAATTAAGTTACCAGATAGCAATAGAGGATTATGATCAGACATACTGCGATTGAGATGATTAACTGCCCATTTAATTCCACAATCTAAGCACTGCTGATTCATTAAAATTCTATCAAGCCTACACCATATACTGCTCCCTCCACTTCTCTTGTTGTGCCAAGTGAATTTCGACCCTTTATACCCCAAACAAAAAAACATTTTTTTTGGTTTTGTTAACCCTAGCCGTCTTCTCTTCTCTCTAGCTAACCCTAACCCTAGATAGGGTTTGCATGGCTTTTCTACCTTCTCCTATCGTAGGAGAAGGCATGCAACCCCTCCATCAGAATGCTTCTCCTTCTTTCCTTTCAAAATCCTCACCTAATCTTCAAAACCACGTCCAACTTGACCCAAAAAACAAATCTTTTGCTGATGTTGTGTGTTCCAAAAATATGACTCAAACCATTCTTCAGCCCATATCTTCTTATAAAGGTGAACCTGCTATTATGTATGAGGATTCCAGTATTCAAGAAATGGCTGCACCTTTCAAGTACACCTTGGTTGGAAAGTTCTCACATGGTCGACCTTCGGTGGATGATATTCGTAAGTTTTTCTGTTCTCTCAACCTTAAAGCCTCTGCTCATATTGGATTGATTGACAACAAACATGTATTGATCCGTCTTGACCATGAAGAAGACTTTCATCGTATTTGGCTTAAAGACTCTTGGTTCATTCATGGTTTCCCTATGCGATCCTTCAAATGGGATACAGATTTTCATCCAAATAAGGAATCATCAATTGTTCCTGCTTGGATTTTACTTCCTCTCCTCCCTATTCATTTGTATAATAAGAGTGCTATGTTCTCTATTGGACAAGTAGTAGGGAGGCCTCTCAAGATTGATGGTGCGACTGGTTCAATTGCTAGACCAAGTGTTGCTAGGTTGTGTGTTGAAGTTGATTTAAAACAAACTTTGCCTTCAAGGGTATGGATTGGCAATAAGGATAAAGATTCTGGTTTCTGGCAACCTATAGTATATGAAGATTTACCACCATTTTGTTATTTTTGTGGTAAGAAAGGTCATGATCAAGGTCAATGTCATTTCAAGAAGGTTTCGGACGCTGAAAAGAATAGGATGAGCAACAAGAAAATTCAGAGAGCGAAGCAAAATCAGAAAGAGTCTACAAAAGAATGGGTAGCTAGATCGTTTGAGACAAATTCAGTAGAAGATCAAATTGTTAGTGCAATACCATTGGAGAAAGAAGATGGAGAGATTTTGGAGAAGAATTAGTCCAGCCCCATACAAGTAAGACAAACTTTGATTTCAAATTTTTTCAAAAAACAGGATATGGTAGTGGAGTTGAGGCATACTGTAGAAGAACAATATAATGTGAAAAATTCTAGAAAGGAGATCCTTACAAATGTTCCAAAAGTAGGAGAAATTTGTGCTACAGGTGATACTGTATGTATGCCTGTTTCAGATCTAGAAGAGGCTGATGTGGATAATTGTATTGAGTCTATGGTTGGTGTAAGGGAAAAGTCCTGCAATGATGAGGATTTTGTCCAAGCATATCAGGAAGAAGCCATTCAAAACAATTTTGGGGAAGGTTGTTCTTCTGATGATAGAGAGCAAATGGATGGGTTTACAACAGTAGTAAGGAAGAGGAAATCTCCAATTATGAAGGGACTAAAAAATATTAGAATATTAAGGTCCAACTCAAACTCAAAAAAATCTAATAAGTCCATATGATTGAAGCTATGATCTGGAATGTTCGGGGAATTTCTAAGAAAGGGGCAATGAGGAGAATAAGTAGACTTAACAAAATCCATAGGCTGCAAGTAATGGTCATTTTAGAGCCAAAAAAGGCACTTCTTACTACCTGTTATATTCTTAATAAAATACCTTTTAAGAAAAATGATAATTCTCCCTATGAAATGTGGAAAAACAAAAAACCTTATTATAAACACCTTAAAGTGTGTGGGTGCATTGTTAAGGTTTCAATACCATTACCTAAGAGAACTAAACTTGACAGTTGATTGTGTTTTTATGGGTTATGCTAAAAACAGTAATGCATATAGGTTTCTTATAATTGATTTTACAAATCAATATATAGAAAAAACACTATTTTTGAGTCAAGAGATGTTGAATTCTATGAGTATAAACTTCCCTTTAAAGTGAAAAGTGAGGGAACTAGTAGTTCTACTCCAGTGGGGTCCTAGTGTTAGAAATGAACCTTCAAATTCAGAAGAAATTGAAATTAGAAAAAGTAAAAGACCTAGGATAGCTACTTCTTTTGGTCCTGAATTTTTAACGTACTTAATGGAAAATTAGCATGTCACTTTTAATGAGGCAATGTCCTCACCCGATTCTATTTTAGGAAAGAATCTATAAATAGTTAATATGACTCTATTATTTCTAACAACACGTGGGAGTTAGTTGACTTGCCTAAAGGATGTAAAACTATTGGATGCAAATGGATATTTAAGAAGAAATTAAAACCTGATGGTTCTATTGATAAATTTAAGGCAAGACTTGTAGGTAAAGGCTATAGGCAAAAGGAAGATATTGATTTCTTTGACACCCACTCTCTTGTTACTAGAATTACATATATTAGACTTTTAATTGCTATTGCTTCATTACATAATCTGATAATTCATCAAATGGATGTTAAAACTGCTTTTTTGAATGGCGATCTTGAAGAAGAAATTTATATGGATCAACCCGAGGGGTTTGTAGTCTATGGCCTAGATAATAAAGTGTGTAGACTTAAAAAATCATTATATGGACTAAAACAAGCTCCTAAACAATAGCATGAAAAATTTGATCAGATAATGATATCTAATGATTTTAAAATTAATGAAGTGGTTAAATGTATTTATAGCAAATTCAAGGATAATTCTGGTGTGATTATTTGCTTATATGTGGATGATATGCATATTTTTGGAACTGATATGGACATAGTTAATAAAAATAAAAGTTTCCTTAATAAGAAATTTGATATGAAAGATTTGGGTGTCGCTGATATTATACATGGAATTAAAATTGTTAACAATTATGAAGGAATTGTTTTAACCCAATCTCATTATGTAGAAAATGTTCTTAGAAAATTTGAACAATTTAATTAGATTCCTGCTAAAACACCTTATGACCCTAGTTGTCACTTACGAAAACATTTTGGTCCTGGTATATCATCATTAGAATATTCTAGAGTTATTAGTAGTCTAATGTATCTTATAAACTGCACCAGACCTGATATTTCACATGCTGTGGGTAGACTTAATAGGTATATTTGTAATCCTTATAATGAATATCGGGATGCTTTGATTATAGTTTTGAGATGTCTAAAATACACAATAAATTATGGTATTCATTATGTTAGATATCCTGCTCTAATTGAAGGATTTTGTGATGCTAATTGGATTTCTAATAATGACGAATGTAAATCTACACGTGGATATGTTTTTTCCTTGGCATAAGGCGTGTATCCTGAAAATCTACCAAACAAACTTGCATAACGAGATCCACTATGGAATCAGAATTCATTACATTGGATAAAGAAAGTAAAGAGGCTGAATGGTTAAGGAATTTCCTATTAAATATTCATTTGTGGCCTAAACCAGTTCCAGCCTTGTCTATTCACTATGACAGTCAAGCAACGATCGCAAGAGCACATAATGGGGTGATGTAATTAGCCGCCCAAAGGTATAATTTTCATGATTAAATAAATATTAAGGGGTGATGTAATATTTGAATAGAGAAGACATTGGCCATCCAAAGATCCATGTTTTCCTTAAAAATATTTTTCCCAATAAAAGTTCTTAAAATAAAACTAAAAATGCAGTCGAAAATATCCCTTGGAACTAATATTTAAATATTTTGCTATAATAGAGATAATTTTTTAGTATAATTTCCAATTCATTATGTTTCTCAAATGGTCTCAATCTCAAAGCGTTTGATGTTTCGGAAGTTTATGGAAAAAACCTAAAATAATGGGAGATGCATATAAGTTTGTAATTAGGCCTTTTGAACCTTGACATAGAGTTGGAATGTGACCTGCCTTCTGAACTCACTGATGAAAGTACTAACACTGAAATAACATTTAATGAGCCTTGGAATAGGGCCAACAAACTCAGTCTCACCTTCATCATGTTAACTATAATTCACAATATTAGGAACTCCTTAGCCAAAACTGACACTGCTAAATAATTTTGGACCAATCTTAAAGAATGATTCCAAGAAGCAGACAAATCTCTAACCGGGACCCTTATTTAGAAGCTCACCAAAATGAGTTTTGATGTCACCCACACCCTGAATGAACATATCGGTGAGATAAATTGCATGGCCACAAAGCTAGGAAATCTTAACTTAAAAGTCGAAGAGTCATTCCTTGTCCAATTTCTCTTTAATACCTTACCGGATTTATATTCCCCTTTTTTCATTAATTATAATGCGATTAAATACATATGAAATTTGAATGAAGTTACCTAAAAATTGATCCAAGAGGAGGAAAGGCTTAAGAAGAAGGGCAAGCTAATTTGGCCACTCGAGCAACTGGCAAGGGTAGCTCCTATAAGAAAAGTAGCAAGGGCATCAAGCGTGGACTACTGAAGCAAGATAATGAGAATCAAGTTTCCAAGATGAAGGAAAAAAAGGTGGGAAAATGCCATTTTTGCAAGAAGCCTGAGAATTTTTAGAAAGATTGCATGAAGCGCAATGTTTGGTTCGAAAATAAGGGTGAGTTATTATCATTCGTATATTTCGAGTCATATTTAAATAATGTACCTTCTAATACTTGGTGGATTGATTCTGTAGCTTGCACCCATATAATTAATTCAATGCAGGGATACCTTACAATCCAGAATACAAAAAATAGTGAAGGCTTTATATATACAGGAAATAGATGAAAAGCACTAATTTCGACAGTAGGCACTTATCGCATAATTTTGGACACTAGATTTTGCTTATATATTAATAAAACTCTTTATGTCCCTTCCTTTTCTCATAGTTTAATTTATGTTTCAAAACTAGATTAAGACGGTTTTTATTAGAATTTTGGCAATAACATATTTGATTTGCTTAAAGATTCTAATATTATTGGTTCTGGGATTTATGATAATGGATTATACCTTATTAATTTAGATTATAGTTTTGATGAATCCCTTATATCTCTACATCATAATGTAGCTATCAAACATCCTTTAGTTAATGAAAGTTTATCATTTTTGTGCCATAAAATATTGGGTCATATATCCAAAGAACGAGTCCAAAGACTTGTGAAAGAAGGGATTCTCCCTAACTTGGATCTTAATGACTTTGGAATTTGTTTGGATTGCATTAAAGGAAAGAAAACCAAACAATTTACAAAGGGAGCCACAAGAAGTAAAGACCTTCTTGAAATTATTCATACTGATATTAGTGGACCTTTTGATGTTTCATCATTTGGTGAAAAATAGTATTTCATCACCTTCATAGATGATTTTTCCCTTTATTGTTACCTTTACACATTAAAAGATAAATCTCAATCGGTAGATTTTTTTTGAAATATACATAACGGAAGTCGAAAGACAAATAGGAAAGAAGGTAAAAAATCATTAGGTCTGGTAGAGGTGGTGAATATTGAGGTAGATATTATGAAACAAGACAACACTCCCGTCCTTTTGCTAAACTCCTAGAGCGTTTGTATATTTGTGCACAATACACAGTGTCGGGCATGCCCCAGAATAATGGTGTAGCTGAAAGATGTAACCATACTCTCATGGATATGGTTATGAGTATGATAAGTAGAACTAATTTACCCAAATCATTTTGGTTATATTCTCTTAAAACCGTCGTGTACATCTTAAATAGAGAATATAGTAAGGAATTTCCAAATACACCTTTTGAACTGTGGACGGGAAGGGAACCTAGTTTAAGATACTTGTATATTTGGGGATGCCTAGTGAAAGCAAGAGTTTATAATCCACAAGTAAAGAATCTAGATCCTATAATCATTAGTTGTTTGTTTATTAGATATCCAAAAAAATCAAAAGGGTATATGTTTTACTGTCCTAACCACGAAACTCAAATAGTAGAAACCAACAATGTTAAATTCATTAAGAATGGTGCAATTAGTAGAACTTATGAAAACAGGGATGTTATTATTCTAGAAATTTGAGAAGTGAGAATTACCACACCTAAAATTCATAATGATATTTTTATTCCTTAAGAAGTTGCCCCAAATGACAACAATGAACAACCGATGAATAATCAACAAACTAATAAAGGATCACATAATAAACCCAATAAGGAAATCATCACTAAGGAATCCATCTTACAAACACCGCAAGAAGTCGCAACAAGACGGTCTCAAAGGAATAGAAGATCATTTATTTCAAATGATTATGTGGTGTATTTACAAGAGTCAAAATTTAATATTAGAGATAATGATGATCCGATGTCATATAGACAAGTTGTGAATAGTCATAATTCTGCTAAATGGATTGATGCCATGAATGATGAAATAAAATCCATGAACTTTAATGAAGTTTGGGAGTTGGTTAACTTGCCTCAAATACATAAGAGAATCGGATGTAAATGGGTCTATAAGAAAAATACAATTCTAAAGGAAATATTGAACGACATAAAGTTGGGCTTGTGGCCAAAGGTTTTAATTAGCAAGAAGGCATTGGTTATAATGAAACATTCACAGCTGTTTCTAAAAGATTATTTAAGAATTATTCTTGCAATAGTGGCTCATTATGACTTAGAGTTGCATCAGATGGACGTTAAAATAACTTTTCTAAATGGGAGTATGGAAGAAGAAGTATACACAGCCCAAACATATGACTTTATTCAAAAGGGGAAAGAAGATATGGTCTGCCTTTTGAAAAAATTAATATATGGACTCAAGCAAGCTTCTCGCCAATGGTATTTTAAGTTTCATCATACCATTACCTCATTTGGGTTTAAGGAAAACACTATTGATCGGTGTATATACCTAAAGATAAGTAGGAGTAAGTTTGCATTTTTGGTTTTGCATGTTGATGACTTACTCATTGCAAGTAATGATCTAGATTTATTAAAGAAAACCAAGGAGTTTTTTTTATCAAAACTTTGAAGTAAAAAATATGGGAGAGGCATCCTACGTGATAGGTATAAAAATATTCTGTAATCGATCATGTGGATGGCTCGGATTGTCTCAAGAAACATACATTAACAAAGTTTTAGAAATGTTTAGCATGAAAAGTTATGGGTCGAGCATTGTACGAAAAAAATTCCCTATGCATCTATTATGGGAAGTTTAATGTATGCACAGGTTTGCACAAGGCCAGATATTTGTTTTGTTGTTAGGATATTAGGAAGATATCAAAGAAACCCGGGAATAATGCATTGGAAAGTTGCAAATAAAGTGTTAAGATATTTACAAGGGACTATAGAGATTATATGCTCATATTTAAGAAGATCGATCGTCTTGAAGTGATTGGGTTCACAGACTCAGACTATGGAGAGTGTGAAGATAGTAGGAAGAGCACTTCCAGTTATGTGTTCCTTCTCGCCGGAGGAGAAATTTCGTGGAGAAGTTCCAAGCAAAGCATTGTAGCGCCTTCCACCATGGACGCTGAGTTTGTATCTTATTTTAAAGCTACAAATCATGGATTATAGCTACGAACTTTATTTTAGGACTTAGGGTTATTGATTCTATATCTAAATTGCTGAAAATTTATTGTGATAATGTCACAATAGTCTTGTTTTCAAAGAATGATAGGTATACTAAAACAACAAATCACATTGAGATAAAATACCTATCATTTAAACAAGAAGTTCAGGAAAAACAAGTGTCAATAAATCACATTAATATGAATGATAATGCGACAGATCCATTGACTAAACCAGTAGTTGTAAAGACCTTTTTTAAACATGTTAAAATGATGGGTCTGGCGAAGTAGTTGATGAAATAATGATTGCCTGAGTGCTTATTATGTATTTGACACAATTCTAATATCAATAAATCATATCTTGAATTTTTAAATTTCTGTCCTGCAATATTTGTTTACATGCATGTTGATTGATTAAAGTGACATAAATAGTCTTTATAAGACAATCATTGGTCCATTATGATAGACCTTATTAAATAAACCATTAGTGGCATAGTACATAAATTGAACCTTACTCATGAATTAGTATGGAACTGCTTTCACTCACAGTGATATTTTGTTTAATTAAGGTGTTCATGAAAAACCATTAAATATGACTAAAAATTTGAAAGCGCGCCTTATATTAATTATGTACCAAGTTTGAGAATGTTAGAATTATCAAACAATTCATAAGCCTATTGAGTGGTTCATTATTAAATTACAAAATAAGTCATATTGGGTAAATAAAAGGTCACTTTAGTATACCCAAGAGTCCAAAACGTTTTTAATTAATAAATTAACCAATTATTGATTAAAAAATAAATTAAGGAAAACTCTTGATCTAACCGTGATGGACGGACAAGATCACATGACTATCCTCTCCCTCCCTATAAATTGTGACCTAAACTCCATCATTTAGGCACTTGAGATTAGCAACAAAATATAATAAGGCTAGGGGAGAGAAACCTTTAATCCATAACAATTTTGGATCTCAAGTTCAAGGCACAAATGTTAACCTCTTCCTTTAACAAATCTAATGTTGATATAGGCATGATTTTCAATCCTATTTTTTTTTAACACATGTGATATTTATGTAGATCAATATCCTAAATTTCTATAACATTTTATATGTTCATGTATTGTAATATTGATCTATAAAACTGTTAATTGACTTAATAAATTTAAACTAACATATGAACTTCCTACATAATATAGGGCTTGGTCATCATGACTTATTCATCACTGAGTTCATCACATTAAAGCCATATGATTTTCCATATAGCCTCGAATACTAACCACCCCCATAGAGCTTGTTGGAAACCACTATACATATCTGAAAAAGAACCTCAAGAGGGAAGAACTTATATATAAAGACTCCATAAACGATTGATTCTCGAGACTTGGTATAATCATGTTAATAAGAAAATAAAACCTCAATTCGAGATTTTCTTTGAGGACAAGATCACATGGAATGGATAACTCAATCATGCTGTATCGATCGTACCAACTAATTTAACTTCTTTAAAAAATCAGATAAGTGGAAATAATGAATACTTTTGTCCTATCCAAGATTGGAATGGATGTTTTCGTGGTCTACTCAAAGCATTCAGACATGTATCACTTGGTGGCGTATCACCACTAAGTCTCTAACCCCAATGAATGGAAATGCTATCATATGTAAACTCATATTTGATGAATCAACCTGTTTTAAAAATTTACCCTTTGTTTTTTTGACTTTGTCCTTGATGTTATATTCCCCAAAAATTCACTACAAGAAAGTAGCCCATTAGTGTCAATTTATTTGGTGGCAAAATAATTTTTTTCCATGAAATATAATAACTGTGGCAAAAATTTCAATTACCACTAAAAATAATTGCAGAGGAAGTATTAGTAGCAAAATGTGAGATTCCCACAAAAGTTTTGGTGCAAAACATTTCATCAGGAGGGAAGTAAATTGTATTGAAATAGGTGGGAAATTATAAATATTGCCACTAAAAATCAACATTTAGTGGTGATTTTGAAATTTTGCAACAAAATATTTTCTAAATTAAATCTAATAACATCTTAATTTTGCTACCAAACACTAAATTAAAAAAATAAATTGAAAACTTATATGGTTTAAATCTCACTCATACCCGACTCTCTCATATCCAGCTCTCTCTCATTGGCACGAAAGGAATCAAATCCATTAAAAATAATAAACTCCTGCTCAAATCCATAAAAAAATAACTGCTCAACTCTAGCTCCCTTAACTCCATCCCTCTCTCATCACGTTTCTCTGTTCTCATCTCATTGAAGGTTTCTCTCTATCAATCTTCGTTAACAGTTCTCTCTCATTGAAGGTTGGCTTTCAAATCTTTACCTATTTTGTTTACAGCTTGATTTGAATCAGATATATGTATCGCTACATGTGTATATATATGTATCATAGGTCTGATTTGAATCTAGTTTTAAATGGATATTATGAAATCTTTACCTATTTTATTTACGGCCTGATTTGAATTATAGATATGTATCGCCACACACACACACACACACACATCTATATAATAAGGAGTAGAATAGTTTTACGATTCCATAAGATGATAAGCTATGTAGAGGTGAGGATTGATCCACCAATGCACTAAATTGAGGGTGATATGACAATTCACACCATAAGCCATACAACTCACTACACTTGATTTTATAATTTATATAGCATTTACAATTTTAACCTACTAAAATTATCTTTTCCCCCTCATTTTACTTCTAAAATTTCACTATGATTCAAATACAAAGGGTGTATTAGTAATACATCAAAAAGAGAATATTTTCTCTCTCCAGTTCACTTCCCCAAACTCTAAAATTATGTAGATCCCAAAATAAAACCCTCTCTCTCTCTCTCTCTCTCTCTCTCTGTGTGTGTTACGATTTTCCACTCCACCTCTGTTTTGCCTCATCTCTCTCTCAGTAATCTCTCCAACGAACGCAGATCTAAGGATTCACAACATGTGAATTTGTTCACATACATTAGTTCTTTGTAATTTAGGGTTTTCACATAATTTAGGGATTGGTTCACCTAATTTAGGGATTTGTTCATGTGATTTTGTTCATTTTCTCTCTAACCTCATGTGTTTTGTTCACCTAATTTAGGGCTTTTTATTTTCTCTCCTACAACTTTCTTATTGCTGGATTTCAAAGCAGGGGAATTAGAATTTGGATTGAGGTGACTTTTGATACACATTTCTTGATATTGTGCTTGTGTTATGCATGAATATTGGTTGTAATTTTTTTTTCTCTTCATGTATTTCAGGTTTTGTGCCAAACAGAGGGAGAAGAGGTATTTGCATTTAGGACTTTATGACTTGAGAACATGAGGATCGAAATTACTAGCTGGCGGTGATCCAGTTTTCTCATACAATTTATTTAAGGTGTTTATGTTTCCAATTAAAAATACATTTTTATATTTGGAATGTAGAGACTGTTTTAGATCTTAAATATATATGATAGATGAGGACGTTGATCTATTGCCCTTGGTACATGAAAATTATTTATAATTATGGAATGTTTGATTAGATACTCTATTTGGTTGTTGATGTTAACTGACTTAAGTGAAAACTATTGTAACCGATTCAACTGATTTAGTTACTCTGTTTGGTTGTTGATGTTACCCGATTCAAGGACAAATACTTTCATTTTATAATAGTTAAATGTTTTTTCTGTTTTCTTTGTGATACATTTTGGAGGTAAACTAACTATCCTTTCTCTTTTCAATGTACATGTGTGTGCTCCTATAGTTGTTTATTTTATAAGGTTTTTAAATACGAAGGTTAGTTTGTGGATATTTTAAAGTTATTTTGTGTTGATTCACGTGGTACGTATGTATTGACTTTTCTTATAAAAAGTATGGTTATAATTTTTCTTATAACACAGTTTTATTGATCAATTCATGTGGGTACACAGTTTAAGGTTTTATTCATGTGGTCACACAATTTCAAAAACTTTATTTTAGGGATTTATTCATGTCGGTGCATAGTTTTATGTTTTTAAACTTTTTGTATTTATAGTGGGTGAGTTTCTCAGTATTTTGTGTTCCTCAACTTACACCTCATTTCAAGTTTTTTTATTGTTTGTATGTTTCAACATTTTCAGTCATATTTTTAATTTCACAATTGTTCTTTTTGGTTAATAGGTTTGGTTGGACGAAATGCATTGACATGAACGATATGGTGTCGAAGACCGAAATTTTAATCGAACGATATGTTCGATTAAACCTAATACTCGATTTTTTTCTGTTATCGTTTCCAATTTTTTTGTTTGCTAAAATTTATTAGTGGTTTGCTTTTATCGTTTCCAATTTATACCTGTTTGGGTTGATTATAGTTTGTCTCGATTTTATACCTGTTTGCACTATGTTTACTTGTTTGTTTTTCGCTGTTTGCTGCAAAATACGACGTCGCCTTTGTCTACAAAATAAACATACAACCTCATATATGAGAGATGGAGGTGAACCAATAGAAATGATGGCACAGCTATATGCAACTATCTACTTTCGTCATTGATAGATTCTCTATTGCTCTGACCAAGTACTGTATATTCAGTTTTTTATCTAACCGACAAAAATATTTTTGAAAATGACAGGAAAACAGTCACGCATTAAGAACAGCTTTTTGATTTATACTTGCATATATATGATTGTAATGATAGAATCTCTGTTGTGAGCCCCGGAACTGGATATTCTTAGATCTGTTATGAATTGAATATGTACAGATCGAGCAGGTCCAGTTTATATTTCCTTTTTTTATCTGGGACCTAAAACATATTTTTGGTTTTGATTTGAAAGTTAATTTGCCAAGTAAACGCTAAAACTAAGTACTGATGTCAGTTTTCCCATTTTTTTATATTTTCTTCGTTGATTGGAAGCAATGTGGCCAACCATAGGTGGACAAGTTTGATTATACTTATTTTGTTTTTATTTAGGATTTCTATTTATTTTGTTTTTATTTAAGATTTCTACTACATTCACTATTTTTCGTTCAAACACAGCATATTCATAATCTTCTCTCGCTAAATAAAGCAAATATCATCCACGAAAAAACAAAAGGGGTGCGTTGAAGATAAAAATAAAGGATAGCGTGAGTTGAAGATAACCATTCAATTGCGTTTGAATTAGTATGGAATACAATCACTAATGAATTATGATTTTAGAACTTATGCAGAACTGATTCATGAGAGTACATACAGGTCCAGGATACTTGATGCAGAACTGATTTTAGAATTTATCGAGTTCAAGATGAACCTCCCTCTCTCTCCAAGATCCCCTCACCCGGTTGGACACCTCTATTTGAAACCATTCACGTTAGCTCCACCAAAGCCCTAAAGTTATTACTCTCTTTTCGTTCTGCAGTAATATTTTTCGGTGGGTGATTATATACTTATGGAGCATCGACATGCTTTTTTTGATAGAATGTTGTCTTTAATTCAATTTTTTATTGTCTTTTACAATAAACTCTTTGAAAGAAATGGGTACCAGAGTATCCAATAAATTTTTGTCAAGGAAAATCATTTAGACGTTTATGGTGGGACGAAACAGTGCAACTGTGTTCTGCTATCCAGGTGCCCATTTCACGATGCTGCATTGTGGTAGACGTGCTCTGCTCTGATATGTTATTAGTTGATTCCTCATTATGGCAGATTCTCGGATTCTCAGTGAGACCAACATACTGCATATCATCCAACCTCTTCTTGGAAACTTTAAGCACGTATTTTCCAAGGTCCAAACATGTTTAGCTGGTAGATAAGCATCTAAGCAGGGCAGTTGTGATGCATGCTTCAAATTTCATTGCATACTGTAAATTTCGGTGCATCAAGATCATACTGATGGGAAGACTCAAGAACGACTTATATATTTTTTCAGCGCATCATGATTATGAAGGATGTATGGCGCGACTAGGCACCGTTGACATACTGTGTGATTTTGAAATCCTACACAAAAAATTTCACCTTTGTTATAATTCGAAAGCAAAGGAATCGGTGAGGATCATTGGTAATCCTATAACATGGGAAGCCCCTTGGTGACCCGATTAGCAAGGGTTTTGTCAATTATTTTCAAGTTAATATACATTTTTTTAGTTCTATTATGTTCAGTCTTTTTTTAGGTTCCAAATTGAGTACTTTTGAGTGATATTTGCACTTTAGATGTTTTATTTTTATACATAACATGTTTTAATCTGGTTTATTTGGTTCTAATTTGCAGGTACTTAAGTTATAATCCACTGGATGCCGCCCCTTTTATAGCTCCAAGTTACAGTAAACTCATTAAGATGATGAAGCAGTTGTTTGTCATTGCAGTCATATGGTGCAGAGGTTAAAGTAAATAGGAAAGAACCTTCACCGTTTCAGTGTGACATTGCAGTCATTAAGATGATGAAGCAGCTGTTTGTCATTGCAGTCATTGCAATCATATGGTGCAGAGGTTAAAGTGCATTAGATTTACAATTTTGAAAAACTATTATCTAAAAATATATCACATGATTGGAATGAACAGATCCATGAATTCAGCAACAAATCCATGTGGCATTTGGATAACCATATGGTAATTATTTAAGTCAGATCAGGCATGCAACAAGTTAACTGTACAGATCCTTGAATCAGATAAAAATTACAGTTTTTTTGGTTCAAAAAATTCTCCGAGTCACTTTTTGTTTGGTTTAAGACAATTTTGTTTTGTGTGATGCTTTTAATTATGTTCAAATGAAGCTATATGTCTGCCAATGGTTTTTGCCTTATAATATGGGAAATCTTAAATGCAACCAATAAAGTTTTCACCTCACCCTCATTTACTCTCATCCAAAAATTCAAATTTGAATCTAAAGTTGGGTGGGATGCAAGATTTTGGTGTCTTAAACCAATCTAAAGTGGTGTGTTTTATGTTTCATCAAGATTTTAGTGTTTTATGTTTCTCCGTGCCTTCAGGAACGGACATTCCTGAACTGAAGTTGTGTGCTTATTTAAACATATTCAGTTTCTATATTTGTTCAAGAACTGAAGTTTATATTTGGTGTGGATAAATCATATATTACTGTGTTCATATGTGGTGTGGATGTGACAGATCCTTGAATTTCTTTGACATTTTCTTCGTGTTACAGAGGTAAATTGCAGGAGTATATAGAAGGTGGTTTCTAAATTCAAGCTTCCTACCTACTATATGCTTTCCGTTATTTGTGGTGAGTTTTTTTCTCTTTTTAGTCAGATTTTTATTCATTTTATGCTTTTTATGTAATAAAAATTGACTTTTTGGTGTTTTAGATCAATTCAAAAAATGATGTGATCTCTTCATGATTCATATTAGTAATTTTATAATCTTTTTTTTCATTTATGTTCATGATAACAATGATATTGGTGTGAGCTCAAATAGCAGCTCTTGATGACGATGTGAACTCTTCAAATACCAGCTCTTCAACACTGCTCTTCATGATTCATTTATGTTACTGATAGCAGTGATATTGATGGAAGCTCATATTGGTACTTTTATAATCTTTTTTTCTACATATTGATGCACATTGCTACAGTATGTTTTGTTTCCCCACCCAAGCAACAACTACTTTTTTTCTACATCTACATGTATTCTTCTATTTTTTCCATTTATTTATGTTTTATAATCTTTTCCACACAGGCATTAAAATTGGCTTTGTGGTTTTGAATATGGCAGCTATAAATATGATTTTGCTTTCCATATTTGCTGATTTGGTAGTGCTGATGGTTTGGAAGCCTTGGGGTAATTATCGATTTGGAGCCCGAGGTTAGCATATCACAATGCAATTATGTATTTGTTTATGTCCAAGTTTGATATTTGAAATCACAATTCAAATGTGTGAATTGGGAAGTACACTGAATTGTTATATTATTATACTTGATAAATTTTTCTGTATGGTTTATAACTTACAAGACAACGATGAACTAAAAATGAGACGTTGGAAGGTTGACCGGATAAAACGTCTCCACTTTCATTTCAGTGTTCTGATGTATCTTAGGACTTGATTAGCTATGTGAACCTGAAATTTCTTAGCACTTATCAATTGGATTCAATTTTTTTATTCAATTTAAATGGTGGACCTCTGCAGTCTATAAGAGTCAATTGTTGTAGCACAACTGGACCAAATACTATGATTGACAGGGTCAAAGATGTTATATTTATTGATGTTGTAGTTTACCACTATTATTTTTTATGTAACATGGTATATGATGTTTTAAAACAAAGTAAGTTGCCGAAAATATGTAGTAGAGGCTTTGTTAAGAACAATTCATATACTTTTTAATTAATATGTTTGTCTATATGATCGTAGGATTGATGTTGGAAGAGTTGTGGGGTGGGTAATCCACTTTTGGGCATATGATGAGCTGAAACGCATTCAGCAAGAGGGCATATGGTGTTGGAAGAATTGTAGTGTTGTTGGGATTAGGACTACCTGATCAATCGTTGGGATTTTTTGTCTTAAATATAGTGTATAGTTCTATAAACCAACAGTTATTTACTATTTTTATTTTTTTGCAGATTTTGTTTATTGTTGTTGGAAAACATAAGTAAGTTTATGAACATGATTGATTAACTCAATGTTTTTAAAGATTTGGTATACTGTTGATGTTGAGATATAAGTTGTTGGACTATTTATTATTTGTTAACATATAGGATATTCCTATAAATGAAGGGTATTATGGACGATTTTTTTAAAATTATACATTGTTTTGTCGGGGAACGAAGTTTTTGTTGTTTTGTAGTTACATACTTTGAAAAATTTTGTCGTTTTGCGATTACATATTTTGGAAATTTTTGTCGTGCCTTCAGGCAATATATATACCCGAGACCCGAGACCCAACCTTCACCCCCTACCCACCCACCTCTACCCACCCCCACCCCCAATCATAAGGTATCTCGCCAGTAAAAAAGTTCTCGGATGCATCAATGAAGTTAAATTCCACCCACGAACCTAGCTTAGAAGGAAGAGTTCCAGACAACTTATTTCTATAAATTGAGAAATTCAACAACTATTTAAACTCCCCCATCTCCTCCGGTACCTCACCAATCAACTCGTTCAAAGAGTTGTAGACTCATAAGTTGAGTTAAAAACCTCGTTTCGGACAAATCACCATTTAGATAATTAGAAGAAGCATCAAAATATTGAAGATTTGTGAGGTTTCCAAATCCAACCGGAATCTTTCCGGTCAACTCGTTTTGGTAAAGCTCAAGCATCATTAGCTTCTTAAGTCTCATGATGTCTACGGGGATATCTCCAGATAAGAAATTCATAGAAAGCTCTAAATGAACGATCACCGTGAGAGCTCCAATTTTCGGTGGAATTTGATCAAGATGGTTGTTCCAAAATACCCGTATTTTTTTGTAGGAGGTAGGGGTAGGTGTGGGTGGGTGGGTAGGGGTGAAGGTGGGGTCTCGGTTCTTGGGTGCCATTGGCGCGGACCAATTAAATTATAGGAATTAAAATTAATGGGTTATTAGTGTTTTTTGTTAAGTTCATTCTTTTGGTCCACTTGTGATCCTCTCTCTCTCTGTCTGTCTCTCTGTCTGTCTGTCTCTCTCTCTCTCTCTCTATATATATATATATATATATATATATATATATATATATATTCTATTTGAATCTAGTTTTAAATGGATATTATAAAATCTTTGATTTTTTTTCGATTTCATTGATTTTGCTAAATTGTACTTTTTATGAATTGTTTTTTATGAACGAAAAAGAAGTTTAAGAGTTTCAAAGAAGTTAATAAGTACATATTCCTTTTGCAGATTGGAAATTACAATTTTATATAACTCTATATGTACTTATTAACTTTCTTGTAAGATCTCTTATTTTTCTATTTTCTCATGAAATTCAGTACGTGGTTGGTGACATACATTTTCTCCCTAATTCAGTTGGTTGCCCAGAGATCTTCGGTAAGTTCATTTTTTTAATTACTTATTTTAAATTCAAGATTATACAATGTATTTTCTTATATGTACACCTACATATATATACCCATTACTCTATTTGTGGTTGTGTGAACTTCAACTCAGTCCATGTTAATTGAATTTTATGCAAAAAAAATTGATGGATGTAGAGTTTTTTTTTATAGCTGAAATAGTTTTTTTAATAGTCGAAACATTTTTTTTAATTGTTGAAATAGGGTTTTTTTATAGCTGAAACAGGTTTATTTTTATTTTTTTATAGCTAAAACATTTTTTATGGCTGGTTCGATGTAGTTGTTTTTATTTGGTAATATTTATTACGTATTTGAGATATGGATTTCATTGTCCGTTATGGGTTTATTTCCAAATTGGATATATGGTCCCCAATCGCATTTCCAACATATATTTATATTCTCTTTTTTATTTAGAGTTTTAGTTATTTTTTTATTTTCATTTTCAATAGAAAATTTGGAGAACTAGGGAAGCACATTCATTTGTTAGAAATAAACCATTCTTTTTAAAATATGATTTATAGATGTTTAGAAAGATGACATATAACTTAGAGAAAGTTTGACATCAAAAATGTAATTTACCGATAGTATAATGGCTAAAATTTAATTTATAGAAAGTTTAGGGATAATAATACTACCACAAAAATTTCAAGGGCCAAATCATAATTCACATATAGTTTAGGACTTGTTATTTTTTTCCTTAATATTTAGGCATAAAATGTAATTTTTTTTAAAATTTTAGGGGTCAAAATATATTTGCAAAAAAAATCCGGCGTGTAAATGTAATTTTGAATGTTTCGAAAATTTGTTCAAAAGAAGTTAAAGTAGTTTATGCAAATTTGGAAAATCAAAAAACTATTTTCCAACTTTTTTTGGAAAAATAAATTTGAACATGTTTTTATTTTTATAAATTTATTTTAGAATTTTCTTTTGGAAAACAACCATATTTTATATAACTAAACAAGCCCATAGTGTTTTAAGACATTGATTTGCATTTTTAAAGGTTTAAAAAAATGAAAAAAAAAAAAAGAAAGAATAAAACGACGTAGTTTTGTAATTGGTGCATTAAAATGCCTTGAGCCCGAATCGTTCCCAAATAGCGCTAAATAGCATCAATCACGCAAATAGCTTGAAAAAGCGTCAAAATCGTGTGTCACGTCATCAATCGCGCACACTATTTGGGCTTCTCGCAAATCAAAGTGGGCAATGTCGTGCTTTTGCTCAAAAAAGCGCAATCGCGCACTATGTCGAGCGCAATTGCGTGCTCTTTAAAACATTGAATAATACAATACCCACAATCTCCTATAATATTAACAATACTATTCAGGGGCATATATACCAAATAGTCCTCGAACATTTTATAAGTTTGGCTCTTTTTATATATAACTACTGTTCATTTATTTCTAAATATCACATGACTTTATTATTGTTTGTTTAGGGTTTTGAAATGGGAGTTGGATGTATCATCCAAATAGAATTAGTAGTGCATACCAAGATGGAATTAAAGAATTTCTTGATTTTGCATTTGCTAATGTTGAGGAAAATAGTATGATAAAGTGCCCATGTAAGAAATGTAATAACTTCTATTGGAAAAATCGTCAAGATGTTCCAAATCATTTACTTATCCATGGCATAGTGAAGAGTTATACTAGGTGGATATATCACGATGAACCATTGGAATCACAGAACGCTAATGCTTATGATTATAACGAGTATGAGTTTGAAGTTGGAGATAATGATATTATAGGGAAGGAAGAACACATTACAAAT
Source organism: Sambucus nigra (assembly GCA_949130495.1). Classification (NCBI taxonomy): domain Eukaryota; kingdom Viridiplantae; phylum Streptophyta; class Magnoliopsida; order Dipsacales; family Adoxaceae; genus Sambucus; species Sambucus nigra. The sequence goes on from OX422212.1 coordinate 505,812,309, forward strand.
GAGTTTGAGAAAGATGACAGGGACGGAATGTTACATGATATGTTTTCCAGACCTTATAACAATGATGATTTAGGGGATGAATCTGATAGCCATGCTACTCAAGTGCCTGAGGGTGAAGGAGAAAAGTTTTCTAGATTAGCTAGGGATGCGCAATAACAATTATATTAGGGTTGTCAAAGGTTATATAAATTATCTTTCATTATTGAGATAATGCATCTAAAGTCAATGAACAAATGGAGTGATAATTCCTTGTCACAATCATTGACCTTGACAAGTTCAACATGTCAAGGTCAATGGCCATGACAATTCGTAGGATGACAACTTTTTTTGTCACGGACTTGTCACGATCATTGACCATGAAAAGTTCGTTAGAATTGTCACGGTCATGTCACGGTCCTTAACCTTGACAAGTTTGTCACGATTAAGGACCGTGACAAGCCCATGATAATGGTTAAAAATTGTCACGGTCAATGACCGTGACAATTTTGGGCAGAATTGAAAAAAAAATTGCATGGCAGTTTCGCCACTGCCACTGCCCAGCAGTATATTTGTACCTATTATAGCAACATTTTACCTATTCAAGCATCATATATCCAAATAAAATAGATATAATGCAAATATATATTCAAAATAGAGACAATATGCATCATGATATAATCCAAATATAATTCCAAATGTACCAACTTAAAAACAATTCGTTTCAAATAAAGTCACTACATGTCTTAGGTAAGGTTAGCTTTGAGGAGGTGAGTAGGCCACACGACATACGAATTGACACACCCACTAATATACATCATGCCACATTATTTGCCCAACCACAATCGGGAGTTCTCCTTCCTGAGCATCACATACGTGACGAACACCTTGGACTCGATGCCTTGAAGCTCACGTCCATGAACTAATGCACCCTCGATGATATTCGGGTCCCTCAACCCCCTCCCTATACGCTAGCCATCAAATATGTCCATTATAAACAGGCTTGGCCAACCAATTGTCGACATCGGTCGGTCGAAGGGACACAAATAGGGAAGTGGATCATCAAAATAAGAGCTCAAACGTGTCGGAGATGAAGCAGCGAGGTCTACATCCTCGTCCTCTGCACCTCCTCCTCCACCACCTTCTCCTTCTCCTTCCCTTTCCCCTTACGGTCTCCGCCCAATGAATGCTTCATGAATGAGAACATATATTGGACCGTCGCCTCCAAACGGGACAGCTTCGCGTCATGCGATTCTACTATTCAAGCCAACCCGGTGTCGTTCATATCTAATGCGATGATCCTAGATTTGGCCACCCGCGACCTCACCCCCTTGTCCTCCCCTTGCGATCAGCACCAAGCACTTGGCTAAGTGCGTCAGTGGATAAAGATGCCTTGTCGGCATCAGACTGCGACTCGTGCACTTCCTTAAGCTTTGCTTGAAACGACAAAATAAGTAAAATAAGTAAAACACATGATTAGTAAAATAAGTAAATTAAAAAATTATAACGTAATTAATAAAAAGTAAACTATCGGATTACTTACAATCGTGGCCGCGACGTTGGGCCTCCTTATCCTTCCCCTTCTTCGTCCGAAAAGCCACATAAGTATCGAGCCTATATGGCCTACCCCCAGGGCCACTCACTGTCCCCTGAAATAAAATAAAATAAAATTAGTATCGGCCCCGCAAAGTAAAATAATGTAGAATAATATATTTCTGTAGTTATAGAAAAATTAAATCTTACCATCATCCTATGCTCCACCTCGGCGTAAACGTCCGGCCGGAGTAGTACATGTCCGTCTTTTTTTCCTGATTTTCCCTCCCCGATTGGCGAGATGCCAATTGTCGTTCCCCGATCTCATTGTCAATGAACCTTTGCCATTGTGCCAATGAGATCGGCTCCTTCATCTAGACGGATTCACGCATTCGGATAACGGACTCTCGTGTCTTCCCAAAGTACCGGGTCCGCATATTTTTCGTCCACGTCTTGTGTTGCTCCCTCAACTGCTCCAAGACGAAATCGCATAGCTTTGGATCCAGGCTGAATTGTTCTTGTCCAACAAATACAATGTTAGTTGTGAATAAATATAAGATGAAATTGAAATCGAAATTGAAATCGAATTCGAATTCGAATTCGAAATCAAAATCAAAATCAAAATCGAAATCGAAATCGAAATCGAAATCAAAATAGAAATCGAAATCGAAATCGAAATCGAAATTGAAGTTGAAGTTGAAATTGAAATTGAAATTGAAATTGAAATTGAAATATTCATATAAATATAAATATAAATAATTTACATGTAGTGCCACCCAAATAGCTAACTTGTGCTCATATGGAACCTCCTTCGAACTAATGTACCTCGGGCTGATGATCGTCTTTACCAGCTCGAGGGATCTCGCTAATAGACCCGACTTGTTCTCGATGGCCATCCCCAATTTGACAAATTTGGGGAGCCTAGGGGCCGAGGAACCCTCGTCGCCTCCGCTACCACCGAGCCTAGACGACATCATCATAACCAGAATCATCATCCTTGCCTTAATACCTGAAGGAGACATTTGTTGTAATAAAATGTTATTAGTACAAATCAAAATGAATTAGAAGAAGACATGCAAATATGTACAATTACTACAAATAAAAATGAATTGTTACTATTAAACATCCCCCCCCCATCCCTGCCCCCTCCCCCCCCCCCCCCCACACACACACACTTCCCCACCCCCTTCCCCCACCACACACACACACAAACAGCCCCACCCCCTCCCCACCCCCCACCACACACACACGCACACACACCCTGCCCTAACCCCTACCACACACACACACACAACCCCACCCCCTCCCCTTCCCCACCCCCACACATCCCCTTCCCACACCACACACACACACATGCACACACACATACACACACACACACACACATATATATATATATATACACACATACACATATATAAATGGAAGAGAGAGAAACCAACCTGAAAGTAGAGAGAGAGAGTGAAAGAAAATATGTACAAATCAAAATGAATTGTTACTACAAATATGTACAATTACTACACACACACACACACACTACACATCCCCACCCCCACCCCCACCCCTACTGCCCACACACGCACACTACACAAGAGTGAAAATGATAAAGTGCAAATAAATTAAAAGCATTAAAAATGGATGTTTCGGTACAAATTGGAATATTTATTACAAATTGAAAAATTGCTTAAAATTTGGGTTATCATAAAAATGGATTGATATTTGGTAGGAGCAGCCAAGTCATCCACGCTACTATTTAGATGATTTGGCGCGTGTTGGACAATTGACCACGACTCGTTGTTGATATACTCCGAGTAAAACACTTGGTTAGCCTTTTGAAATGCACAAACAAACGGCTCATCGCTCACGTGGTCGTTGCTCTTCAACTTGGACAAGTCAACCTTGATCAAATTGGTGACATGATCAACTTTACAAGCATTTTTATCCTCAAATATTACCCAGTCACAGTAAAATACAACCTCTTTGAAGCTTATATAATCCAATTCAAATATATTTCGGATTACACCATAGTAAGTCATTTCAGCTTCAACGAGGTTTTTATCTTTTGTGCTCGATCAAAAGAAAGTAAGAGCCTTGTATGAAATGCACGAGTTCTGTACATTTGTACTTTCCTCGTACACTTTAGCGCCAAAAACTTAACCGTTCAATCGATACTTTTTGTACTCTTGTGCCACGAACAAGGGTCCAGTGGCTAGACGAGCAAGCCTTGATGTCGCATCACCCGTCTTTAAGAGCTGATAATATAGATAAATTAATTATATTAGTTGTAAAATTTGAGTGTAATGTAACGTTATATAACAACCATTTTCATTATAAATACCTCTTGTGTCAACCACAGCCTAAATTCGCTGTCTGATTGTACCATTGTTTTTCGTCTTTTATTGTTCTCACATTCTTCATATTTTCTACATATTATAAAATTAATCATGTATAAAATAATCTAAAATAATGTTAAATATTATAATAATCAAAACTTACTTTTTCCATTCTTAGACATCTTCATGTGTGTCAAATAGATAATGAGCTACTTGTTCATGCTGCAAACTCGTTAATTTCACTCGTTTTCCCATCACATGACCACCATCATCGACGAACTCATCAGTGTCGTCAACATTGGTCGAGTCAGGCATATATTCCCGAGTATATATTGATGACTCCATGGTGATGTATTCCTCTATAATTGATCCTGCAATGTATCGCGTATTCTTGACGTAATCTTTAAAAACTTTCATCAATCTTTCAAACGGATACATCCACCGATATCTAACTAGACCACAAAGAAGTGCCTCGTTATATAGGTGCACCAATAAGTGAACACTTATTTCAAAGAATGCTGGGGGAAAGTACTTCTCCAACACACAAATCGTTTCAGTCACCGCCAATTTTGCGTCCACTATGTGTTCTCGATTGACTACCTTCTCACACAAGAGTGAGAAGGTAATACTAATTTGCATAATAGCCCTTCACAAATCCTTGTGCTTGGAGAAATAGTTCTTAAACAATAGAGTAATCAATTGCATGATCACATGCCAATCGTGGGACTTACACTTATGTAAATCATGAGTAGCATAATTCACAATCCTTTGCAAGTTGGAAGAAAAATTAGATGGTCCCTTCAAATTATATATTTTGTCTAAAGCACCTTCCTTTCCCCACTCCTCAAAGTAAACGCACCAGGGGGAATTATTGTCCTTCCCCTACTATCTTCTTTCAACCATAGTTGTAGCTTAAGTTTCAACGATTTAAGGTCTTTTCGTGCATTTTCTCCATCCTTCGAATGACTCCCCCCAAGGTAAGTGCCCACAATATGTTCATCGAAGTTCTTCTCTGCATACATCACATCCAATACATAGCGCATCGGGTTATTCTTCCAATAAGTCAAGTCAAATAAAATTGACCTCCTAGACCATGCCTTTCTTGTCTCAGTTTTATTCCCAGTTGGGGTCTTCTTGCTTGACATTCTTAAATTTAGGATTCTTACATGGCATATTAGGGCCATATTCAGAAGATTTACTTTCAATTTCTGAACCTAAAATATGTCTCGGCGGTAGCCTATGTTCAACCCCGCCCAATAAAAAATTAGAACCTTTCTCAAATCTGAAACTATGAGCCGGGGGTAAAAACATCCTATGGCAATGGTATAAATTTTTTGAGCTAAAGGATAGACGAAGAGATTCAGTATCCTCTTCACAAATAGGACACCCCAAATAGCCATGTACTACACAACCAGATAATGTCCCACAAGCTGGAAAATCATGAATTTCCCACATCAACATAGCTTTCAGCGTAAACCTCTTCTTTTCTAAAAGAGTCAAATGATTTCACACCCTCTTCCCACAACTCATTTAATTCTTCTACCAAAGGATCCAGGTAGACTTCGATGTCATCACTTAGTGCCTTTGGCCCAAGTATTAACAAAGTCATCATCGAAAATTCAGGTCCCATGCACAGTGAAGGAGGGAGGTTGAGTGGGGCTAGGATCACTGGCCATACACTCTGATTGGTGCTTAGATTTCCAAATGGATTGAAACCATCTGTTGATATAGCCAAACGAATGTTGCGCTGTTCTCGAGCAAAATAGGGATACTCATAATTCATCCTCCTCCAGGTTGTAGAATCAATAGGATGACGCATGATATTACCCCTACTTCTGCCCTAGCATGCCAAGTCATTTCCTCCGCTATCCATGGTACTGACAGGAAAATATTTCAACACTTTTTGAGGCACTTTTGAGCTTGTTCCTTCCTTACTAGTAGATTGGACATATCTAGGTTCATCGCATACCGGATAACGATCGAGACTTTCGTACTCCTTTCAATATAGTATGCAGTCATACACACAAGCATGAATCGATTTATACTTCATTCCCAAACCTTTCAATCTGTTCTTCATAACAGGATAGCTATTTGGAAGCGTATTCTCCTTAGGTAGTAAGCCTTTCACTCATTTAGAATTCCTGTCACGCTATTGCCAGACAAACTGTACTGCATCTTCAAACTGTGCAAATAAACCATGGCATGTAAAGTTGTTTGATCTTTCTCACAGCCAGAGTAAAACGGTTGGGTCGCCTTAAATTTTTTACTTTGGTAGTCATCGTCAAGGTTTATCGTGATATCTTCATGAGCACTTGAATCGTGTACATCATCAGTAGCCTCATTCTCCTCTGCTTCATAAACCATGTACGCATCATCAACTAAATCCTCTAACATATTATAATCTACGTCGTCCCCTTCTACATCTATCCTACTTGTTAAAGGTTGTTGTGAATGTTGATCGGTGACAAAAGGAACTTTCAATTCACCGTGAAAACTCCAAAATCGATAACTATCTTGCATACCTGATCTTAACAAATGTAGTTCAACTGTTTTCCACTCAAAAACCTTACCATTCTTACACCTAGCACATGGACACGGAAACTCTTCATCATTATGATATCTCTATGCGTATTTCATAAATTCATTAGCACCTTTGCGAAACACATCCCCCATTCTATTTATCTCACCCATCCACTCTTTGTATTTCGGATATCCCATCACAGCTACCACAACTAATCGCCTATTAAAGGTAA